>JAXGGA010000863.1:0-184146 GCA_038373865.1 Uloborus plumipes
TCATTTTTTATCTCATTTTTTTCTCTATTTTTTAAATTTACAATATTTTTGGATTCAGATAAAAAAATTAGCATTTGATTTTATGTTATGCTAATCAATATTGTGTTTTATTTTAGTTGACAACCTGTTTAAATTGAAATACTTAGATTTGCATCGATCGCAAACAGTAAGGAATCCATCCAGCATTTTGAAGTAGAAATTTGCATAAAAAATGTGGAACAATGTCGGGAAGTGGCGTAGATATGCAAATTCATTGCAAATGTATATTTAACATTAATGAATTTTTAAATTTTTTCTAACCTAATATCTATAAGGTTTTCACTATGTAGTTACTTTGTTTTTTTCCTCATTATCTGAAGTTGAAATCTTTTAAGCTGAAAATTCATTCATTTTTCAGGTTCAATTACTACAATGCTAGGAACTGTGATAATCATGATCTGATAAAAATTCAGACTTGTGATAATTTGTCAACTGATGGTGAGCTAACTGACAGTGATGCCGATGAATGTAATGAAAATGGTGATAAAAATAATGATCCTCATTCTGAAAGGTATGAGAATAATAATAGCAAGAGAAAACATGAAAAATCTCCTGAAAAGCACAAAAATGACAGTAAACATCGCCGCGAGCGGACCTCCCACAAAGACAAACATAATCGTCGAGATCGGACTCCTCATAAGGACAAACATCGTGCATCTAAAAAACATAAAAGTGACCGATCTAATTCTTCTAGAAGATCAAAATCACTGAATCGAAAATCAAAATCACTGCACCAGAAACTGAAATCACCACATCGTAAATTGAAATCTCCCTGTCAGGAATCAAGATCATTCCGTCAGAAGTCGAATTCACCATGTCCGAAATCAAAATCACCTCATCCGATATCTAAATCACCACCTCGAAAATCGAAATCCCCACGTCAGAGATTGACATCACCACATCGGGCATCGACGTCACCACCTCGAAAACGACGATCTCCTGACCATAGTAGTGAGAGCCAAAAAACTTCACCTGTAACAGTAAAACAAAGTTCCCAGAGACGAAGAAGAAGTCGTAGTCCTGAAAATGAAAAAAGGTATGTTTTTAAAATTCAACTCTATGTATCTGAGTTATTTTAAAATCTTTCATTGCCTGTTAACATATTTTATGCAGATGCAAGTCTAAAGTTTGCTCAAATATTACTGCGGGGGGAGAAAACTTCTTCAAAATGTTTCTGACACTATTTTTGTTGATTCTTATGCAAAATGCATAAGAATCCCCCCCCCCCTCTCTTTGTATTTAAATACGATCACTGTTTTCCTCCACCATCCTCCACTTTTTGACAATGTTGTCTCTCCCCCCCCTTTAAAATTTTTTTTGACAGCTTCATAACCATTATTTTTGTTTGGACCCCCCCTCCCCCCCTCTCTTTGTATTTAAATACAATCACTGTTTTCCTCCACCATCCTCCACTTTTTGACAATGTTGTCTCTCCCCCCCTTTAAAAATTTTTTTGACAGCTTCATAACCATTATTTTTGTTTGGACGGGAATGTAGCATTGTTTTTACCATTTTCATTTTTCTGAGGGGCTAGAGAAATGAAAAGTATGAAAGTGTACATTTCTAGTTTCCCCCAAAAAATATTTTTAAAATCATCAAAAACAATCCTTTTTTTCTAGGGGCTTCTTGAGCAATTTTTAGTTTATTTTTTGGTGTAAAACCAGATAATCAGATTGACGCCTATGCAACTTATGTACAAAAATATTTTCACACTGAAAAAAAAAAAAAAATCATTGAAAAACCATCATACGTGGCAGTGGCATACAAATCACACCACACATGTTCAGTAAAGAAACTTCTTGCATTATTTATACTTATTCAAATTATATCTATTAGTTAAATTAAGATTAAAAATAAAATTAAATATTCTTATAATGTAGCATTAATGTATATTATTTACATTTCTGAAGATGCAACCGCCCCCATTGTTTATCAGCATATCCATTGAAATCTATATTTCACTATACTGGTATTATCATTTAATAATAAGTACAAATATTGTTGATAAACCACAAATATTACAATTTTTGTGTCAAATTTTGAAAATGAGTTGTTTTAATTTTTTGTTTGCTCTACAGAGCTATTTATTTTTTGACTAGAATCAACTAATTAAACTTAGTTAAATATTTCTAAACGGCAGTTCTGCAAACTGAAAATATTTTTCCACTCACTTTGCCCCACATTCCCCTATTAAATGATAATAATCTATGACGGCTTCAAATACTAGGCGGAAGTTTGGGAGACTTCAAAAGTTGGTTTTAGATATACAGCCACAAATAATATATGTCTGCTGCATAATACAGCTGCTGCTAAATGCAGCTGTAAAAATGTCCCTTAAGACAAGTGGTGTGGTTTAATCGAACAAGAAAACTTGTACATCAATTTTCAAGTTATTTTACCTTGAGATCATTATGTCAAATATTACTGGTTTGTGTAAGTCATATGAGGCGGTGAGAAGCAAAATGATGTAAGTGACAAAATTAAAAATTTTGAGATAACTAGTGCCAATCATAGAACATTTCCGCTTTTGTGGGGCAAGAGCCTTGGTTAGTGCTTATACACAGCAAGATTCATAGAAAATTCATTGAAAGCCTACCTGGGATCTGAACTTAAACAGGTTTCGCTTAAGCTCAAAACTTTAAAAAGTGCACTTACATCCCTTTGATTTTAAGTGCCTCTTATGCACCAGAAAATATGTAAAATGACATTTTCAAGGTACAAAATCTAAAAAAATTTCAGGGGTGGAAAAAAATGAGTAATACTAGTACTATTTCATCATACTTCAAAGTAAAACATCATTTTACAAATTTTTTCCCCACTAATCACCACAAAATGAAAAACAATTCACATTTTTGCTGTAATTCCAAAAATTACTTTAAAAAATGTGTTTTTCATTCTTTCTGTCAAGAGCGAATGCTTTGCAGGAGTCACCTAGTTTTTTAATATTAGCTATATTTAGAATTTAAATAATTTAAAGTTTGTCAACTGAGTGCAAGGCAAAGTGCACTAGATTATTTCATTTATTTATTTATTCATTTGTTAAAACATTGCATATTCATTAATGAATTCATTTGCATTCATTTATTTTGTTGTATACTTATTCCCTCATTCATTCATTTTATTCAATCATTTATGAAACATTTAGTATTAAAGCCAGCTCAATCCATTTTTATAAATTTTACCAGAGATGAAAAATGTTTCATGATTTGCCCATTTATTTTTTCTAAAGCTATTTTTTCCTTTGAAAAATATTTGGTCTATGACTTTATTTTTGTTTTTGTTTTAAAATTAGCAGTATTATTTAATTATTTATGGATTTAGTTGCTTTTGAAGTAAAGGAATCTTTTTGCTCTCATTTTTAGTTTCAAATCAAATTAAAATGAGGTATTGATAGAGTGAATCATCTTTATAGTGACCAATGAAAGCTTGGAATGATTTTCGTTTTGGTGTGAATCGGATTTTCAAAAGTGTTTTTCTCCTTTATTTTCCGATACAAATTTACTGCCAGAAAAAAAAACCCTTTCAATAGAAGATTTTAATAGGAAATATTTTTTTCTCCCTTTGTGCACTGTTATTTTCAAAGCACATTCCCAATTAGTTTATTTAAAAAAGTACAAGTTTTCACTTTCTCCCACTTTACCTTATTTAATTCCCGATGAATCAAGTGATAGGTGAGTGCATACAATTCCCCTCCACCTTTCTTCCTTTCAGATAACAAAATGCTGTATTCAGAATATATGTATAAATGTGAATGTATGTATAAATGTGTAATTCAGAATTTCTTTTCAAAGAATTGACAATTCAGTTACATTTTTAAAAGTATATATGCATTGCTAATAACTGATTAAGTTAGTTAGTTTTTTATCACCTTTAAAGATTTGCCTATAAATTCGTATAGTTTGGTCTGTTCAATGAGTGGATAGAAGCAAAAACTAGATTTATTGCCCTATGTTCTACTTATTGTTTTCAGTTTTTATGCTCTTTATAAAAATAATGAATTATATTTTGCAGTAGAAGAGCTAGTGAGAGGGAAGAATCAATAGAAAAGTTGAGGAAAAAATCAAGGGAAAAATCCAGAGAAAAGCTGAGAGCAAAATCAATAGAAGAATCAAGAGAAAAGTCAAGAGCGAAATCAATAGAAGAGTCGAGAGACAAATCAAGAGAAAAGTCCAGAGCAAGATCAAGAGAAAAGTCCAGAGCAAGATCAAGAGAAAAGTCAAGAGCAAAATCAAGAGAAAAGTCAAGAGCAAAATCAAGAGAAAAGTCAAGAGCAAAATCAAGAGAAAAGTCAAGAGCAAAATGTAGAGCAAAATTGATTGAAGAATTAAGAGACAAATCAAGAGAAATGTCCAGACCAAGATCAAGAGAAAAATCAACAGAAAAATCAAGAGACAAATCAAGAGAACAGTCCAGAGCAAGATCAAGAGAAAAGTCTGGAGCAAGATCAAGAGAAACGTCTAAAGCAAGATCAAGAGAAACGTCTAGAGCAAGATCAAGAGAAAAGTCTAGAGCAAGATCAAGAGAAAAATCTAGAGCAAGATCAAGAGAAAAGTCAAGAGCA
The DNA here is from genome assembly GCA_038373865.1 of Uloborus plumipes. NCBI lineage: Eukaryota > Metazoa > Arthropoda > Arachnida > Araneae > Uloboridae > Uloborus > Uloborus plumipes. The sequence continues at coordinate 4,601 of JAXGGA010000863.1, forward strand.
AAATCAATAGAAAAATCAAGAGAAAAGTCGAGAGCAAAATCAAGAGAAAAATCAAGAGAAAAGTCAAGAGCAAAATCGATAGAAGAATTAAGAGACAAATCAAGAGAAAAGTCAAGAGCAAAATCAATAGAACAATCAAGAGAAATGTCCAGAGCAAGATCAAGAGAAAAATCAAGAGACAAATCAAGAGAGCAGTCCAGAGCAAGATCTAGAGAACAGTCCAGAGCAAGATCTAGAGAACAGTCCAGAGCAAGATCTAGAGAACAGTCCAGAGCAAGATCTAGAGAAAAGTCTAGAGCAAAGTCTCGAGAAAAGTCAAGAGCAAAATCGAGAGAAAAGTCAAGAGCAAAATCGAGAGAAAAGTCACGAGCAAAATCAAGAGCAAAATCGATGGAGAATTCAATAACAAAATTGAGAGAAAAATCAATAAAACAATTGAGAGAAAAATCAATGGCAAAATTGAGAGAAAAATCAATGGCAAAATTGAGAGAAAAATCAAAAACAAAATCTAGAGTGAAAATTCAGAGATCTAGAATTCGAGCCTCAAGAGCAAGGGAGTCTTCTCCTGTCAAAAAAATCCTTCAATCGTTGCTTACAAAAACTTATGAATCTATCTGTTCTTCCTCTTCTGAAAAATACTACATTAAGAATGAAGTAAGTAATTCCTTAGTTGTACTTGTTTTAGTGGCACAAGTTATTAGAATTTACTATGTGTATCTTACATGTGGACAAAGTAAAGAAAGCATGTAGAGCTGTACTTTTAATTTATTATTTAAGTAAATTGTGCTCCGTTCGTTTGAAAATATGAGTGAATGCTCAATTGTTTTAAAAACAGTATGTGATATATCAATGTTGAATGTTAGATTGACTACAGTAATATTCTTTAAAAAAAATCATCAGAAGTAATTAAATAGCAGAATGAATAGAAAGGAAAACTTTAATTCACTTATCCTCTGATTTACACTGTACTAATTTTACGCAATTTCAATGTCTTTTGATTAGTAAATTAAAGATTTAAAAAAAAAGGTAAAATGCATATTCGGCTGCTTATATGCACGTTTTTGTACATCATTCCTTGAGTAGCAGTATTTCCCCTTTCAACCTTTTTGTCAGAATTTTTTTCTATAAACTTATTTTTTTTTTAAGGAAAGGTCATTCCATGTCAAGTGATCCAACGTTTTTTACCTTACATTTTTGTATTTCTTTCAAATTTGGCTCATCAATTGTACCCCTTGAGGTAATCAAAAGTCTCAATTTTTGGATTTTTATCTCTATTATTTTTTCATTTATGAGACTTTGAACTTTGGAAAAAACCCTCGTTTTTCCATGGATAAGGGAACATAAAAGGGACCATAACTCGACAACTTAGTATTTAAATAAATAGAATGTAAAAAATATCATTTTTTTCGTATACAGTTTTATTCAAAAATTCAAAAAAATATGATCCCATTGAGATCCCAATCTAAAAATTTGTACAAACTTGGATAAAATACACAAGAATTTTTGAGAATTTTTTCAAAAAACTTCATTATATGTTTTTTGAGAAATTTAAATTTGAAATTTAAATTTCATTTTTTAAAAAATAAATATTTTATATAATTAGTCATGTTGCATATCAGATTAAGCGGCAACTAACGTACTTTAAAATACCATTTACCAAATCGTTCTATCTATATTTGGTGCAGAGTTATGGTCCCTTTTATGTTCCCTTATCCATGGAAAAACGAGGGTTTTTCCAAAGTTCAAAGTCTCAGAAATGAAAAAATAATAGAGATAAAAATCCAAAAATTGAGACTTTTGATTGCCTCAAGGGATACAATTGATGAGTCAAATTTGAAAGAAATACAAAAATGTAAGGTAAAATTTTTCTCCGATTTTGGATCACTTGACGTGGAATGACCCGGAATAGAAATGTTGTTAAATATGATGATGAATCATATTTGTTGCGTGCGACAAATAACAAGTGTAATTCAGTGGTTCTCCACCAGTGGTCTGGCGAACCGGGACCAGTCCACAGAAAACTTTGACCGGTCCTCAGAGATTTTCCCCAACTCTAAATAAATAAATAAATACACAAGTAAAAATTAAGTAAAATAAAAGAAAAACAGAGAAAACATGTCATAATAATAATGTCTGATACAACATCTTTTACTTGAATTTTCTGATTTTTGTAATTGTTTATAATTTTTCAGCAAAACTTAACACATATGTATAATCATTATAGTAATTATCGGATGATTAACATTTAAATATTCTTTGTAACAGTTCTTTAACAGTATATAAGTTCAGTTTTATTTACATATTTATCAGGGGTCTGCCCAGGATTTTTCACCGGGTCTATTTTTTGTGAAAAACAAAATAATTTTGTAAAAAATCAAATAATTTTGTGAAAGCTCAAATAATTTTTGCAAAAAAAGAAAGAACGAATAATTTAAAAAAACAAATTGAATTTATATATACACCAATGTTTTCGTAGTAAGGGGGGGGAGGAGATGGCGCAAATTGAACCATTGAATTTTTTAAGTGGGTGCTTTTGTGGCCTCCCCGATGTACCAATCTTTTTTTCCTTCCACTCCAGTTTATGTTATCTTGTACTAAATATAAACTAAAGATGCTTAAAATTTATAATATTTGAAACAAAAGTAAAATTCAGACATCTATTCAATATTTGACTTTCCAACACAAGCCACCCTTGAAAAACACGGGATTTCGTTTAAAATTTTTGGATGAAAAAAAATAAGAATAAGTATATTTTATTTTCCTCTTAAAAAAAGCTCAGTAAACATAAAAAATGCAAGAACTCGAATTCCTGTAAAGGATGCAAAGAAATTGCAATTTATAGACTGATGGCATCAAAAGCATAAAAATGTCATATAAAAGAATTTATTTTGGTAAAAGTATTTTACAGTTGCATTTTAAAGATCTATTTTGTAGGCATCTTATTAATATTTACTGATACAACTGATACAAAAATAAAATTAAACCATCCATTCAGCGTTTAACTTTTAAACTCGTAAAAGAACAGTTAATTTTGCTTTAAAAAATTTTAAATTATAGTCTACACAAAAAAATAATGATAATTTTCATTTATTTGCCTCCTAATAAAGAGTAATTAGCTTGAAACAAGTAAAATTTCATTCTCATATCCGGATGCAAAGAAATCCCATTTTTCAAAACGAATGCATCATAAATAAAAAACAGAAAAAAAAAAGAATTTATTAAGTTCAAATATTTTTACAATAACATTTAATCAGGTCCATATGATAAATGTTATTAATAATCAACAATATATTCGCCAAAAATTTGGAGGAAAAAATATGGAATTAGGGAGATGTAGCAAAACCGACAATACCGGACTTCCAATATTTGCAAACGAAAAAATACTTTAATTCCTGTATATAACCAAAGCACTACCCCTGTAAAAATAAAAAACAAAACAAAATCCAGATTATTTTTTGCCAAAATTTTGTCAAAACATCGTACTAAAGACGTTAGGTTGGGATAATTTAAAAAAGATGGTGATTATCAGAAGTAATAATTTTTTCTCACACCCTAGCTATCTGTTTGCAGTTCTAAGAAATCTATAACAACAACATCGCAGCAAGCCATTTTGATAATATAATGCTATAAGTTTGCAATTCTAACTTAACTTTCAATTTTTTTAAATTAAGACAATCATTGTTTGTTTCTGGCATCCAAAGTAATATATTGTAATTTTTCTTTAAGAATGTTTTAATGTATTTATTTTTAAAAATAAACTTCATAATTAGGGTTCAAAAGAAGTTACCGCTACTGATGCTTTGGTAGAACTCCATGCAAGGTTCAAGGACGAGTTGGTTGATCGAGCTGAAAAAGCAAGAGCTTCAAAACCAAAGTATGAACCTCCTGCAAGAAAGACAAAATTAAGAAAACCAAAACCTCCTAGTATGTACATCATTTTAGTTTCTTAAGTTTGATATGTTTCTATGAAGTAGCATATGGAATTTGGGTAATGCACTTAGAAGTGCTAGGTGCTCAAATTCAAAATGAAATTTCTGAACTCCTTCCCTTGAAAATAGTGCAGGCAAGAGACTCCCACAGATGGAAGATTCAAAAATCTTCCGTCTTTGGGTAAAAATGTTCTGAAGAGTTTTCATGGAAGATTAAAAAATCTTCTATGAGGTGTTTCACGTACGTATTATGACTAAAGTATAACATTTCAACAAATATTACGTTGTAAAAATAGTTCACGGACAACCTTGAAAATTTTTTTAAAAATAATTTTGTTTATTTGCTATTATTTTTATTGGCAAGAAGTCTGATACTAGTTACAAGATTACATACCTTCAGATCTGGGTGTTGTTGAGCCAGAAGTCTAAGAACAAGTTGAAAAGTTGAGCTGAGTTGAGCTTTTGCTGCATCCATCCTACAGCCAAGATTGTGCATCATCCATTACAGCCTTTTCTGCTCAAAGTAACACTTTCTGAAAAGACACAGGTTCAAGTCGTTTGAAGAAATTGAAGAAACACGTCAAAAGCTCTTTGATTCAAACTTGTCTGAATGGTACTTTGATCAAATCTGGAAACTTTTAGATTGATGGCAAAAAGTGATTGATAATGATAGATTTTATTTTGGGGAATATTTGTTGTTTTGATTGAATCAATGCATAAAAATTTAATTTTCAAACTTGTCCACAATTTTTTTTTTTACGACGGAGCTTAGTTTTCTACATTATGTAAATTTTTCTTAACTAAGAGATTGCAATAAAACAGATTGATAACTTTCTGGTTTCTGGTGGATAATAAAAAGTTAAATGTGCATTAACTAAGAAGTGAAGGAAGAAAATTTTGACACTATTGTAAGCAGTGGCCCACCCAGGATTTTTTCCTGGGAACGGCTAGAAGTTTTGTCAGGAACTCCGATCTACTCCTTTGAATATTCTTTTCCCGAATTTTGGGTGCTCTCTCCCAAAAATTTCCTCAATTAAAGGCGAAAAAAAAGAAATAAAAGAAACAAATTAAAAAAAATAATAATAACAACAATAAATAAATAAATAAAATAAAATAAAAAAATTAAAGCAAGATCAATTTTAATCTATCTTTAGTCTTGTCACGGATGTTCGTCTTTAGGCATCTGGGAGGGGCTTAAGCCCCTTAGCTCCCCTTGTGGGTGCACCACTGATTGTAAGTATATAACTAGGTTATAAGAAAAATATATGGTGCATGCTTTTTTAGATCATTTAATCCATCAAGACTAAATATTATTTACCGAATTGGGAAACGTTGTTATGAACAGTAGTCCCGCTGATGAATTCAAATAGGTTTTTTTTATTTTAATATTTAACCCTATGTTGAAAAATAATAATATAGATGTGACCTGCACTTTTTTTTTTGTTAGTATTCGTAGTCAAAGTGCTGTTAAGGGGATAGTTGTTAGATTGTGAATAATTTACAGAGTCAAAATAGTTCTTTTAAAATAAAACTAGAAGAATTTGCCAAAATTGCATTTGAGAATTCAGAGCACGTAACAAAGCGTCATTTTAAAATATGTCTCTTTTTCTTTCTTTCTTTCCCTCTTATTTTGTGCTATAACAAGCATTTAAACTTCATGAAACTAAAGTGAATGTTTTTCACCAATGGTTCTATATTGGGCTGAACATTTAGTTTTCAGCAAGGGAAAGATTTGCACTCATCAAAGAGATATTTCAGTCACTCACCACAATTTAAAATAAATAAGTAATACATATTAGGTAAAAAAAGTTTATTTTACTTAACCTTTTGGATCCGGGCTGTTTTTTTTTTTGGAAATTTTTCTTTTTACCCAGGTAGTACGACATTGAACCACAGGTTTCTTTTCCATTGAAAAGAGAAGGTATAAACTGTCGTACCAGACGTATGAAACCTTGAAAAAATCCTCGGTTCTAAAGTGTTTGAGTAACTCCGCCCTCTAAAGAAAAAAGACTTATGGTACAACATGTGTACCGCCCAGTTCCTAAAGGTTAAGTGTCTCAAACGGTAATCATGGTGAATGCTTTAATGTTTGATAAAATGCTTTAACTTTTTTATGAAAGAGCGATTTAGGTTGGTACTGCTTAAGTATTATTTAAGTTATGTAAGTTTCAGCTTGCAAACTGTCCTTGCATTACCGAAAAAAATGATCTATTGCTTTTTATTTACTCTAATGAAACTTGTTAAAAGAAGTTAATGCCGCAGTTACATTTTCAAATGTTTGATTGATGTTCTAATAAACCATTTGCTGTATATCCTCAGTACAAAGCATTTTTACTTTATTTTGTTATTCTCACCATGATACATTAAAAAACATAAATGTTTTACTATCATTACACAAATGCTTTATTTCTTACCATTCTTATTTTCAGCTCAATTTTTTTTTTTTTTTTTTTGTGCAACTTAAAGCATAGGGTATTTGATATTTCATTTCATTTAGATCTGACACTATTATCATGTTCTTTTAAGTTTTAACACTTTTAAGCTTATTTTATTTATTGAATTGCACATTTTACTAAATTTGGTACTATTTTTAATTATTTTGTGGTTTGAATTTTTTGCAATGAAGAAAATGATTCTGATAGTGAGAGTTCCAGTAGTAGTGAACAATCTTCTAGTGAGGATGAAGATACTGCTATGGAAGAACTAGAGAAAAAAAGAAAACATCCTCACCGTCTTCACCATGAATTGTGGTATAATGACCCCAAAGAGGTAATTTTTGCAAAAATATTTTTTAACTTACATGAATTATTATTACAGCAATTTTTATAAGTTAAAGTATTTTAAAACTTCTTTAAAACACTTTTAGATGTTTACTTATTAAATGTATTTATTCGGAGACGAGTAACTTATGTAGCTGTTTTCAAATAGTGTAAAATTCAATAGAGCAATTTTAAACAAAGATGGTGCATCATTAATTACTTTTAAGTATGAGAAATATAAGGTAATAGAAATACTTTAAATAATTTGAATGATATCTTTTCCACATGCATTTGTGTTGCAAAAATTTCTTTTATTTATCGTTTCTGTAGATTTAATTTTGAAATTCAGTTTTCTGTTGTTTTGTAAATAATTATTGAATTATAGTAGTCTACTTTTGAATTTCATAACCTTTTTGATACTAATAAAAGTACATACTAGGGAAAATGTCAATAATTAGCTCTCACAAGGACTTAATAATCATTTGTTAAATTAAATTCAGGGCAGTGATTTCCATGATAATACTGCCGTGGGCAGGTAAACGGCAGTATCTGCAAAAATGAGTTTTCGAGATATTTGAAGAAACGCGTTTTGGATTTCCCACAAGCACCCATAAAACATTGAACTTTGAACATAGGCGATACTATATGTTTATACCGATATATTTTTTGGGTAATCGATTGAATTTTGATTTCGCAAGCGCAGAGAGAGGTAAAGCAGATACTGCCGTTTACCTGCCCTTTTCACTCTAATTGTTCTGCGGGATTGACTGGCAGTCGGCAGTAACTGCACATTATGCTACTAAATGTCCAGCATTTACATATTCGACAACATGCGGAGTAGATATGTTATTACGAAATATAATATTGCATTGTGAATGATATGTTTTATTTAAAAATATACATAAATACCGTGCATCCGCTTGATATAGATTTAATGTAAACGAACGCGAAATATAATTAAAAAATATAATGAAACTGTATTGCATTACGCAAAATATGAAGCAAAATTTGATAATTCTTCAGCCATTTTTACTTCCTTTTACTTAATAAAGGAAGTCATGTGATCACAAAGAAAATTTCACTCAAAATTGAGGCTAAATTTTGATTTTACTTACTTGAATGTTGAGTAGTTGTTTCGACCTATCAGCACGTGCATATGTACCTACTAACATATAAACTGCCAAAATATCCTTTTCGACCATGCCCCAGTTAATTACGTCGAGTTTTCTCGTAACGTCTGTATGTACGTCTGTATGTACGTATGTTTCTATGTATGTGCGTATGTATGTATGTCGCATAACTCAAAAACTATATGCCGTAGAAGCTTCTAGCTTGGTATGTAGGCTCTGAGGGTGGTCTAGTTGTGCACCTCCCTTTGTGGTTGCATTCGAATGTTCTCAAGGAGGTCTTTTAGCCCTTTGTGGGGTAAATCAATGTTAATTTCAATACGATTTGGTACAACCACTTGGTGATATATCGCCAAACTTTTGATCGACAAGTGTTTGCCGCCAAGTTGGCGACAAATTTGGTGAAAAAATGATTTTTTTTTTAAATTTGGATTCAATTTGGCGCTATTGGGCTCATTTTTGGAAAAAATCACTTAATCATGTTAAAATTGGCGATATTTAGAAAATAAATCATTGTAAAACAATATTTTGCATTGATTCGTGACAAACTGGGGGTGTAAGTGTTTGAATTATTATCTTGCTCACTCTAATGTACTATTTTAACACTTGAGGTATTTATTATGGAATTTAAACGTAAAAGGAGGTACTGTGATGTTCACATCAGATGTTTTAAAATTACTACAAATCATCAGTTAATGCTTTGTACTTTGCATCAAAACAAGAAATCACTTTGAGAAAAAGAACGCTTGAAATGCTTGTTGTGCTGACGATTTTTTTTATAGCACTATTAAAATAGCTAGGGATTAAACTGCAAAAACTATCGTCTGTTAGTATGAAAGCAAGTGTAATTAAAAGAAAACAAAACAATGTAAATAAAATCATTTCATTGCTGCATTTTTGTATGTGGTCTGCCAAGTTTGGCTTGTGTATCTTTGAAATCGTGAAAAATATTGTCTGCTAGTGGAGAGAAACTTTATTTTAAAGAAAAAAACCTGGTATGGACCCCACACTACTTCCTTTTACGTGTAAATTTCTTAGTAGATGCCTTAAGTGTTTAAATAGTGCTTGGAATAAGCAAGATAACAATTCAAACATTTACGCCCCTAATGTACCACAAATAATGCAAAAAATGATTTACAACGATTCATTTTCTAAATATCGCCGATTTTAACATCATTCAGTGGATTTTTCGCAAAATACCGCCAATAGCGCTGAATTGAACCCTAACTCATAAAATAATTTTTTTTCGCCAATTTGGCGATATGTCACCAAGTTGGCGACAAGCACTTGGCAAACAAAAGCTTGGCGATATATCACCAAGTGGTAATGCCAATTTATATCACTCAAGTCTGCATTGATATTAACACTGATTTACCCCAAAAATTAATAAAACACCCCCCTGGGAACATTCAAGTGCAACTAAAGACCTCCCGTGACCTCCCATGAGAGCACCCCTACTTTCGCTCAGTTTAGGTACAAAGGAAAACGGCTCTTGCGGCTTGATGCAAGTTTTGCACAGCGATTCATATTATGTTCATCCTGCAGACATGCAGATACTGCCGTTTACCTGCCCATCGTAACGAAAAATGCAGTTACTGCTAATTACCATTGGTTAAAAAACAGTTTTTTTTCATCGGAAACCAAAAAAAGATGCTTGTACCATAAAACTAATGTAACATAGATTTCAAAAATGCAAAAAAATGAAAATCGAAAATTTTGCAGTTACTGCCCTTTACCTGCCCACGGCAGAATAGTCATTTACTGGTGAAACCTAGCATTTGATCAACAGGAGTTAAATGCTGGTTTCGCTAATTATGAACACCGCTAAATTTATCATGTGTATTTTATAAACCCTGAAAATTACCTGTCCCATGCTTTTCCCATGTATTTAAAGATAATGCTAAAGGTCCTTCGTTATTCAAATAAATGGACGAAATCATAAGCAACACCATAATTAATGATGATCACTAAATCTACTCCCAGTAATTATTCTGCTGTTCAAAACATAGAGAGACTTGAAATAATGAAATGACAGATAGGGGGCTCAGGAAAACCTAGCTCTATTACCACAGATCTTTTGTATTAAATTCTTACTAAATGCAACTTAGTAGCATAGTGCTTATCTGCTTTAGAGATTGATTTTCTCTGAAAATGTTGAATTGGTTGATCAGAAATTCAGTCCTCCTAATACTCCTGAATTATTTTTATTAAATGCTTTTGGGCTGGTTCTAAACAGATAATTCCTGAAAATAAAAAATAAACTAAAAATTTCACAATTTTCTGGAAATTATCTTCGCAAAAGAGCAAAACTGTTTGAACTAACTATACAAAAATTGGTGTACCCTCTATCAAGCAAAAAGTGCGATTAGTTTCTGAAAAGTATTTAATAAGAACACAATGCTTTTATTTTCATATAAAATAAGTATGATCTTTATTAAAACAAAAAAAATAAAATCTGCAAATTTTTTGTGTTATTCGCTATTAAAATATGCAGAATTTTCTTGGACACGCCTTATTTTGATTTCCTCCAATCGATTAAATTTTCTCTTTGGCTGTCTTATATTTAATCCCAATTCAGCCGGTTAATACAGGGTTTAAAAACTATTGTTTATGTGATCTGTATCTGAAAAACTCTGCTCAATTGCTTCATTAATTACAGTTCCAAATACATTTGTGTTGCTCGACATTAATTTGTAGTGAGTCAACAGCTAGCTGTAGATTTATTTATTATTTTTTCAAAAAATCTTTTCCAGATGAACGATGGTCCTTTGTGTAGATGCAGTGCCAAAGCTAGGCGATCTGGAATTCGTCATGGTATCTATGCCGGAGAATGCCACCTACCTTTATGTAATCCTATAAGTAATAATGCAAACAGATTGCATCATTATAGAATAACTATGAGCCCTCATACAAATTTTTTGGTAAGATTTTGATTTTATTAACCCATTAATGCCTGACTTTTTTTTTCCAAAGATATTTTGTATACTGGTTACAACTGTTTAATGGACAGGAAAAATAATAATAAAAAATATTATGTAAAAAATAATTTTTTTATTAAGTAAAGAAAAATTGTCCCTTAGAAGTTACGGTAGACCCCAAGAGGGTACATACTTTTTTCACTAAAATTTTTTTCTGCCTACGATATAATATTTAAAAAGACATTTTATAAGAAGAAATAAAATCAGCAATTAACATAAACTGGGAAGCTGGGAATAACTTTGAAAACTTAGCTTTTTTCCTTGAGATTATGAACGATGTCATTTTTGATAAAGATCATATTAAAACTGCTACAGAACACACTTTACAATGGTTATGTGCTGCAATCTGTTACTAACGAATTGAAACAATACCAAGGTACAATTGAACACTATAATTTGGTTGAAATGTTTATTTTGGGGAAATTGAGACCCTTTTTTGAACCGTCCCTAAAAAGGGACGCTAGGCATTAATAGGTTAACTTTTCAATGTGTTAAGAAATAAAGTTAAAATTACACTATTGTAGACACATGTTTCAGGATTACAAAGAATATATTTTTCAGTGCAAAAAATCAGCTTATGGATGAAGAGGCTTTGACAAGTTATTTATTTGTTGTGAATTTTTATTCACACTTAAGAATGTATCTTTTTCAAAACTTATGATACTTTGTATCAGCTTATTGAAAAGTGGTGTTTAAAACCCTTTATAAACACTTTCTGACATTCACATATCACTTGCATATAACTTAGTTGTTGCAGCTTTATGACGTTTTTTATACATTGACCATGTTTTAATTAAAACTGAGTTATTGTTTTGGAAAAACTTATTATATATTTATTAAATTTCACCTGGTGTTAAAGCAGTACTTGTTTGTGTTATTTTTTGCTTATGTTTAAATTTCTTTTTAAAAAGTATGAGTTTTTTTTAAAAAAGATAGTTCTCAAAAAGGCAGTGGCATTTCTGCAAGTTTTCTAATAATGCTCATGTTTATAAAAATTAAAGGTACACTAGTGTGGAGTCACTATAAAGATTCAAAACTAACCGTGCACATATTTTACCCTTTTTAAAGAACTGAATAATAGTTTTCAAAGCTCCCAAATTATACATACAACTACTTTTTTTACATTTAAAATAAATATAACTAAAATTTTATAAACATATGTAATTGTTTTGTTTTATGAAACTTCTGCAAATTTCAGCAAAAAAGTTGATTATTTTTAAGCATCCTTTATTAAGCCATCATCTCTTTAATTGAACAATTTTCACCAGAAAAAGAGATATTGAGTTTAAAGCTTCAACATATATATTTTTTCTCAAATTAATGTTTGAAAAATTTCACCTTGTTTTACAATCTTGATGTAGTTATAATTGCAATTTCATCCATATAAAGTAGTAAAAATGTCAGCTATTATTAACTTATTGTAAATTATTCATTGTTACATGATCAAGCACTTTTGCATAATTTATCTGTACGCTATGTATTGCTGTAGGCGTAAAAAAATATTTGGAGAAACACAACTCTTCTCTCTCTTTTTATGAGATTGATAAATTTTTGACAGGTTAAAAAAGGTCAATTAAAATTACAAATGCCTGTTTCAACTGAAAAGGCAGATAGTTATTTTACCCAAAAAGATGTTTTGAAACGAGTTTGCTTTAAATTTCCATTATTTTTAAACAACCAACGCAACAAGGAAGGGGGTTATAAACTTACTTGACGTATCTGTGACGTTTGAGTGTCTGTGGAACTTTAGCACCTAAACGAATGGACCGATTTTGAAACATTTTTTTGTTAGAAAATTAAGTTGACCAAGAGCAAGGGCATAGCTAGGGGGGTGCAGCTGCACCCCTCTAGATCAGAGCCAATGGAAGCCACTGTGACCTCCCGTTTTATTTATTTGACTTTTATGCTAATTTTTGGGAAATTTATATAAACTGCGTTATTATATCTAGTATTGATTACTTTTCAGAAAATGATAGTAAGCTTGCCTGTTTTTGAGGAGAAAATTTTTAATTTACTGAATGAAACTCAGAACTTTACTGAATGATTAAAAAATAAATAAATAAAATACAAGAATGCATACTTATCTATGTCTACCAAATGAGACGTGAGGCATCATGAAAATAAATAAATTAATTAAAGAAAAAAAAAAAATAAAAAAATAAAGAAGTTCAGCCTTGCAATACTGTCTCACTGTTTTCAAATTTCATCAGCCAATTTATATTGGTTAAGAACTTTTTGGGAGGTCACAGTGATCTCCTATTGGGGTGCCACTGCTTGCACCCCCCTAGCGTGAGTCCTGGCTACGCCCTTGACCAAGAGTGTTCTTAGCTAGGCTGCATCTTCAAATGACATTAATTAACAAAGATATTAATTAAAAACCTTTATATATAAAACATTTTTCGCAATTTTGGAAGGGAAAATATGTATGAAAATTTAAAACAATAGTACCAAAAGAAAGAGGAGAATTTGTCTGCATCTGATAGAATGTGTTTGGAACTTCCCTGCTATGTATATCTAGAATTATAATGTTCTTTAGCAAATGTGGCTAAGCCATTTTAACCCGATTGGAAACCGCTGTCATTGTTGGTTGACAAGGAAAAAAAAACACTGAATGATTTAAAATGTTTATCTGTTGCCAGTTTCTATTTGTTATTAATTAAAATTCTTGTAATTGATTTTAGTATAAGGATTTTAAAATTATTTTCAATTTTTCTTCTTTATTCTGCTTTTGCGACTAGCAAATTTTACTAGTAATGATTATCTTTCCTTTTCTGTGTTTACCATGTCCCCTCAAAAACTGGTAAATGTATTTATATTTAATATGCTTTCTGGCCATAGAAGTTTGTTTTAATGTGAGATCGGCAATCAGGGTCGTTTTTTTTTTTTTTTTTAATTTGTAACTTTATCTTTTTTAGTACTTGTTACAGCGAACCAAATATTTCAGAGAATGGCACTCCCTCATGTTTCCCTCCAACTGTATCACTGATGCTATGTTATCCATGTTATAGGACATGTTTTGTATTATGCAATTCTGATTTTTTTTTTCTTTCCTTTTAGACTAGCTCTCCTACAATAATATTTCACGAAGGAAAACAATATGTTTTTGAAGGTTTTTCTATGTTTTCTCATAAACCTTTACCCAAACTCCCAAACTGTAAAGTTATCCGTTTTAACTATGAATATACCATCTTGTACCTGGAAGAAGAGGGTCCAATTAATTTTACAGTTCAAGGACTTGAATTGTTTTCGAAGTTTCTGATAGAGGAAATTTTAGAACTGGTAGATTTGAATTGGAAAGCTCATGATGATCCAGACGGTTGTCCTCGCTTCCATTTTTTGCCAAGATTTGCACGAGAAGTAGATGGTAAGTTTCTTTTTGTTGTGTTTAACTATAGTAGCTTGTCTGTGGTAATATAGTATATACTCTTCAAAGAAAAGTTTTTCAGGATTTCAAGTTATATTCAAGTCAAGACTACTGCAAGATGTTAAAATTTAAATTATGTTTCTTGCTATTTCAAGGTTTTTAAGAAATCATTTAGTTCACTGCAGCAAAAATATAAAATCTTCGTTAACCCTCTCAGCACCAGAATATTATAAATTTCAAAAAAAAAAAATATTTCTTCTCTCCAATAAATACAAAATGTCTCCATTTTTTGTTCGAAAGAAATTTTTTTTCTTACCTGCACTCCTTCCTAGTTATTTTTACGCGCCTCATATGAGGCTTACTGTGCTTAAGGGTTGTATGTATACTCTGATGTATTTTTATTTCATCCCGGAAATAAAGGCATGATTTTTTTGTTTCGAAAACGAGTTTTATTTTTAAATGAAATTATAATTGAAAATAGAAATAAATACACGAAAACAAGCTTATTTTTCAGTTTTTATCTTGAATGAAATGCTTCAAAGCATTCAGGGCATAGAGGCTATTTACATTTTTCACATATGTACCTAGTTTTTCCCAAACAGCCATGCAAGTGGCATTCGTCTGCATATTTTTTATCTGTTTTTTCAGGGTAGTGGTTGCTTCCATCCTTTCTCAGCTCGACTGCTGCTTGTATTTTCACCCTTTTCTTCACCGCTGGCTCGCCATAGGATGGTCTACCTCTCTTTTTGTTCATATTTGAGGATCCTTGATAAATCATTGAGGTAGCAACTGAGGATTTGAATTCCATCAAATCAAGTTTTTCGTTTCCTGGATTCATTTTCTACAACAGCCAGGTGCCAGGAATTTACCACTGCGACATTCAAAAGGTGGTGAAATATCCGAAAATATCACCTTTTGTGACGTAGAGTATGCTGATATAGGGTCAAGTAGAGAATCCATTAGATCGACTCCTCCCATATTTTTGTAATACATCTCTATTAGCCGCGTTCACATGAGACTTTTTCACCTCGCATTTCCCCGCTCCGCTCCCGAAAAAAACCGGTTGGAAAAATCCCTGTTCGCAAGCACAAAGCGGTTGTACCACAGAAAGTGGAATTTTACCCAACATCCTTTGCGCATTGTTTGCAATCTGCGAGTACGTGTTTTTTTTAGAGTGTTTAGCAGTTTAGCTCACGATTTAATACTGCAAAAGTATTTCTTTTCGTGAGCCGCAATTTTCGCAAAAATTAAAATGAAGGTGATTTCTCAAATTTTATCCGAACAGAAATAATTAAAAATAAAATAAAATAATTTAAAATAAATAAATAAAAGAAACGAAATGAATAAATAGATAAATAATAATGACTAAAGTACTTCCCGAGGTTATGTTTTCGCCATTACGACATGCTCGCCAAATTCGCGAAAATGAAAGCTTCGTGCAAATAAATGCTTTTAGTCTTTATTAAAAGTTAAAAGGATGTAATTAGCAGGGACCTGTTTACCTCACATGCCGATTAGGACTGGGGCCCAATCTTCCTAAGGAACCCCGAACATTTTACAAAACTATGCAAAGAATCAATATATTTAAAATAATAATAATCATAATAAATTATTTATTAATAGTAGGAAACCTCTTTCGAAACTTTATTAGTATTTGTCTTATTTGGTTGGTTTATACGAGAAGAATGGTTTATGGTGGAAAGGATTTTTGAGTTGTTGTTCTTAGAGTTTTTCTGGTATTTGGGGAAGGGGGGGGGCACTCACCTAACTAAAATCTCTACCTTTTAAAATCTGCGGTAGTGAACTCAGCCATTGGCCATCTCAAAAAATATTCTAATAATTACAGCGAAAGTAGTGGTGCCCATAGCTATGGAGAATTAGGAGGTATATACTACACCATTGGAATTTTTAGGAAGGATATTTAAAATGATTTTGTTGCATTATTGGTGGATCATGTATTTGGGGGTTTTCCATAAAATTTCCTAGGGGCTTGTGCATCGCTGCACTCTTTGGCAGATTAGCACCCCTAATCAGCAATAGAGAACACTCGGCCAACTTGAAAATCAGAAGTAGAGGACTGCCGTTGACTCTTTTGTTAGTTAAATGTTCCAGTAATTTATTCTAAAAATAATAGCTAATGCAGGAGGGCTGGGGAGGGGGGGGGTGGCATGGTGCAGACTACATCACTAAAATTTTAGAAAAGGTATTTTAAAAAGGTCTTACTCTCATTACTGCGCTTTTATTCCGGGTGGGGAGAGGGGTCAGCAAAAGTACTGGAGGGGGGCACCACTTTTAGAGGGATGGGCCATCCCTTGCTTAAGTTTCTGCTTTCTAAGATCTGCAATAGAGAACATCCATCGATCAGTCACTCATTGCATACTCATTTCATAACTCAGGCAGATATTCCAGTAACTTGTTTCAATAATAGTAAGCAATGATGCCAACTGGGGGGGGGGGGACCATCGGCTAAATTGCAGATGGAGAGGGGCACCATTGCTCTTGGTGACTAGGCACCCTCGCTAAATTTTCCACATTCTATGATGCGCCATCGGCTTTATCAATCAATAAATAAATATTCCAGCATTATATTCTACTAATTTAGCTAATTATAAAAGTATAAGTAGGATATGAAATAATTAAATACAACAGCGTCAAGCAGAAGCAACCAAAAACAGTCAAAACCTGATGTCCAGTACGGCGAAAGTAAACAAACCCTTTTCGACCCCGCTTTGATTCCAGTCAAGGGCAGGAGGAGAAAAGTTCCGCTTTAACTCCACAAAAACCCGGAATGCGGTGAGAAGCGGGTTTTTTCCGGGTTGGAAACGCGCCATGTGAACGGGGCTAATGAGGCAGGTCTAAGAATCTCAATTTTTTTTTTCTGTTCGACTCTAACGTTTTGCAGTTCCAACAGGATTTGCTCCTAAAAATGATGATGCAACATTGACAGCAGAATTGTCAAACCACCTTGTGATTGTTATGTTATCACTGTTTGTGACAACTGAGAACGAACCTCTAGGCTCCTTTTTCAAAATTTTGATTGGTTTCAGTTTACTTGAGGCTCCTTGTAAGCGGTTAGCTCGTATCGTACCAGTAGTAAATATATCCCACTCAAAGAGCTTTTGTAGGACAGGGATTGATTTGAACAGGTTGTTAAAGAACAACTTGTGGTTTTTGATTTTGATGCTTTCACAAAGCCTTAGTACCATTCCTCCAATTGATCCAAATTCACTCACATAACCATTATTTTGGTTTTGATTTGCACCCTCATAAATTTCAAAAGCGTAAACATATCCTGAAATTCCAGCTAGAACTCAACTCTTGATACCTCAAGGATGTGGTTTGCCTCATATATTATTTTACTTTTGCCCTTCCCTTGAATGGAATAATCATTTCCTCAAGAGATAAATGTTCCTCTGGTTCATAAGCCTCCTTGAATGCTTCGGAAAAGTGATTCAGCACTGGCCTGATTTTATGAAGTTTTTCATTGTTAGAGTTAGGCACATCATCTGAGACAAAGTGCAAATATTTTCGGATTTCAGCAAAACGAGCAAATTCTTCTAAATTTAGCACAGAACAGTTGGTGTGAAAACAACACATTGCAACCACGAAGAACGTTAAGCCTCATATGAGACTCGTTACTTTTGCTCCATTTTGACAGAAAATACTTGGTTTATAGCTAAATAAAAGACATTATCATAATATTGGAAGGTTTTAAAACAGTAAAATATTCAACTTTCCTTTGAAAATGATGTGCAGCAGCAACTGACTTGAATTACCTTCTCTCCATCAACAACACAGCCTGAAATCCAAACTTTAAAAAATAAAATCCATGCTACCATCTGGAAACTTTTTTACGCTACTTAGGAGCCTCATATGTGATCTACATAAATAGGTGGAGTCACTGACGACAAAAAAAAAAAAAAAAAAAAAAGTGTTTACTTCTTCCAAAACCGAAAAGAAGGAGCCTCATATGAGGTCCAGGGTGCCGAGAGGGTTAAATTTAATTACCACATCAAGAGTGACTGGCATCAAAAACAAAATGAGTGCCTCATACTGAATGGCATTCAGTCTTCTTAAATGCAAATTTCACCTCATTCAAGAATCATGTGCTGTCAAATGAAAAGCTAGAAATTCAAGTTTAACTGAAACCAGAAAATATATATGCAAAATTATGAACTGAAATAAAAATAATTAACAGTGGCTTTTAGAGGTGCTCTTTAGTATGTTTATTTTGTAAATGAAAGATTTTGGTCTAATTATATTAATAATAGTTAATAATTTAAAAAGTAATATAATTTATATAAATATACATTAAGTCTACCAAAAAGTCTTATCTATTTATGTGGGGTGGGGGAGTGGGGGGAGAGATTATGCAGTTTTTAGTATCATTATCGACATTTACTGAATGATATTTTTTTATCATCATTGCTGCTGGTGCAATGCTAATTTGTGAATCACATTCTGAGGAATGTTCTGTTTTTAAAGTTGAAGAATCCTGGTGGTGCTGTAATTTACTGAAAACTAGAGGTTGCAATGATCGGGAAGTATGGCGATGAAAAAAATTTGCTGGCCTAGTTCTTCACTTTTCTAGCAAGTTGCCAAAACTGCATATAGTCTGTGATGCAAATGTGCTTCGCCTTTTGCTTACCCATCTATATCCTTGATCCTCTTTCTCATGTGTATATGTATATATTAGGGTTGATTTGGTCTGTGTTCGCGCTGAACTATCTGCTACCTATGTCCTATAGACCCATTGATGAAAAAAATATGGGTCCTTTGATAAAAAAATTGAGTCCCGAAATATTTGAATAAAATAACATTATTATTAAAATACAAATGTTGTAAATATGATGAATATATGTATACTTGGAAAAAAATTTACTAATTGTGTGCACACTTTTGAATGGAAAATAAGAGAACTTGTGAATGCATAAAATATACTAATAAAGCAGTTTTTCCTTTAGTTTTGAGATCAATATTAATTTAATTTAATTAGGAATTAAAAAAAATTCCGGTAGCTCTTTGGCAAGCCAGTATAATGTCCTCATTTCTTTATCAATTGAATGTTCTGCTTTTTCCACCTCCACTTACACACTTTTCTTGAAAAAAGACTGTTGTTTAATGATATTTAAGACACGGATGCACAACCTTTTTGAAACTGCAGGCTACAAAAGAATTTGTTGAGGGTCACTTCAGAAGGGGCGAGGGGCGCAGCCTATTTTTTCATACTCCATTTGGAGATAATATGTGTATAATTGTATAATATGTTGCTTATTTTTGCTATTTCTGTTCAAACAAGAAAATGTGTTAACAAAACTTCATGCTCATTTTGAAGTGAACATTTTGATCAAGAATACGGGCTATAAGTTGAGCCAAATTTATTAATTTGATTAGACGGTTTTGTTTTTGATGATATCTGCTTGAAAATATAAAACTTCCAAATCTGTGGCTTTTACTTATTAGTTAACTGCTTTAACTTAATGATTTTGGATGGAAACAATCTGTTTGTAATATTATTTTGTTCTTTTGTATGAAATGAACTAATGCTGCAGCATTCATTGATATCTGTATTTAATTTTTCATCTAACATTGACTTCTAAACATTCTGTAGATATTTTTTTTCTCTTCATCATAGTGGAAATTTATGCTAAATTGTATTAAGGTCTTCAATTTTTTACATAACTGTTAAGAAAAAGCAGTTTAGAGTAGATTTTTTTTTTTTTTTTAGGTTGCAAGAAAGAATTACTGTCATTAAATGTTGTGCTACAGTACCTTCTTGATGCAAATAAAATTCTTGTTGATGAAGCAAAGTTGCCTGAGGTTTTAGCTAAAAGCAGCCTTGAGTGGCAAGATGTAGCGGATGAAGTGAAAGGAATGATTGTGACTTGTCCTGGAATGAAGCCATCTTCCATACGTGTTGATCAATTGGATAGAGAACAATGTGAATCAAAAACTTCAGATTTTCCAGTTATTGTACATTTTGGAGTTCGACCGCCACAACTTAGTTATGCTGGAAACCCACTGTGAGTATTGCAGTGATATTTCTTAATTTGCCAAAAATATTTTGATTGCAATAAAAATATATGACACAGATCTTTGCTAGAATATCAATAAAATGAATATTCAATGTAAATAAAGCACAAATTGTCAGAGAATAACAGCACATTGCTGTTTTAAGACTGGTACCCCTTTATTAGCAGGAGGTGGCATAGGTCATCTTTTTTCACGAAAGACTTATTTATGCTCTGTTTGTATCTTTTTTAAGAAATTGGTCTCTATTTTCACTTTTTTCAAACATTTTGTTTTTGATACTGTTAACAGTACATATAAAACAATTAATTTTTTCTTCCAATCGAATCTTGTTTCATGGATTAATTTTTGTTTTTTTTTTAAATATTCATTCGATAATTCTTTTGTTGTGTATATGGGAAATATGCTCCTTGCTGTGCTCCATCTTTCTGCATCCTTTTCAAAAATGAGGATTTTTCCATTTAATTTTTTTGTTGGGTAAGTTTTTTTACAAGATAAATTAGCAGAATTTCTTTTTATTTTCACTATACAGTGTTGCCATGCCACAGAGAAAACACAGAAATCAGAGGAAATACAGGGATTAACAACTGCAAAAGAAATTTAACTTGTGTCCTTCTACGAACAGAAAAATTCGTACCTTTTCCCAGTGCATAGCTTTGTTCACACTATCCTAATTCAATTCTCCCTCTTTTTTTAAATGGATAGTTTTGTATAGTCTAGACGATTTTAAGACTAGCTGCAATTTTTTTTTCTATTTTTAAATTTTGGTTTGATTTCTGAACTTAGAGTTCAATGATAATTAACTGAATTTGCTTATAAACTAGCATCATGAGAAATGTAATAGCAAAATTATTTTTATAAAAAGTTACATTGTTGTGTTTATTTGACTTTCTCAAGTACAGAAACATCTTCAACCTTTTGCACTGGTTTTTCTTCTACTCTATACTAAACTTTTCCCCTCCAAATTAGTAAAATGACTCTGAATTGGGGGGAGGGGAACTCTCTGGAAAGAGGGGGTGGAGGGGGGAAACTGAGGTCATATTTGGAAATAGGGAGTCATTTGACATAAGAATCAGCCACATTTTTTTTTTTTTTTTGGCTGAAGACCTGCTTTAAAACTCGAGTGCAAAGTGCGATTTTTAAAGCATTATTTTATTTTTTTTAAAAATTTTACAGCGTGAAAATTTTTTCTGACCCAGGAGCCATAGGAGCGGATCCTATACTCTGGTTCTGCACCGAAAAAAATGTTTTAAAGGTCTTTTTAAAGAAACTAGAATAAAAAGATCGTTTTTGGTGATTTTTCAAATATTTTGGGGGGCCACGCCCCCCCAAGTTCCCCGATTTTTTCTCGGTGCTCATGATTTTAAACTTTGAGTCTCTCTTGACATCAAAAAAAATTTATTGGTGAATATAAGGCTCCTTTCCCCTCCAAAAAAAATATTATAGCCCTGAAACTAAGGAAAAATGAAAAAAAAAGGGGGCGTTTAAAAAAAAATTGGGACGTGATGGGGGAAAACGGGGGTCATATTCGGATTCAGGGGGTCATTTTACATAAGAATCAGCCTTCAAAATACCAGAAGCATTTTCAAGGTTTTTTTTTGTCAAACAGTGTTATTTACTTGAACTCAGACAGTGAATATAGCAATGGGAGTTTTGATATACAAGTTGAACCTCCTAACTAATTCCATCATACAGTACAGAACCTTTTATCCGGGAACCAAAATACCGGGAAACCAGAAAACCGGCAACAATTTGTCGATTTTTCCGCCCTTTTTAAAATACGCATTTTCGGCAATTTCTAAAAAATGAAGAGCTTTTTTTTGTTTTTCTTTTGAAATACCTAAATGAATATGAACGGTTTCTTCATAAATACCATATAAGTGGCATATAGCTCAGAAATTTTTAATATTGTAATATCTATAAGCACTTCTGGATCGTTTTCTCTTCAGGATGCATTTATTTGTTATAGTAACTTGGGTTTTATAAACAATTGGCAAATGTCTCTTCGTAGCGATCCAGAAAACCGGGAAATTCAGTTATCCGGGATAGCTGTGGTCCCAAACATCCCGGATAATTGGTTCTCTACTGTACTCAGAAAAATGTGTTTTATTGATATTTGTCCATGAATATCAAAAGTGCAAGTAAGTTTTCACTGCCAAAATCACAAAGTAATACTAATTCTGCATTTCATTCATATCTGGTAATAAAGGACCTACAGAGATGAAATTCGGCTTAATAGAATCCTTGGCAAATTTCAAGTGTTTTAATACTCTGTTTGAACCCTAATTCTTAACTTTTTTTATCAGTTATAAGTGAAATCATTTGAATGTAATTCATCTTTCACATTGTTTATTTTATTAAGCTAACTTAAACAATGACAAAAATCATTTCAGCAATTGTTGCTAAAATAGAATCAGCTCTTGTTTCTGTGGAGGTTCACTTTTATTCCAAATCTCATTTAAATCATAGAATTATTTCTTCAGATATAGGTTGCATTGAGAAAAAAAAAAGCAGTCAATTGTACTGCCACCATTGATTTGGCACTTAAATCAAGCATGCAGCTGCACCTTCTAAGGTTTAACTCTTGATCAATTGTTGTCTGAATCATTACATTAATTTTAGAGACATCTGTACCTCAGAACCAGAGTAACGTAGGTCCATTTTCGTCACTTTTCAGCAGAGGGCGAAAATATTTGTCCGAATGCATGCAAAAGATGGGACTTGCGCTTATTTAACGCTGCTAAATAATTGCAAAGGAATTTCTTTTATAGAATAACGTTCTCATTGGTTTATGCGGAATAAGATTCTACATATAATGCAGCAAAAAAGTGAAAATCGCCATTTTTGGACTTACGTCATTCTGGTTCTGAGGTACAGATATAGCAGTCCCAAGTAATGAAAAACAAAAGTTTGATTCCTATACTCCCTTTGAGTTACTGAACCAAAATCAAATCAGCATCTGTACTCTTTGAGGTCTACACATGAACAATTTTTTGCCTGAATTTGCTCGTTTCTTCCTGAGATATGTCTTGCGTAATAAAAATAAATGATTTCTCACTTCTCTTGGAGGAATTGGCGTCAAAAGCTAATGTGCACAATTTTGCATCACATTGGGAACATTAGAATACACAATTTCATTCGATTTCATGCTATATTTCTTGAGTTAGAGCTGCGTCAAAAAGCTGATCAGATAGAGGCAGACAGACTTTTTTTTTTTTTTTTGAAAAATTGTCAAAATGGATTCAGCTTATTTCAAAATGTGTACAGCCACTTAAATTTGAAGTTCTCATGAATTAATACTTTCTTTTATGTATTCAATATAGAAGAAAGTAAAAATATCAGAAAATAATATAAATCTGATACAAGTAGTAGAAGCTTGAAAGAAGTAGGAAAAAAAAAAAACATATTTGCAGCTTATAAATATTCCAAATGATTAATATTCAATTTTCAGCTTCCAAATTAAGTTCCATTAAATTCTGCATAAGTCTATCTATCTACCTATATATATGTGTGTATATATATATATATATATATATATATATATGTGTATATTATATATATATATATATATTAATTAAGTTTTGACTTGTAATTTTGCAATTTCTAGCTACCAAAAAGCATGGAGAGATTATGTAAAATTTCGTCATTTGTTGGCCAATAAACCTAAAGTCAAGTATGGTGATAGACATTTGTTAGGAAAGAAAGAAATGAAGCTGCAAGAAATGCGAATGGAAAAGTAAGTGGTGTTTTGTACCATTAATTGTGATTGTATTCATTATGCATTTTTGTTACGTAACTTACTTTTTTAGGATCTGTAACTGCTAGTGTCTATTTCTCCTTTCAAGCAATAAATAACACATAAAAAAACTATATACTCAGAAAAAACCTGATATTTTGTGTTATGAATCCTCTATTTTTTGCATTTAAAAAAAATAACTTGATATAAAAAAATGTTAGGAATGCTTATCACATTTAATATTACTGTGTGTTTTTTCTTAAATTCTGTTTCAAGTAGGAGGTTTTTTTTCCTCTAATGTTGGTTTACATAACTATTTTTTTTATACATAATTATACTCAAACTTTGAGGATTATTATTGCTTTTCACAATACATTTTAAACTTTTATTTGAAATACACATTTTAGTGGCTCTTGGTGAGAGAATTTTACTATCTACAAAAGATAAGGATTTGCTGATTTTCCAAAATAGTGTTTTTGAGCTTCTAATTTTCCTCACATTTTACTGAAATATCACAAATACATTTGTAAAGTTGAGTATATTAAGTGTCTTAGTAATTCAAGTATATTAATTTCTTAAATAAGTTTATTGAAATTCTTGGGCCGTTGGACCCTTTGAGGGGGTCCAATTCCCCGTATTGTAGAGTCTGCAGGTATGCAGATCTGGGCTTGCTGAAATCTAGTCTTGCTTCATAAAACACTCTTCATACACATCTTCATAAAACTGAAGGGTTAAGAGAACCTATTGTTTTCACCATTTAATATCAGCCTGTGCTATATCGATATTGTGAATTGCTTTGTAATAAAGTGAATGTTGTAAATAAAGTGAAATTGTTGTATTATTTACCTCTGAAATAGGGGATTTTTTTGTATTATTAAAGTAATTTCTAATTTTGTTTTGTTTCAGTGATTTAAAGAGAGATGTTACTGTTGTCATTAGTAGTCAAGGCTTTTATAAAACGGGAATCATGAGTGATATAATTCAGGTAATGAATATAATTATTTTGAAAAATAATGGGACAAATTTAAGGTTATATTTGGAACAAAATATTTGATTATATTTGTATTATTTCTTTCTTAACAGCATGCCATGCTTCTACCTGTTCTTGTTTGTCATTTGAGGTTTCATGATTCTTTAAGCCACTTAGAAGATAAAATTGGGTACCATTTTCGTGATCGTTTTCTTCTGCAGGTAATGCTGTTACACATGTTGTGAAACATTTTAATGATTTTTAATGTGACTTTATCATATTTTATTGTGCTTTCTGAAAGCAATAATTTATCTGTGAAATGCTTTAGTACTTTTGACAATGCTTTCTGCTACATAAGAGCTTGTAACAAGCTCCAAAATCGTTTTTTTTTTTTTAAACCTAAGTTTGATTTTCCCTGTAAAAAAAATCAACAACTTTGTAAATAGTTTTTCTCCTCTAGTATAAGACAGGCAGTAAATGATGACAGTCAAGTTTATAATTTTTGTACACATGCTTATCTTTCTTTCCCTCTTTCAGCTTGCCTTAACACACCCTTCCTATAGAGAAAATTTTGGTACAAATCCAGATCATGCCCGCAATTCATTAACAAACTGTGGATTGAGACAGCCTCAGTATGGTGATCGGCGCATACACTATATGAATACCAGAAAGAGAGGTATTGAAAATTTTCTATGAATATCACTTCTAATTTGTCATATTTTGTCAGTATGATTTCTTCTCGTTAATCTTAGCTTAGTTGCATTATGAATATTTTAAAGCTTCTTATTTTCATGCTTTTTATTTTAATTCTAAATTAATACATTAATTTTACAATTTATATGAAATTGCAGGTGTAATTTTGCCGTAAATAGAACATAATGCAAGAAGAGAGAAATGCATTTATTTTATTTAATATTTTCATTGATGCATTTTTTTCCTTTTTTTTTTTTTTAAATGACCATCACATTTCTAAATGTGTTACATTTTCTATATTTAAAGGATGTACCTCAATCTGGTTTAAACTGCAATGTCCGAAATTGTTTAGGCTCTATCTTTTGAAGTGACTTTCTCACTCATTACTATATTTATTGCTGTAAATTGTACATAAACTGTAGTGAGAGTATGTTTTTAAATAATGCTTTTGCTTTTCTTGCTGTGATGATTCTATTTTATAATGATGTCTGGGAAAGATTTTGTATTACATTTAAAAGATTATTTTTTCTCAGAGGTTCTAAAATCTTATGCTTCTATACTTTTGTAAATGCAATGTAGTAAATTGTTTCAAGTTAAATAATATAAATAAAACTACAATTAGTTCACAGCTCAAGAATATTGTTAAACAATCTGGAAATTTTGTATTTGATAACAAAAATTTTGAATTTGCTAAAAATTCTATCAATGAAGCATTTCTTAAAGGTTTCTCCAGCACGTTAAGAAGCAGAGGTCACACTGTCCTATCTAATAAATAACTATTTACACTAATTGCTTACTAGTTCTGGATGAATATTAATACCTTTATGGGTTTATCATATGTTTAAAAAATTATCAAATATTAGTTCAGAAATTCATTTTCAAATCTTTTTCATGTAGATATGAAAGATACTTAGCAATAAATTAATTTGGTTGAATTTTATACGATTTTCTGTTCATATATTTTTTAAAAAAATTGCATCAGAAATTAAAACAGATTTTAAAACTTTTTTAAAAAAAGCATGTTTTTAAAAAAAATCATTAGATTGTTTTCTACTAAAATTAATTTCAGTGGATTCATGGTTTTAAATTCAATTTGAAGTACATTAAATTGTTCTTAGCTTCTTGGATGGATGTTAAAAAAATTTCTTAGAGTTGCTATAAAATCAGTAATTAATTTTTTTTTTTTTTGTAGACACTTTTTTTATTATAGCATCTTTGGAGATTTTTTTCCTCAAATTTTAGTTCTTGAATAATGTGTTTCCTTGCTTTAGGAATAAATACTTTAATCAATATAATGTCTCGATTTGGGAGCCAGAAGGAGTCAACATCTTGCATCAATCACAATGAGAGGTTAGAGTTTTTAGGTGATGCTGTTGTGGAATTTCTCTCTAGTATACATCTCTTCTACATGTTTCCTGACCTTGAAGAAGGAGGCCTTGCTACTTATCGTGCTGCAATTGTACAAAATCAGCATCTAGCAATATTAGCTAAAGTAAGTTTTTTTTTAATACATTTACTTTTCACGTTTGAAGTAATGCAATTTTTTTCTATTCGATGTATTTTTATTATTGCAAATATGAAACTTTCATTTTTATATGTTATTCTTCCCTTTTATCGATATTTTAATTTTTTTATTGATATATCATTGGGTTGGCCGGAGTTTTAGTTTTACTTATTTCTCATTAAAATACTTGTAGAAAATAATAGAAGAATGAATGGTGCTCCAGTGCTATAGTCCACTCCCCGTTTAGGTGAACTCTAGGTAGATTTAGATGACATTGAATCTCAATCTAAGCACAATATGCTAAATAACTAGATGTGCCTATTAGTCATCCCCGTTTTTGATGGAATTGCAAGTTTCATAAAGAATCCATATGAAACTTGCAAAGTTTTTACATTTTATGGATTCACTAAAACCATGCCTCAGATATCAAAAATACTTCTTTACACTTAATTTTTCAAAGTTCTATATAAGGGAGCACCTGGTATCTTCTAATCATAAACCCTTAAATGTCATGGTACAATAAGGTCCCAACAACTTGGGCCCATCTTTTCATTGTTATTTACAGATTTTACCTACACATGTGTAATTTGCATCATTGCTCAGACACTATTCTCAGAATTCTGCAGAAAGTTTTGCAGAATTGCTCACCCTCCTCCCCTCTTTTTTTGCTCTAAATTTTAAACAAGTACTAACCTCCCCCCCCCTCCCTCTGCTTGTTGCACTTCTGATTTATTTTTAATCAGTTTTACATATAGCATATTTTCTTACATATAAAACAGATTTTTATATTTCCTCCAAACCCTTTATTAGAGCTTTTTTCACCCATATCTTTATAAGTGCAATAATTTGATTTGTATCAGTTAGCATTTCTTCACTCATTCATGTATAAAAGCTTAGAAAGATTAAGAGACATTAAGTCTTCTTTTTCTAGACCATACGACCTTTTTCTCATAGCCATGGTGCTAAACCTCAGATGGTTACATTGCTATTTACTGTAGAACATGGCTCTGATCATTTCTAATGCAACTGTGAAACTCCCTTTAATTAATTGTTTAATTTTACACACTTTTTGCTCATTGCAACTCAATTGCATTATGAATAATTTGGTAATTTTATCCTATGAGTTGTTTTTCATAACAATCTTGATTATTTCAACCTTGTAACAAAGTTACAATACTATTTTTGTGCTAAACTTTCTTTTCTTTTTTTGATTTAGAAACTTCAATTAGAAAAGTTCATGTTATATGCTCAACTTTGTAACAAAGTTACAATACTATTTTTGTGCTAAACTTTCTTTTCTTTTTTTGATTTAGAAACTTCAATTAGAAAAGTTCATGTTATATGCTCATGGTTCTGATTTGTGTCATGATTTAGAATTAAGGCATGCTATGGCTAATTGCTTTGAAGCATTAATGGGTAAGGTTTTTTATTTGTTCCAATTGTGTATCTTGTGTGCAAACTTTAAAAGAACTTTCGTTTGTAAAATTTAAATTACAGAAACTTTTTATGATAAATAATGTTTTATGACAGAAATATGAACTGGTTTTGTAAATGCTTGTGTATTAGCTATTTATTGTAACAAACTCAATTAAAAATAACATAAATCAGTATTTGTTATGAATATTCAGCATTTTTCATTAAAATAGCAATAACAACAGCAATAATTATGATAATAATTTAATAACATTACTCTTGGCTAGCAGAAAATAGAGCTGTAGCTTATTATCTCTCTCTCTTTTTTAGCAAATTTTTTTTTAATAACTGAAACATCCTTGTCATAGTTTGATGCATTTTGGTTTATACATCTGATTGCATGATAATGTTAAATTTTAAGCATAGTTTCATTTATTATTGTTTTTGAACTTATTTTTCTTTCATACATTTTCCCAAACCCCACATCTTTAATCAGCTTGTTTTTTTTCTAATCAGTTTCTATTATGTCAGCTCCTGCTTCTATTTTTTCTCTTGAATGCCACTAACTACATGCACAAAATCAGTATTTTATTACTTTTGATTGGCTTAATTGCGTTGATATTTCTAAAACAAATGAATAAATATTTATTTTAATTGCTGCTATGTGGCTTAGTCTGTTTCACTTTCAATGCTACCTGTATCATCTACAAATTGACAAAAGCAACTTAATTAACCGTTTGTGGTTCTGCATCAGACTCAGTCTGACATTTAGTTTTCCATTATGATCTTACGTCCGGCAGTGTCATATGTGTGCTTTAAAGTACCATATAATTTTCGCAAAATTAAAATGACGTCTCTGAACTCAGTTCTAAGATAATTTTATGATTTTTAATACTTTTCAGTTATATTTTATAATATTTTGTATTTGCCGGAATAGATTTTTTTTAAATGGACCTCAAAGGGTTTATTAACCTGCCATTCCTTAGTACTATCAAAGTTTTAATTTGAGACCCATCACATTCATTATATTCTGCGAAAATTGCTTAAAGTATGGTTTCGCTTCAAATTTTTTGAAACGTATAGTATTTAAAAGTGTTTTTATACATACAATAGATCTTTGATATCTTGGAAATATTCTGATGTTTTGAAAAAAACAGAGTCCTTAATAAAATATCTATTCATTTAATTTTTATGTCAGTGTTCTTGCTTGAAACCTTGTCATATTTTGATGATTTTTTTTAAGCAATGAAACTTTTTACTGCTTATTATATTTCCTATATCTTTCCTATTATCAAAATAGGAAAGTTTGGGATGGCCACAGAATGTGAAAAACCAAGAACTGTCAAGGATTTTTACAATTCACAAAAAATTGTGATATTACTAGGGTCAAGGTTCATACGCTCCTTCGAAACTGCTCCATTACTACTCCATATGGGGGATTTCATTAAAAGGCCCTTCAAACTCCTCCTTTTTAATGCTAACTCCTTCAAAACTCCTTTTTTAGTTTAAGACTGCAAAATTTTCCTCTATGAATCATTCTCAACTTCTAAATTCTCTCTCTTTTAAAATTAAACAAATATTATGACTCTTATTCTGTCTCTGAACCTCCTGTTTATCACAATACAATTAAAGATGTCTGAAATAAAGTTTTTAGAATTTTAATTTCAAAAAATTCTGTGGAAATATTTCGGATCCTATTCACAATCCCCTGATATGATAAAAGAGAGCCTACCATAGCGTTTTGAAAGTTAAAACCCCCGGGGGTTCAGCAGTTCCAGAATTACATGTTAAATGAACATGAAAAGATAACCAGAACCATCGGGGGGTTAAATATAGAAAAATCTCTAGAGAAGAGTCCCTGAACTTCCCCTAGCATCATCAAAGATTTCATTCAGTTTCGTTTTAAGAACATTAAGTTTTGGAACACCATTCCTTCCCCTAATGTTACCGAAGACTTTACATTTTGTTTTTGCACAGAGAAACCAGTATGAACTATGTGTCATTTTAGAGTGCAGCTACAAATTGGACAAAATAATGATAATGTCATTTTTTTTAAGCAATGAAAAAGCAATAATAAAGATCATTATCTTTTGACTGAATAGTTGAGCAATCTGATGTATCAAAATAAGTTTGTTTGAATTCAAAATAAATACATTTTATTGAATCATTTTTCAAAAAGAAAAAAGACAATATATACATTCTTTCAATCAAAAATTTGCTTGGCGGGGGAGGGGGGGATATTTTTTGAAAAAGATCTTAAAAATTTGCTCCTATAAATCCAGGTGCTTTATTTTTGGACAACGGGATAGAAGTTGCAGATAAGGTGTTTTCCATTACTTTGTTTTCTGAACCAGAACTTCTTGCTGTGTGGAAAAATTATCCTCTTCACCCTCTTCAGGTACCTAATCTTTGTTTTTCGTCAATTTTTTTTTTTTTTTTTTTGAACATACTGTTTTTCATTCAATTTTTGATATGGCTGAGTGAAGAAAGTAATAAAAAAGAGAGAGATAAAGGAAAAAACTCACGAATTAATTTTCAAAAAAAAAAAAATTATTATGAGGCATTAAACTTAACTCCCATTTGAATGTAAGCTGAACTTAATATTGTACATTATATTCTTCATTTAAAGAAAAGCAAAAACAAAAAAAAAAAAAAAAGAGAAAAAACCCTCACTATTTAAACATTTTACTCCCAACATATAAATGACCTTTTGATATAAGTGAACTAATCTTTTTAAGCTTTCAAAAATATGCATTTATTAGCTCTTAAAATGGCGTCCATTTTATGCTCTGTGCTAGGTGTTCCTAAAAGTTGCTACATTTTTTTGGGATAATTAGATTTTTCCTTTCATTAATTTTGGGTCTCTCTATACTAGAGTTTCAAAATTTCTTCTAAGTCTGTTCAAACCTGAGACTTTTTTAAATTTTCTAACATATTAATATATTTACACTCAAACAAATTGTAGAGTGCATTTTTTTGAAAAGTTAACATGAGTGGTTCTACTATCTATATATATTTTTGCCTTTTGAATTTTCCATTTTTATTAGTTTCTTCACTAGTTTTTAAAAGAACATCACGTTATTGATATTGGAAATTTACCCTTATTGATTCAATATTATCTTGTTGCAGAGCTTTCCATTATTTTTATATAGGACAAGTCTTAGTCTATCATTTTATTGTTGTATAACTTACAACATTAAGTAGGAATCGTTCATAAAATTAATTTTAAGTTACATTACAGAATAAAGAGAACAGCTGCTTTACAAAGCGTAACATTGTTTGTATTGAAGTTACTCAAGAGACTTTGTATTTGTTCAATAGTTTATCAATTTTGGTTGACACAGTCAGCATTTGAAATCCTTTAGCTGATTTTAAGCCCTCATTATATGCTTATGTGCATAGGTCACATACTGTTTATCAATAAAAAAACATACCCAGCATATATTTTTAAATTGTTTTTATTTTAACTAATATGGCTTTTTACTGTTTAAGAAGATTACTTTTTACTATAGTAAAATTCAAAAAAATATCTTTATCCATGCAGGTAGTTTTCATTACATGTTTAATACATTCTGTGTTCAAACGGTGTTAACTAATTATCAGTTATACAGGCATGTAAACTGCACTACTTTCTGATCCATGCATAAATATAGATTTTGGATACAAAAATTTGTTTTAGCGATTGAAATGAATAAATAACTTATATGCTTATCTATTTTTTTTTCTTTATTTCTTTCTCTTGCTAGTGTGTTTTGTTTTCCAAAAACAGTAGAGAATCATAATTAAACAACTCTTTATTCATTAAAAGTAATAAAATTCTTGGGAAAAAAGGTAAAATAAACTTAGTTTTATTTTTTAATTGAGAAGTGGATATTTTGAAAGCATATATTATAACTTTCTTTATGATTCTTTATTAGCAGTTTCATATTGTTAAACTATTTTTTATCAGTTGATGTGACTAAAATCTCCAAATGCCAATCTTTTTTTTTTTTTAACTAATGGTAAAATCTTTTTAATTTTATATTACTATGTTATTATTATTATTTTTCATTTTGTGCGTTGTGCTTAGATATATTTTTGTCCATCTTATTTTGTGTGCACTTATCTCCTTAAACTTTTATAATTTAGGAGCAAGAGCCTGGTGGTGACAGAAGATGGATAAAATCTGTTCCTTTGCTACAAGTAAAATTTTAGTTGCTAATTATTTTTCGTTATGAGCTTACTGTATTTTTTTGCTTCTTATTGATAGTTAATGACACATAACTTACCTTTGGCATAAGATACGTTCCTTTTTTGTGTAGATTTATATTATTCCCAAATTCTTATGCAATAAAGCATAAAAAGTGCAGTATAATGTTTTTTTTTTCCTCTCAATGAGGTCACTTAGCAACTATGCAACTGTTTAAATGGGGTGGGGTGAGGAGTGTTGGATTTTGCAATTGTTATCAGGTTTTTAAAAAAAATGTATGCATATTATCTGCTTATGCAAGTCAATCAGAGATGGAATTTTATATTTAGTACAATTTCTTACTGTCAACATTGTTTAGTTTAAAGCAGTGAAGTAACCTCTTCTAAGCAAAGACTAAGGCAGGAACATGCAATACACCGCCAACTCGTTTATTTCGATTCATGGACTGCAGTTTCGGGCTTATTATGCCCTCATCAGCATGAAATATGAAAGTGAACGAGTTGGAGGCAAAAATCCTCTTATAGAGCAGTTCTAATTTCACATGAGCTAACAGTTTTTTTCGGCTCTCTTTGCTCTATGAGGATTTTTGCCTCCAACTCGTTCACTTTCGTATTCCATGCTGATGAGGGCATAATAAGCCCGAAACTGCAGTCCATGGAACAAAATGAACGAGTTGGCGGTGTATTGCATTGCTTAGTTTGTTCCACGCAAAAAATATTTCAAAAGTGAAATTTGACGTAATAAACTTAATGTTGTTATTTTGATTCAGTTAATAGAGCTCAATAAAACGATGCAGTTGTAGGGTAGACCGACCACTGAATGAACACTTAAGCGAATTTTCAACTAAACTTGTTATTTTTAACAAATTCTAAAGTGTTTGTCCCGTTTGAAGCAAATCTAAAGTTCCTTTAAATGTCACAGAAAATTTGACCTTTTGAATTCCCAACCTATCAAGCATAATTTGTAGGAATTTTATTTTTTTCACCTAATTTGAAGAAATCTACATAAATTGTGCTGAATTTCTGCAAAATTATGTCTTTTTTTTTTAAACTAATTGCAGAAAATCTGCTTTTTGTGCTGAAAATTTTTTTAGAACTTTCCCTCACTTTTGAACAGAATTGTTCTGCAGTTCAGGTATCTGTTCTGCAACGTACGTTGCAAATTTAGCAGTATTCTACTTTGGGGCCCAGCAGTAGACAAATGGAGCATTTTCTTGTCACATTTCTTCCTGTAAATGTGTAGAAAGAAGTTACTTCTGCTGATTAACCTAAGAAAAATGTTTTAGAAACTTATTTTTTTCAAAAAAAGTGCTAGGTGTTCGTTTAGTGGAAGTGCTTATTTACTGGTCAGCTTACCCTGTGATGCAAAAAATATTTTATCGCTTTCTCATTTGTTTCCGTTGTAAAATAAGTTGAAGCTTTGTTTATCCATACAGTAAACTGTTGTTAGTGCTATATATCAGTGGTGTGACAAGAATTCCTGAAATGAATTATAGTTGAATAAAGTTGTTGAATTATAGTTGAATATTTAAAAAATAAAACCCTTTCCTTTGCATTTCAAATTAAAATGAAATTTTGGACAATTGATAAGCAAAACTTTCTTTTATTTCTGTAATTTTTCAAATGTAGGATTTTTTTTTACTGTTCGTCTGATAAACCGTACTAGCTTAGTGTTTTTATTTTATTATTTATTTATTATTTATTTATTTATGTATTTATTTTCTTTATTTCTTCTCTTTTTTTTTTTTCAAAAAGTGGTGAAAGTTCTCAGGAACAAACCTGTCATGAAAGCATACTAAAAAAAAAAGTAATTAATCAATGAGAAGAAACAAAAAAAAAACGAATAGAAAACTTAGTTTCTTCCATTGAAATTGAATGGTAACAAAATCCCCCCTCCCCAATAGGGGGGGGGGTCTTTTTTTCCCTTCATTTTTTTTCAGTTGAAAGAGGGCAAGGTCTAATGAATCAAATTTTAATTTTAATGTACAGGTAAAACTTAAATAGAAATCTAATTTTGAAATGCTATTTAAACGTAATATGTGAAAACAGTATTACGAAAATTATCAAAAACATTTATTTTGGAATGGAAAGATTTAGCATGTGAACATCCTTTTATACTATACTATACTTTCTTTATACATGCCTACTACTTCTTTATAGATACTGCGGTTTTCCTCATAATATTTTTTTGTTTTTAGAAGCTGCATAAATTTGAAGAAACTATTGGCATTGAATTTACTCACATACGCCTACTTGCAAGGTCTTTAACTCATCGCAGCTTAGGATACAATAACTTGACTCTGTAAGATACATCTTATAATCTTTGTATTTAAGTGTATGCATTTGAAATTTGATTACAAACCTTGAAAATACATTTTTAAAAAAACTTTGTATGATTATGACTATGTTTTGCTATTTCTATTGTTTTGTAGTCATAAAACTTTTCATTGGAATTGGGGGATGCTCCTAACTTATACGTTTCATAATTTCATTTTTGTTTTCATTATGATTTTAAATGAAGTAAAGAAACAAACATAATTTTGCTACTCAGCAGCTATTTTCATTCATTCATCCTTGTACCTCAATACACATTTTGCCTTTCCTGTGTTGGTGTTTTTTAATGTCTGTGTGTGCCTGTTTTTTCTTTCTTTTTATTTTTTTCCTTGTTTTATGGTATCTAGTTATGTACTTAGATATTGTGTAACTGGAATGGAATCCATCGGCACTGGCATAGAACAGTCTGATGGCATTCAGTGTAGACAGTGTAGGCTTCTATTTACCACTTCACGAAAACACAAAATAAAATTTATTGAGGAACTTTTTTTTTAGTTCAGTAAGAACATAAATATAACTTGTAAAAAAAGCAGTCAAATATGCTTTACTATGAAATAAGTAGAATGAGACAACGTGTATAAAAGCAAATAAAAGCATTAAAAATGAGTTTAAAACACAGCAAACAACTGTTTCAAAGCTATTAAATACAAGCCTCTTCATCAGTGCATTAAAAAAAAAAAAAAATGAATTGGCCAACCAAATCTGTGAACCATTCTTTTTATTTTAGGCTTATATTTGATAGCCTCGAAAGCAGCTGTTTTTTGAATTTTTAACACTTAAAAAAAAAAAAAAGTACTTTTATACATGTGTTCTCAATTTGCTCATAAACGTAACTTGTTTGTAAAATTTGTTTTCATGAATGAAAATAAATATATATTTTTTTTAAATTAAACAAGTATTTTTATGTACCAAGTATTTTTTAACAGAAAATTTCATCATCTAACTGTTGCTTTATAAACTCAGGGGCTCAAACCAGAGACTTGAATTTTTGGGAGACACTGTACTTCAGCTGGTTGCATCCGAGTATCTCTATAAATTCTTCCCTGAGCATCATGAAGGACATCTGTCTGTGAGTAAAAGATTTTAATGTATTATGTCATTTTATTTAAAATACAAAACATAAATTATCTATACCTATTGTAATTTTTGGGCTGAGAATTAGTGTGGGATGTTTCCATAAAAAACTATGGGAATTTATTTTAACTAATTTCACTGGGCAGTATCTATTATGACTGTCCTATGAGTTAGAGAATGCAGAAATGTCATCTCCTACTTCTGTGCCTTGTGAGTGTTTCAGATGTTTTTCAAGTGATGATTTTCCATCTTGCAATGTTGATTAATATTTGTTATCATTATTATCAAAAGTTTTGTAGCTTTATTTGTCAATTTTTTACTCTACAGGGAAAAAATGAAAAAAAAAGTGTATCCAAAAGAATTTTCATTTTATGTTGTTTTTGATTCATCTATACTAATAATATAAAGCTGAAAAGTTTATTTGTTTGTTTGAACATGCTTATCTCAGGAACTACTGGTTCAAATTGAAAAATTATTTTTGTGTTGAATAGTCTATTTAATCAGAAAGGCTTTAGGCAAGTGTAAGGAGTTATTTTTATACAGTGAACTCTCACTTATGCGCCGGCCCAAGGGACCAACAGAAAAAGGCGCATAAGTGAGAGAGACGTATAAGTGAACAAGCCTATTCAAAGAAATAAAACGCAACATACGGAATGAATAAGAATGTTTCTATAGAAAAGGGACACATTATATCCGTCTGGGAACTACTGTAACGTAATTATAATGATAAAGATAAAACAAAAATTGTAGCATACCTAATTTCAAACTATTCCCTTTAAAATGATGCATAATAGATAATTGTCCCTCTCTGAACTCTGGTTCATGCCGAAAAAATGCTTTCCGTGAGCAATAAAGGCGACAATTTAAAGTGGGAAATGAAGAAAAATGCCTGTTTTTTAAAGAAAATAAAATAATTTTTTCACATTTTAGGGAAATTTCGGCGCATAAGTGAAATATGTATATTTACAGTAACGCATAAACGAACGATGCTATCACTATTTTGCTATGGAGTGTGCTGGGACCATTTAAAAACGTCGTATAAGTGAAAAAGGCGCATAAATGAGGCTGCGTATAAGTGAGAGCTCACTGTAGTTTAAAAATAATAAAGGTCGAAAAGCACAAGTGGATTAGTTTCCATTCTTATTGAGAGGTGGCATTTATTGAAAGTACTGCTTTGGCAACTATGTGTAGAAGGCGCTGGTTGTAGCGAGCCGCTGTGGCGACAAGTTTGTTGCTCTACTGAACGAGGATACATCACTTGACATTGTTTTCATTTCTAAGGTAGTCCCTGCAAAGCCAGGCCACGCAACTAGTAGATTATAGCTATCTTGATGAATCCACTCTTTGTGAAGCGGCTGGCTAGTGGTTTCATTGGCGTATTTCCGAGTTTTCTCTCTGTAGTCGACACTAAAGTTGTGTACCTCTTCAGTTTCTACGTAATCCAGCAGCATTAACATAACTTCTTTATATCGGAACATTTTGCAGTACTAAGTGAAGAGTTTTTCGATGAGCGGGCTGGAATGTACGTGCTGACTTTAGTTGCAGAACAACTATGAATTAGAGAAAGATGAGAATCATTGAGTTTGAATTTTATTGTTTTGATAGGTGATTTCTTATCAATATTACTTCAAATTAGCAAGGGTATCAAAATGCTTAGAATTTATTTTATTTAAACAAGGGTTTCTAAAAAGACCAAGCAAAATCTTAAAATTATCGAGCTTTGAATTACCCAAGAGCAGACTGTATCATTATATTTTGCTACTGTTATGAAACAACTTTTATGAATTCCTTTTGCCAACAGTTGTTTAAATTGTATATTCTAGGAAGGTTTTTTTTTGTCCTTTGTTGGCCATATTTGGCATTGATTTTTTTTTTTTTTTGATAAAGTATAACAAACGACTGTATATTGAATTTTATGATTTGTCTGAAACATATGTCTTCAGGGGACTTCAAGCGCCATTAAGGTTATTATTTATTTTTTAAAAGAATTGTACACCATATTTAAAAAGAAAAATATTTTCCAATATGCATATAATTCATTTTTTTACTTGAAAGCTGTTTTAAGGGTTTAATGTCGTAACAATGATGACTCTATTTTCTTCAGCTGTTAAGGAGCTCTCTTGTAAATAATCGAACTCAAGCAGTGGTTTGCCAAGATTTAGGAATGGTAGAGTATGCCATTTATCCATATGACAAAGTTGAGCTAAAATCCAAAGATAAAGCAGATCTTCTAGAAGGTAGGTTTCCTTGTTTTTTTCTGAAATTGCTATTGATTTCAAGGTTTTAATTTGAATTTATGCTGCACTGGCTTTTTATGTATTTGACAATGTAATACTTTGATTTCAGCTTTTTTGGGAGCTTTATATGTTGACAAAGATCTTGGCTATTGTAGAAAGTTTTGTGAGGTTTGTTTCTTCCCAAGGCTACAAGTAAGTACTATTTATACAAGATATAAATATAATTTTTTGTGTGTTTATAAAAGCAAAAGTTTAATATTCTATTTTGTGTCTGAAAGCAAAATAAAGCTTATGCTTTTATATGTTTGTAAATGAATTTCAAAGTGTGTAGTCAACCTGATAAAGTTGTGTGGAATTTTGTGTTTCAGAGAAAAAGTCTGCAAATAGTGTTAGAAAGCTAACTTTTAAAAGTGATAATACAAGTGATTAAGTTCATGGTTTTGTTTCCATGCTAAAACTTGAAGAATTTTTAAAAATATACATTAAGTACAGTGATTACTTGAATAAAATTGTGCAGTTAGATTATTTTGTCATACAATAGGATTTTATCATGAATCAAGACTGGAATGATCCAAAGTCGAAACTTCAGCAGTGCTGCCTTACCTTGCGCTCAATGGATGGTGGCGAGCCAGATATTCCAACATATAAGTAAGTTAGGGAATTTATTTCTCTTGAAATAACTTTCCCTATAGTCTTCAATATTTATTTAATGTGTAAATAATAGAGGTTGCACAAGTTAACAAACCTGTGGGTGCAGTCAGTTGTCATAGTACTTGTTTTAAAATCAATTAATTGTGTTATTCACGTAAAAGTAATTTTAAAAAATAGCGTTTATTTGTTTTTTAACATAAGAAGTCACAAAAAAAATATTTTGTACAAACACAAGGATATTGACAGGCCCGTCATTTAGGGGGGGCAGGGGGGTCAATTGCCCCCCCCCCCCCGGCTTTGAGAAATCAATGTATTTACATATAAGTGGGCATGGTTT
The DNA here is from genome assembly GCA_038373865.1 of Uloborus plumipes. Classification (NCBI taxonomy): domain Eukaryota; kingdom Metazoa; phylum Arthropoda; class Arachnida; order Araneae; family Uloboridae; genus Uloborus; species Uloborus plumipes. The sequence continues at coordinate 43,925 of JAXGGA010000863.1, forward strand.
TTGTTGTTTTCTGATGAAATTGTAGTGTGTTTTTACCCTTTGCCCCCCCCCCCCTGGAAAAAGTTTAAATGACGTCCCTGGATATTGATAGTCATTCAAACTTTAGGGTGATGTCTTTGATCTGTTAGAAAATTTCCAACGTTTAATCTGCATTTGCAATAAATCAGTATGTTTGTAGTTAATCCTATTCAACACATGGCTAGCTTCAATTCATACATACAAGCTGTTCTCTTGAATTTTGGAGATATATGCGTAGTAATGAAGCATTGTTTTTATCACAGAAAAAACAAAACAAAAGAATCATGCTTTGTAACCCTATTTATTTTTTCATGTCATTTATATTTCAGAGTAATTGAATGCAAGGGCCCTACAAACACTCGGGTGTATTCTGTAGCAGTGTATTTTCAGGGCAATCGATTGGCTGTTGGATCTGGCCATAGGTAAGAATAACAACTTAGTATTTAATTCGTTTCATAATCAATGCATTCAAAATTTTGTAACTTTTATATTCTAATAACCTGTTTAAGAATGTTCAAAGATCAAAATTCTTTATTGTGTTAAAATCTGGATGCAGGAGACCTTGAAAGGTTTGGGAAAACAGGATTGGTGCGTTTTTTTTTCCTATCTAATCTTCCATTAGCCTTTTTTAGCCTACTTTTTAGTTTTCTGAACTTCAGGTTTCAAAGTCACTGACCAACAAAAACTGTTTTGATTTCTTTATGTTCCTGTATTATAATTGAACAATGTACAAAAAGAAAAAGAAAAAAAAAAACACGATGCACAAACTAGCAATCAAAATTGCTCTCTATCTATCAACTCTTTCGAGCTTTCATGCTTTTCACAAACAGTGATATAACAAAAGAATAACTCACCATAACTTTATGTATGTATGGGTCATTCCAGCGAAAATGGTACAAATCAGTTCTGAGACTTTGGAATTTTTTAAACTCAATTTTACTAACTGCCACCCATTATTAACCCTCAAAAATGACCAAATGACCAAAAAATTTTTTGCTTCTTTCAAAAGTAAAAGTTATTTAAAACACTCGGAAAAAATAGCATTACTCTATCTCAATTATTTAAAAAGTTATGAGTGACTTTAGGGCATGGACGCTATGTGTTCTAACAGAAAAGCAAAACTTTTAAGATGTTTTTACTCGATGATCAGTTTTCAGTGTTTCCATGTTACTGGAATCGTTACGGATTTTTTTCTGTTAAAGATTCAACTTTAAAACAATATTTTTTGTATTCAGGGTAATATATTTAACAAAACTGTGCATAGGGCATGCTTGGGACAAACTTTGCCGCCAGGGAGCGCGGTACGTACAACTGGGATTGTGTCCTTCCGGTAGTTCGAGCCTAGTGCTTTTTCATTACGCGATACACTAATAAATTATAGGAATTGCTCTTTCTCAATCATTATACATTTTAAAGCTTAAAAAAAGGTATGGTTGACGAAAAGGAAACTTTCCTCGTTAAAAGTCAAATTAAAAGTTTTCGGAGCTAAAGCAAGTGGTAATAAAACGGAATTACTAACCAGGTATGCAAGGAACATAGTTTTTTGAATAAAGATCTTTCAAAATATTGTTAAAACATTTCCTACTTTCAATTTTTTTCTTTTTTGCTGTACACAGAGTTGGAAATTAACTTTTAAAAATTTCATACGCTATCTCATCGCATTGAAACAGGGTTGATAGAAATCACGATTTTTTTTTAAATAAAAAAATCGGATTTTTTTCTTTAAATCAGATTTGTTTTATTTAAATAGATTTTTTTTTAGTTTAAGATTAATAAAGTATGGTTGATACTAGCAAATTAAATTGTTCAAGTTAGATGTCTAAATCCGATTCTTCTTTTATGTATAAATTGAAAAATACATTAAACTAAAAATGTAAATAAGAGTAATTAATAAATTAATAGAAAATAGTATTTAATTACAATTTACGGATTTTTCCTTGTTTTAATTGTCAAAATCGCATAAAGAATGCTTCATGTTAATTTGGATATTTTACTCCTTCAACTACAGAATTGTTAGAGAGATATGAACTAGACTACGGGATAATCACAATAATTTTATTTTTCCTGAAAATTTTAAAACTATTTCTCTATTCAGGAGCTAAATTCAGTGATTTGTAAATGAAAACAAGTTTGGCTGCTTTGTCGTTTCCAAGCCTGTTGCGAAGTTTCGATTGTACTAACCCATCAGTAGAAAAAAATTATAAAAGAAATCAAATTGTAAAATAATTTGAAAATATTATAGAGTTATATTAACTGTGGAAATGAAGAATAAAAATAACATAGAACATTGAATTATTTTCTTCAAAAAATGATTTTTATTACTTTATTATTTTTTTTAAAGAACCATTAAAAAAATCCTATAATAAAATCATCTTGACACCTACATCTTGACTTTTAAATCATCACCAAGGACTAAAAAGCAGACTCCCCCCCTCAAATCCTTGTCCTATAAATTAACATACTTTATTTTTTAACACTGTTTTGACTTACTGAATGTAAACAGAATGTTGAAGTGGATTGTATGACAAGCTCATATTTAAATGAATACTTTAAAAGCTTAACTACTAACAGATGAATCCCTCCTAACTCCTTACACAAACATCTTATAAAGTATAAATACAACGTTAAAATAGCACAAATACACAGGGAAACTGCAGACACGTGTTTTGGCGTTACAAGGAACACCTTTATCAATGCAAAAAAAAAAAAACAGTGAGCTTGTGCATCCAGAAGCTCACAATTTTTTTGTTTTGGTAAAGGCGTTCTTTGCAACGCCGAAACACGTGTCTACAGTTTCCCTGCGCATTTGTGCTTTTTTAACGTTGTATTTATACTTCAGATTTGTGCACAAAGGTATTTTATTCACAAACATCTCAGTTCATAAATCCTTTGCAATATTTCTTTTCAATTTTTTTGAGATCATGTTTTTTATTTTGCTTTGGTTTTTTAGTTTCGTTTTAACAGGTGCGGATCCAGAGGGGGGGGGGGGTATGGGGGTCATGACCCCTCCCTTGAACTACCAAATATAGTCAACAATGTCTTTTTGGGCCTTTATTTCGAAAAAAAATGCTAAATATCTCTTTTTCATACAAAAATTGCACTTTGACCCCTCGCTTTTCGAAATTGACCCGATCCTGAACCAGAAGTCCTGAGTAGAATTCAAATCACAATTATACAATATTATGTTCATTTTAAAATAGTCAGCCAAAATGTAAGTTAGATTTTAATAACAATAGTATAATGAAACGCAAGGAGTTATAAGAACAACATTCAAAAACTGAGTCTGACCATTTCTTATATTTTATTTACATAATACTATGTATCTAATTTTATCAATATCACCAAAACAAATTCACTATCTGAATTGCATAAAACAGAAATGACATACACTTACCGGTTTTCTTGGTCAAGAAGTCACTTTCTTTAAAATACCTGCTGCAAACTTTCGCGTACTTGCTAGGGGTTTTGAAAAACGAATAGATGTTATATATATATTTTTTTTTTTCACTTGAATCCGTTGGAAATGAATGGAAACATAATTCCTTACAAGCTTTGGAGGTTGCAGAACATTGAGGGACGCAGCAATTCCATGGCATTTTAAGGTTTATATGTTCTATTACTCAGACAAAACAAGGGCAGAAGCCAGCAGTGGAATAACCGGAAGTGCTTAACACCCAGCGCGCAAGGAACTATGGGAATTTTAGCATGCCCTATTGAATAAGCATTCTATAAATTATTAAAATTTTTAGAATTTGTTAAACCTCTAAAAACAAATTTTCTAAGAATTTTTTACGATTTTTTACATAAAAGTTCACGAAATATTTTCAAATCAATACGTACAAAAATGAATGCGTAGATTTTTAGGGGTGACTTTTGTAATCAATTATCAAAAAAAAAAAGAAAAAAATTGAAATAAGTGCAATAACAAAAAAGCCTTAAGATTTTTAAAAAATAAAAATTTTCTTAAATTTTTTACATTTTCAAAAAAAGTGGGCAAAATTTTTAATGTTTGAAAATAAATTTTTATTGTTAAATATGCGTCGAAATAAAAGTTTCAAAGTATTAAATCTTTCATGTAAATTTAAGAAAATTGTAATAAAGGTACTGCGACCCCTTAAGTATATTTTTTATTGGTTCTCCATTTAATTTTGTGTAATCAAGTATCAATTGTTTAGGTATAATTCATTTATAAAGGACACAAAAAAAAAATGTCAGAAGAAGAAAATGACTTGTCCCAGCTTCAAATTACTATAATTTAAAATGTGGTTTATGGTTAAGCTGAAATGCAACAACAAAATAAGTTACACTGCATTGCTCAAAAGATGCTTCTAACACTCTTACTGTAGATCATTATGAAAATAAAAAAATCCCCCCCCCCCCCAAAAATCATTATTATTTATCCATGTCCCTAGATTTTCTATATTTCTAATTGTCCACTCTGTTACAATCCTTTTGAAAATAAAATAAACAATTGCATTCAATCTGATATATTTTTTAAAAAATGGAAGTAGTATAGCTACTATGATTAGCTTGCTGCATTGAATTATATAGTCAGAAACCAAGATAAGCCTAGTTATTTTCTTATGATAGTTGATTTGAACTGTTGAATGTCCACTCTATTACAGTCGTATTAATGATGAAAAAAATATATTTTTCTTGAAATTTCAGACAGACTTACAGTTTTAGGCTGTTTATTCCACTTTATGCTTGTTTTGTGATTGTAATTTTTCTCTATGATTATAAAGATACTTTTCAAGGCTTGTATGTCCGCTCTGTTACACAAAGTGATCAAAATATTTAAAATCCTTTCAAAAATGAGTCATGTACTAGCCATTTACACTTCATCATACATACATAAATGGAGACTCAAATATGATTAGTTGGCAGAAATTATTTAAATTGATAAACTTAACTAAACAGTTTCAAACATGATTTGTACAATTTTTGCTGGAATGACCCATACACACCAGTATTAAATGCATGTATTAATGTATTTATAAATGATCTCTCTCTCTAGTAAAATTTCTTGCTACAGCACAGTTCCCAATCTCCCTCATCAGATAAAAATCTCTTGACCTTTCAAAATAAAGAATTTCAATAAAAAAAAAAGAAATTATGAATTATTTGAATTTGAAAAAAGTTCCTACAGTAAAATGATAAAATTTACTGGTAAATGTAAATAATACAAATACAAATACAAATGTGGCGACCAGCAGCAGGCTCAGGGCCCAACTTGGCTGGTCCTAGTCAAATTAAAGACCCCAATGAAGATCAATGGCCCTCTTAAAGCCATCTACTCCATTGCTCTTTACCGCCTCTTCCGGTAAGCTGTTCCAAGTTCCCACTACCCTGCTAAAATAGTAATTTTTTCGAATTTCCAGGTTCGCCTGAGGTTTAAACAGCTTAAAACAATGACCCCTTGTCCTGCTTTCCTTGCAAAAATCCAACCCTGCAACATCATTCATTTTAATAAATTTAAATAACTGAATCATGTCCCCTCTGGTTCTCCGTTGCTCAAGACTATACATATTAAGCATTCTAAGTCTGGAATCATAGTCTAAATTAGAAAGTCCATTCACTAACCTTGTAGCCCTCCTTTGTACCCTTTCCAATAAATTAATGTCTTTCTTCAGATAAGGAGACCAAAACTGAACAGCATACTCCAAATGAGGTCTTACCAAACTTCTATATAGAGGCAGAAGAACCTTCTTAGATTTGTTTGAAATAGATCTATTAATAAACCCAAGCATCCTATTGGCTTTGTTACTAGCTATGCTGCACTGTTGACTGGACTTGAAATCCTGATTTATTAAGACACCTAGATCCATAACATTATCTGCCCTTCTAATGACTGAACAAATCATCTGGAAGTTTGAAAATATGTTCCTGAATTTAGTGCATTATCACGGTAGGTTATGAAACAAAAATATAGATTGAAATCTTGAACTAAGTAGGTCATCGATTTCTTAAGCAAAATATTTTTTTTTTTTTTTTTTGCTAGTTTGATTATTTTATATTTTATTATGTACTTTTATATTTTTTCTACAGAAAGAAGAATAAAAAAAAATAAATAAATAAAAACTCCATGTAAAAATTTTTCATAGCATCATGGGATATTTGAATTAAAGTCGTGAACTTTTTTCTTTTTATTTACTTTATATTTGGAGTTTCTTTGTGGAGAAATTTATTTTAAATTACAAAAGTTATTTATATAATCTTTAGTACACAATCATTTGTACACATTAATTGAAGTGATATGTAATGAAGTTGTTCTTAAACTATTTATTTTTTATACAAAGCTTTCTTCATTTTTTATTTTCTAGCATTCAACAAGCTGAAATGGATGCTGCTGGCAATGCGTTAAGGAAATCTAAAGGTATTTATATTTTCTAAGATATTTAAATTATAAATACAAAAGAAATGAGCTGCCAGAGGCTATAGGCCCAACTAATCTAGTCCTAGTCAATCAATTAATCCACAATGAAGATTGATTAATCTCTTGGAACTATCCCAATATTGTAAAACTTTTTGGAAAACAACTTTTGTAATTGTAGAAATTAAACGGTAATGCATCATACATTTTAGCATAAACAAGTTTAATACAAACCATGGGAACATACATACAGCAAGACACAATAGTATAATAAAGTGAAAATAAGCAAGAATATTGCTCTTAAAATAAGTTCAAAGGCAATTGTATCACATTTCCAATCAAAGCTTAGATTTTAACTGAGATCTTTTCCAGGTCGACTGGTGGCTTAAATAGAGGGTTACCATAATTTGCACAGATAAAGTCAAGCATCTTCATTGTATTGGGGGACAAAAGTTAGGAATTTGCATAATTTTTCACTGCTTGACATTAGTTCTGTCTTGCCTTGAATTTTTTTTATTTTATTTTTATCTTAAACTTAGATTCATATTATTTTTAAACAGTGCTTTCATGCTTTGCTCAAACTAATGTAAAACACCCCCAAATTAAAATAATAAATTTTCAAATAACTGAATATTGAAAATAAAACCTATAAACTACTCTTTGTGATAAAAATTATTGCTTTTGAAGTTGACCATTAGGCCTTTGTGCAGAAATAAATTGAGAAAACAACACATTTTTGGCAGGGTTTTTGATAACTTTGAAATATGCTTCTCAATAATCTTCCCAATCTAATTTGTAACCGTTTAAAAAAAAAAACTTCTGATTATTCACGGAATAGTGTGGCAAGGTAACCACAGATATGGATAATAACTATTAAATAGCTAAAAAAGGATTGATCTGCTCGCTATTGCAAACAAATTACACACACACACATAAACTAGCTGTGCAATTGGATAAACTGAGTCAGATCAAGCTAGGTTTCAGCAAAAACATAAAGGGCAGGAGAGGGGAATTTTTTTGATGAAAACTGGTAAGTAAACATGTGTAAGTATTGTAAATCTCTGAATCAGTAAGTAGTATAGACCTAAATTAAATATAGTAAATACTGTATGTCAAACTCAGGTTACAACTAATAGTGTAGATCTAAAAATCAGTAGGTAGTGTAGAGCTAAAAGTAAGGCAGTTTCAACTGTTTTCTACTAACCAGTTTTAGGTGAACTTGTAAGGTTTCATGTCATTGGAAGGGAGGAGAAGAAAAATATAGGAATGTTTAAAAACAAGATTTTTAACTTGTTAAGTTAAAATGGGTACATTTAACTACATGCAGTTACTCATCACTGCTTTTTTTTAATTGTAAAAGATAGATTAAGTGAAAGACTGCAAATAATCTGCACTGTGGATAACCCGACGAATTGAAATTTTAAGGTATAGGCATTACTCATTAAATACTATATTAACTCTTTGAATATGTTGGAGAAAGACAAACGTCTTCCTGCGACAAAGCTTTGAAGGAAAGCAAAGACAATTTGGGGAAATGCGCTTACACGAAGCATAAAATAATAAATTGATGGTCAGACTATACGTGCAATCATTATAATTATTTATTTATGCAGTTTAAATTTATTTCATAGCTTTACCAGTTTTCATCTTCATCTTAAATAAGTTCTAACCCAGTACAATTTGTGCATTCATTTTCGTTTGAAATGCTAAATAAACAGACTTTTAAATAAACAAATCTCAAAAGCATATAATACAACGTTGAAAAGCACAAATGCGCAGGAATACTGAAGACACATGTTTTGGTGTTACAAGGAATGCCTTTTTCAATACAAAAAATATAAGCTTATGGATGCTTCACTTAATAAAAATACTCACTTACTCTAAACACTAAAAGAAGCAACATAAAAAGAAAATCCTTGTAGATAATCAGTTTTGTAGCCTTTCCTTCTTGGAGTGAACGTTTCCTGTTTACTATTGGTTCAAAGTGCCCACGTGATGCCAGATGCCTTACATCTTTTCAATGAGACACAAGAAAACTTGATTGCTCTTGCAATGATAGGATTTTCTTTTGTGAATAGTGAAAAAAGGACGCTACATATGGGGCGTATGTTGCTGTCATTACGCAAATAGTTCGAACTAAGTATACATTGTATCTAGCAGTAGTCAAAGAGTTTAATGTTGTTAATGGAAACAGAAGGTGCTACACCTATTCAAAATGATCATAATTTTAGTTATAAAAAATATCTGGAAAAGAGTGCGGTTAATCGGCAAAATTTAACCAACTATTTACAGGGTGTTCCAAGTCAACCTTCATGACCTCTATTTCCTCAACCGTTCGTCCTAGATGCATACTTCCAATTGCAAATTTGCTCGAAATGAAGTAAAGAGTTAAAATATTGAAAGTTTGAAGCCAAAAAATACGAAATTTAACTTTTTATAGGGACTCCAGGTCCCCAAACTTATATTTAGGGAAAGAATCTCCATTGAAAAATAATACTAACACAAAAAAATGACATTTGTGCGATCAAAATTCGCGGAGATATTCGAGTTTTAAATGCGCAGGGCCCGTAAACAAATTGACAAAAGAAAATTTTCGCCCTGCCAGAGGAATAACGAGCTTTTAGATTAGGTACGATAATGAAATTTGTTTCGTCCATGTCAGAAAACATTCGCTTCTCATTGTATTCAAAAATAAATACAGATGCTACAAGACTACAAAACATAACAAGACAAGGTAAATTATTATACAATTTTATACAAAGATATTAAACACACGAAATATGAAATCTAAGAAATAATATACAAAATAAAACACAGAAATTTTACATTGCTTTCTTGCAAATTAAAATAAAAATAAAAACAAAATCTGCGAAAACAATGTGTTAGAAATGAATATCATTCGTTTTAATCGATTATAATAGCTGCTCAAAATGTTTTCCTTCTACTAAAATACATAGTTGAATGCGGATAAGAATTCTGATTGTACAATTTGAAGCATTACTGGAGTGACACATTTCGCTGCGCATAAAATGCGGTTCTGCGAATCGATTTTGAATCTTCCTCGTAGACTTTACTTTTTAAAAAACCCCAAAGGAAAAAATCAGGAGGACTAAGACATGGGGATCGAGGGGGCCATTCCAAAAGACCTCCATATCCAATGATATTAGTATTAAACATACTTCGTAGAAGTGCTCTGGTAGTTGCCAGTTTATGTGCCGGCGCCTCGTCATGCTGAAACCAAATTTTACTAATTTTACGAATTTCGCGTGTATATGGCCCCCTAAATCACTTAAAATAACGCTAGTGTAAAGTGGTATAAGTCATAAAGTTTCATGTTTCATTTCTCCGTGGATTTTGATCACATAAATATCATATTTTTTGTGTTAGTATTATTTTTCAATGGAGATTCTTTCCCTAAATATAAGTTTGGGGTCCAGAGCCCCTATAAGAAGTTCAATTTTTTATTTCTTAACCAATTATTATTATTATTATTTTTTTTTTTTTTGCTTCAAACTTTCCATATCTTAACTCTCCTCCTCATTTCGAGCAATGTTGCAAATAGAAGTATGCATCTAGGACGAACGGTTGAGGAAATAGAGGTCATGAAGGTTAACTTGGGAAACCCTGTATAATCGGCAAAGAGGTTGACTAATCTGTGCTTCCCTCGTTTGTACCTTTTGCCCCCACCCAGCCTACTAGAAAAACTTAAAATCACGTGCCTGAAAGGAAGTAAGAATACAGAAATATGTTTACAAAACATTAAAATTTTCTGCAAATTTGGAAAACTTTGGCGTTCAGGTGTTCATCTATATTTTCTACATCTGATTTTTAATATTTAAAATAATCCTTAATGCTTTAATCTACTGCTCCATTCCAAATTCTTGTGATAAAAATACCTCTATATTGTTTAGATATTTAATGCTGAGAAATGCATCTACTAATTGTTGCCCTTGTTTCTTGCTCAAATTGTTTTTTAAAGCACCAAGCAACTTTCTTAACATATTGAGAAATAGATTACTGTTATATAACACGATAAATTAAAAAAAAAAAATGCTTTATTCATTTTCAAGTTAAATTTCTCTATTGCTCATTTTTTTATGAAATGTTTCCTTTTTGGTCCTCTTGGTTGGAAGGATTTTTTATTTATTTATTTTTTTTCTTTTATTTTATTTTATTATTTTTAATGTATGTTAAAGTGGCTTTTAATGACTTTTTCAGGCCTGTTTCCTCAGTTAAAACACCAGCGTAGAGCCATTGAGAGAAGTTTGAAACAAGGACACCGAAGCAAAACACCTGGTTCTTCAAGACATAAATCTAAATCAAAGAGCTTAAGTTAAATGGTATATAAACTCAGTATTATACCAACAAAATTTTAGCACATATGTATATATATATACTGATTGCATTATTATATGTTTCTGTGATATGGATTAAAAATGAATATCTTGATGCAAGATATTTGATTTTTGAATTGCATTTATGACTCAGACCATCTAAATATATTTAGATAAAATAGACTTTCATTAAACTGTGTTTTATTTGTGTATTTAAGATAATTATAAAAAGTTTAAGGTGTGTAATTATTTATGATTACTTTTATAGAACCATTGTTCTGTTGCAGCTGACAATGCCTCTTTTAAAAAAGACCTTTTGCTGTTTTCATGCTTTTTTTATTCAAAGGAATTGTCAGTAATTTTGTATAATTTTTGCTTTTGCAATTTATAGTTCAATCAACAATTTTCTCCTTTCAAGTTTGTCAATATTTCAAGAAAGTACACCCCAATATCCACAGAAGTATATTTTTTTTAATGTAAACTGGTAGTGCAGAACATAAAACTTATGGCACATACAGTAGAACACAAGTAGCAGTACATTTTTTGCCCACTTAGATCTAATACATACAAAGCTTTATTTCTTTGTTTCACAAAACTACCTTCGAGAAATACTTTTAACTGAAGTTGAATGAAGTTTGTAAGTTAAGTTTGTTTACTCATTATTTTCATAGCCATATTAATATGAACTACTTAAAACATATATTGGAAACCAGTGTATTAAAAGAGTAACTTTTGATGTATGAGCCAATGTATATATTAATTTATGTCTTGTAAATGTATGTAACTACATTTGTACAGATTGTTTGAAAATGTTTGTCATGAAACATGTAAACCTGTGATAAAATATTTAAAAAAAAAAGTGCACAACTGAATCAGTTTGTAATTTGCATTACAATTTGATTACAAATAAAATGCATGAAAACTGTCTGTTGTTTTCAGTGGAAAATTTCTTGCAGAACAGAATAAAATTCAAATAGGGGTAAAATGAATGAAATGATATTGTTAACTGTAGCACACACACAAAAAAACAAAAAAAAAATCTTTTTCATATATTGGAATGGACATTTTACAATTCAACTGAGCTATTAATTCAAAGCTGAGCAGTTATAGAATAACAAGCGAATTTCAACTCACAGAGAAATATATTTTTTAGGTGTAAAAACTTCATAAATCAAGAACAATATGGAAATAATACAAATGAGATTACCAGCAACAGGCTCTGGGCCCAGTTAGGCTGGTCCAAGTCAATTTATAACCTCCAATGAAGATCAATGGTCCTCTTAAAGCTATCACATTCCTTACTCATAACAGCCTCTTCTGGTTAACTGTTCTAAATGCCCCCAACCCTACTAAAATAGCAATTTTTCCTTAACTCCTAGATAGCCTAAGGTTTGTATAGCTTAAAACAATGATCACTTGTCCTGCTTTGCACACAAAAATTTAAGACATTAACCTTTAGGAAGCGGGCAGTACACATGTTGTATCATAAGTCCTTTTTCTTTAGAGTACAAGGGTTGAAATTTTCACTCGAACCCTTTGGAGCCGGAAATTTTTTCAAGGTTTTATACGTCTGGTACGAGTTTATACCTTCTCTTTTCAATGGAAAATTTAAATCTGTGGTTTAACTGTCGTACTACCTGGGTCAAAAGAAAAATTTCCAAAAAACAGCTCGGACCCATCATTCATTTTAAAAAATTTAAACAGTTGAATCATGTCCCCTCTGCTTCTCGTTTGCTCAAGATTTGCTACATATCTAAGCCTGGAATCATAATCTACATTAGAAGAAAATCTATTTACTAACCTTGTAGCCCTCCTTTGAACCGTTTCCAATAAATTAATATCTTTCTTAACCTTTTGGAACCGAGCTGTTTTTTAGAAAGTTTTCTTGCAACCCAGGTAGTACGACAGTTGAACTACAGATTTCTTTTCCATTGAAAAGAGAAGGTATAAACTGTCGTACCAGACATGAGCACTTCACTGTGAGCAATTATTAACGGCACGTGGATTTGGCAAAGCATAGCAATGTGCCAAAACTTTTTTCTGGTAACCCTACTCCACAACAATGAAAATTTGAAAGTAAAAGTTAAGGAATTGGATCCAAAGTGGTGAAACTTAATCTTGATGCGTCGGCCTGTCTATATAGCGGCTCTAGTCTGACCTAATGTAAAGGAAATATGAATTAAGTTTAGCCTAGGATGTTCACTCAATTAAAAATCTCTTGTTCTAATTAATTGAGGAAACTGAAACTTTCTCTTGTATGTGCAGAAAAAAAATAAATATTTTGAATGACATAAAATGAGACAGAATAAGGAGAGGCACACTCTAATAGATGGAATTTGAACTTCAAAATTATTTAAAAAAGAGACTAAATTAAAATTTAGAAAAAAAAGCTTTGAGGTATAGACCTGCCTCTGAAAACTTTTGTACGGCATTTCAAGGCTAAATGCTATACAATGCCTGTGAGCAACACACAGACAGACATCGACTTTTATATAAGTACAGATAGTTAAAAAAGAAATAAAAATACAATTAAATGATGAAAATGAAAACTTTATTTAAAAAAATCAAGACTTTTCTTTTATATATTTCTTTGACAGACAATTTTTGAACATTATTTACATTGTTTGCAATGAACTGAATGAAAACTTTGCAATTTTTATGAAGATATTATTTGAGTTTTTGAACTATCACAGCATTCAACAAGTTTTCTTCCTCCAGAGTAGCGCCATCTTCTGAAAGTTCTTTGGGTGGAAAAGCAGTCATCAATGAAAACACTGAAGCACTATATTCAGGTCGAGCTCTAACAGAATAGTTAAGATTGTGACTTCTTGAAAACTGATTATCAATTACACAGATTTGAAAAAACTAAAAAGAAATTTTCTTAAAACTAAGGGTATTTTTTAATGTATGTTTCCTTCTAGAATAGAGGAAAATTAAGACATGCCAGAAAATAAAATAGTAATTAAATGGAAACAGTCTCAAAATATTTATTTAGTTGTATTAGAAAAAAATTTTGCTTCTTAGCAGTAGTCAAAATAAATAAACAACATCGTTTTACTACTAGAGTTAAAGATATTGAATCAGAGTCTTAAGTAGACAGCATTAGCAAAGGGATTTATCATAATGACTGCTCAATAATCAGTATTGTTATATTAATATATTAACATCAAAAGCTGTCTGTTCCTTTTTCTTTTTTGGTGAGGGTTCTAAATTTAAAAGAAGGAGAAAGAAACTTATACCATTTGAACTATACTGAATGTGAAATCAATGCACTTTTTTTTAATGTATTTTCTACTTTTATTATTCCAATTTTAAGCAAAATGTTCGTATATTTCCTATTTTAGAAGCAACAGTTCTTTGAATTTAATTCTTCAATTTAACTTTTATATAATTACAAAATGTGAACTTTGTTTCTGATTAAAAGGGTGTTCTTTTAAAAGTTGTAATTATTAGTCTTTCATCACATAGTTTTCTTGCTTTGTTATTTTACCATTTTAATTAGTCTAAAGACTTTGTTTTATTACACTTCATTACTTTTTTCTAATTAACCAGAGGATTAACTGATTTAGTTTTATTTGTTTATTGTCTCAATCACTTTGATTTCATTTCTGTTCTAAAATTTGTTAATGTACTTAAATTTACAGTATGTGAATTAAGCTTTCAATTTTTGGAATTTCTTAAAAGTTGACCAAATTCTAAAATAACATGCAAAAAATAAAATAAAATAAAATAAAACATACAGTACAGGCATTTTTAAAAAAATCATCTATTGGTTGATCTGAAATGCACTTAACATAAACTGCAAAGATTGAACCATAATAAATTAAAGGATACTGCACCAAGAACCTTCTAACATCACCGATAGTATGTGTAGGGTTTGCTTGCATAGTCAGTCTGGAAATTATAAAAATTATATTTCATTCCAATATTGAGCGACATTTTATTTCAAAAAAATAAGTTAAAGAAAATATATTTACCGAGAGCCATCGGCCAATCTAATCTGGACGTTTGCTACTGGTTTTGAATCGTCAACATTTAAACTTTTTTGAGCCTCTGCTATATTCTCCTCAGATGATCCTGATGGTTTAGGGGCCGCAACAGGTGGTGTTGCACTAGAAATATCAGCAAAGTGAAAAAGGTAATTTTTTAAAAACTTTATTTATTTCTTTTTAAATACATTTTAGAGCAATTATGATTTTATTGTTTTTCATAAGATCAAATCAGAGCTTGACTATAGGGTTCACTAAAATTTTGTATATGTAACTATCTAGCCACACATACATTACATAAACCAAGGAGGGAAATAGCCACAGAAGCATAAGAAGAAATTAAGCAAATTGATATACATTTATTAATAAAAAACACAACATTTTAATATTTGATGACCTATGGAAAACATATGACACTATTGTGCATCTTCAATATAAACTGGCTACTAAGAAGGAAAACTTTGATGGCATATTTTTTTTTCATTTAATTTCACTACTTGTACTCGGATAGAAAATAACTATGCTTTACATACAGGTATGCCAAAAATTTGTGCTAATGGCAAAATTTGACAGAGTACGTTTAATTGGGCTCAAAGCCATGTGATCTAGCTAGTAAAAACAGTCCATAGCTATATACCAGGGATAGGATGAACTATGGTCTAACACAATATCAAGAAGGAACTGTTCAACTCCAAAAGGTGACAAAATGTGAGGCTTGATCTATTTTCAGAGTAGCATTTGGTGCAGAACCTCAGATTTATCATCGTCATTGATCATGCATACAGCCTCCAAAGCAGAATGTGATGTTCTGCAACGTACAATCATTTGACCAAAAGTGTTCTGTAAGTACTTCAAGCATGTTATGCGTAGAAACCTGACTTTTTCAAAAACCGTGATTCCAAAATCAAACCCGGTTTATACAGAGCTATGAAGGAAACTCTTTATTTATTTGTTCAGTACTCAGTCTCATTGCAGAAGGATGCAAAAGAATTGAAATCTCAAACGAGTCGCAGTTTTCAGTGTGGCAAGTGTTCCTTTGTTGACATGTTTCCACAAACACATGTTTATGGTAAAAATTTCGGTGAAGATTGAGGGGGGAATAAGGATGCAGGGATTGAAAATTCTGAAAATTCAAAATCTTGTCAGATGTGTTAGAAATATAGTATGGCTCTGAGGCTGAAAATACTGAAAAATTAGATAAACTACAAAACAATTGTAGAAAGCCAGAATTCCTGTAAAATTGGAAAAATCTTGTCCTTGTAAGGATGCTTAAAGGGCATAAAACAGGTATAGTGGAAGATTATTTTCTGCAAATATCTTTTAACTAAAATTGCAATTTTGAGCAAATTCTGCAGACTTTGTACAGTTCAAAGTAAAAGTAAAGTTTCTGAAAATGTCTCAAAAAAAATGCGACTTTTTTTGAGACATTTGCAGAATGTTCGCTTAATATGAGCGTAACTTTAGTTTCCTTTCCTAATTTGAAGAAATCTGTAGAAATTGTGCAGAATTACTGCAAATTATACCTTTAGTTAGAAGATATTTGCAGACTTTCTATAGAAAATTTTTTAAAGTTCTTCTTCACATTGGTACAGAATTTTTCTGCAGTTCATGTATCTGTTTTGTGACACGTCGCAAATTCAGCAGTATTTTGCTTTGGGGCATGCAGCCAGCGCTTTAGTAACTTCAATGACTATTAATAGGCAGTTTAGAGAAAGAACAAGAAGTTCTGTCAAGAACTAAACGAGCCTACTTTCCCGTACATCGACATCAGCATTCTAGCATCTGATCATTATTCTCTTGATTATCTAAGACTAAAAATTATGTCAAACATACCTTTTTAGCACTTGAAGCTGATTTCTAAAAGCAAAATATACCCCTCTCATCAGATGAAATAGACACATAAAAAGTAAATAAATGAATAAATAAAGTTTTGTCGCACCTTTTAAAGAATGTAACTGTTACAGTTCTTCCGTAGAAAAATTCCTCAATTGTTTTCAAAAAAAAAAATTAAAAGTACAAAGTACATCAAAACACATTTTATCAAAGAAAGAAAAAAAAAAGAAAAAAAAAGAAAAAAAACTCGTCCGTTGATAAAATGTCTCGAATTTCACTTTTAATCCGTTGCCAGTTGTTAAATATAAATAAAGAATAAAATGCCCTCGTGAATGAAACATTTTTGTTACAAAAAAAATCGTCTGCCAAAAATAATAATAATAATAATAATAAATTCAATAAAACAAATGAATAAATAAACAAAAAATTGTCTGCACAGTCAGTCATTTTTTTTCGGACTGTTTACTCAAAAGTTATTAGGGGTGACAGCTTGCTTGAGCGGTTCAATGTTGAACGAAAAATTGTTCAAATCGGAAATGTAAATACGGGAATGAAGTATCCTTGAAAAGTTCTTTCCAACAAAAAAAAGTTTGTTCAAATCGGACTGTTCATTAAAAAGTTAGTATCGCGGGACCGGTTATTTGAACGGCTCAAAGTTGAACCAAAAATTGTTCAAATCGAAAAATCAAATATGGGAATGAGCTGTACTCGCCGAGATCTTTCCAACAAAAAAAAGTTTGTCCAAATCGGAATGTTCATTCAAAAGTTATTAGGGGGGGACAGACAGACAGACAGACAGACAGACCGACCGACCGACCGACGCACAAATTCCCCATCTCAATACCCTACTTTCAAATTTTTAATTTTTCGATATTCATTTCACCTTTTTATTTTTTTAACTTGGCATTATTTTTCGGACTTGGCGATATTTTTTTTAACTTGGCGATATTTTTTGGACTTGGCGATATTTTTTTTAACTTGGCGATATTTTTTGGACTTGGCGATATTTTTTTAACTTGGCGACATTTTTTGGACTTGGCGATATTTTTTGGACTTGGCGATATTTTTTAGATGCATTGAGCCACTTTT
The DNA here is from genome assembly GCA_038373865.1 of Uloborus plumipes. Lineage (NCBI taxonomy): Eukaryota > Metazoa > Arthropoda > Arachnida > Araneae > Uloboridae > Uloborus > Uloborus plumipes. The sequence continues at coordinate 61,561 of JAXGGA010000863.1, forward strand.
AATACTTTTTTCGTCTTGCTTTTATTTTTAACGGGAAAGTAGGCTAAAAAGGGCTGCAATTACGACACCACTTGACCTTTCACTGTACACCTAACATTTCATTTACAGCAATGCCAGTCATTGACCTGAAATCTCACAGACTAGAGAAGTATTGTCTTCATTGATGAGTTACATTTGACTTGGGCCTCACTGAACTCAAAAATCGTAATATGATCTATGAAACAAGCTATATTATGGAATTCTATGCCTAATATAACTGATTTTGATTGGAAGCAAAAAATAAATACATGAATTACAGAAAACAAACCCATTTTTTAAAAAATCAATAAAAAGTATTTCAATAACTATTTTCAATTTTTTAATATAAGCTAACTTCATTGTTACCTGCACTGAAAAGTTGAATTTTACATGAATTAATTAAAAACACATTCTGACAGCAACCTACCTTCCTAATCTAAAACCAGTACCAGCAAAAGCATGAACAGCTGGTTTCTTGGGAATGTAATCTTCGTGGCTGTGGTCTTCGATTTTTAAAGGAACTTCCTCACTTCTAGTTCTGCGCCTCAACTCCATTGGAATTTCTCTGTAACAATAATGAATACAATATCAGAAGTTGTAGCAAAGTTTCTGAACCAGCACAGAATATTCAACATGATTTCAGACAATTCAGCTTTAAACACTACAAAGATAGAAATGGCATGTGTGAACTCTCTTGTTATTCATTGTTCAGTAAATCCAATAACAATAATTAAATGAACATAGTTCAGTTTTCTAACTTTTCATAATTGTTACAGTTTAATTGTTCATGTATTTGCCCCATAACAGCATATACCTGATTGACAAGAGGCACTAGAGTTAAATCTAAGGGATTTTTATTTTAAAATGGAAAATTAGTTTTTCCACAACACTTGGCATTCCATCTAGGTCTGCCTCCAATCTACTATTTTTTTTGGCAGCTAGTTAAAATTTTAAATGCTCTCCCCCCCCCCCTCTACAATCTACAGTCAGACATGTTGACATGTACATGACACCATGGTGCAGTTTTATTTGGTTTTTATTTAGCTATCGGAGAAGATACAGGGACCGTGGCACAATAACACACAAGCACAAGGATCCATTTAGGTTGAAATTGTGAAAGAATTTCATTCCAATACAAAGGAGGGATCAAACTGGCTTCCTACTTCCTTGGAACAGTCAGCTCACGATAACTCGAACATCCATTTCCCTCAAAGTTTTCATTAAGTCCCAAACTCTTGAAAAGGCCGTGGGGAATTAGCTTGAACTATCAATAATTCGAAAGTTTAGCTGGTCTTTTAGAACTTTGAGTTGTTAAGAGTTTACTGCATATAGCAAATCAGTCTAGTGTTCCATTGCTGTAAAAAAAAGAAACTTCTAAGTTATTTTATAGATAATACTTAAAAGCCATTTTTAAATTCTGCACTCAAAAAATATTTGAGTGAAGCAAAAAGTTTTAATTTTAAAATTCTGGGAGAGTGGGGAATCTTTTTTTACAGAAGTTTTATAAACTGAACATATCTTACCGGAAAATAAACATATGTTGAACTTAAAAAAATATGTTTTGCATATCATCTTATAAACAGTTTAATTCGCAAACATTAATTAACAATACCATTTCTGTTATTATGACAAAAAAATCTGAATGAATTATTTTATAAAAATTGAATTAAAACTGAAAAAACATTTGTAGTCCTAAAATTTAAATATTTCAGTTACACAAAGAGTTTACTACAGTTATTCAATAAATAAAAAATAAACTTACCTCTCTAAAAGGAGCTAAAAATATTTTTTTTTTTTATGTTATGAACGAATTGCTGTGACCAAGGGCGTAGCTAGGGGGTGCAGCTGCACCTCCCTAGATCAGAGCCAATGGGAGGTCACTGTGACCTCCCATTTTATTTATTTGACTTTTATGCTAATTTTTGGGAACTTTATATAAACTGCGTTATTATATCTAGTATTGATTACTTTTCAGAAAATGATAGTAAGCTTGCCTGTTTTTGAGGAGAACTTTTGTAATTTACCGAATGAAACTCAGCACTTTACTGAATGATTAAAACATAAATAAATAAAATACAAGAATGCATACTTATCTATGTCTACCAAAAGAGACGTGAGGCATCACGAAAATAAATAAATTAATTAAAGAAAAATAAATAAATAAATAAAATAAAGAAGTTCAGATTTGCAATACTGTCTCACTGTTTTCAAATTTCATCAGCCAATTAGCAATCGGAAAAGAACTTTTGGGAGGTCACAGTGACCTCCTATTAGGGTGCCACTGCTTGCACCCCCCTAACGTAAGTCCCGGCTACGCCCTTGGCTGTGACTATGATTGCTTTTGAATCCATTATTTAATTGGCATATAACTAGATCCGTAACTAGGGTTATAGTTTCATTAATAACAAAAAAATATTTCGAAAAAGAGGTTACTTTTGCGATTTATTTTTTTCTTATCAAAGTGGTTTGCTTTTTGATTGGAACTGAACTGAGAATTTTGTTGGAAAATGCATGCCCGAAAATTTCGAATTTTCCCGGCATGCCGGCTAATGCGAAGTAATATGGTATATATACATACATGTGGAGGAATTTGTACATATATAGCAGAGGTGTTGTCCCCTTGGTTTTTTATTTTAAAAGTAATACAAATTTGTCTCAAACCACCTTTTTTTCTTGTGAGTATCTCCAAACCTTAAAGTAATAATTCCCTCAAAATATTTTTTTCAACTACAACACTGCGCAATACAAATTTATTACTTTTGTGGCATTTAAATCAAATCTAAAATTGCACGAAGTAAAATGAGTGAAACTAACTATTAATTAACAGTATAAGCTGGAAACTTGGAAAAAGCAATTGAAAAATCTTACCCTTTACGTATCGAGTTGAGAAATTCCCTATTCTGTGGGTCAAGATAATCTCTAAGCTCACCATCATTAACTGTGAATCCAGTTCGCCACAACCGCAGACAAACATCAGGACTTTCAGAAGGACCATCATCATCTGCAGGATTTTCAACAGCCTCACTTGTATCCATCGTTGTACCCAAGACATTTCCAGCACCCCGGAATGCTTTAAGCTTTGCAGTACTATGGCCACTTTCAGAAGAGTCAACAGCTTCGGCTCCGAAACTGTAATATGTGCATTTGTTAGTCAACTATAGAAGTTTTACCAAAGTTACATTATAAATAAGGGACATTAGAATAATTTTATAATAAAAATGCATTAGGCATGTGGAAAAGCATTAAAATGTTAAATGCTTATCAAGAGCAATTTAGCCCCACTTCTAAAACTTATTTTTAGTCGAAAAATTCTTTTAGAGTTTTTCACACTCACAGTAAGCCGTGTTCAATATTCAGCAACATAGCAATAAATTTAGATTTGCAACATATGCCCCAACTTCAATTAAGTTCATCGTCAGTGTTATCTATTATGTAATCTCTACTAATAATAAAGCTGAAGGTTTGTCTTTCTTTCTTTCTGTCCTTCTGTCTGTCTGTCTGTCTGTTGCGCGCGTAGCGCCCAAACCGTTCGGTCGATTTTCATGCCACTTGACACAAAATTAGTTTGTAGCATGTAGTTTTGCACCTCGAAGCAATTTTTCGAAAATTCCATTTCGTTCTTTTTCTATTCAAATTCTTAGCAGAAATTCAATAAAATAGGGAAAAAATATTTCATACACATTTTCAAGTCTTATGTCATTCGAAAGCTTGAAATTTTCTGCACAAAATGAAGTTTTTTCGAAGTTTCTACGATCATTAGGAGAGCTGTAACAATTGTTTTTAGAATCCTGGAATTCAAGGCTTATCTTCAGTAAAGCAAGCCAAACGATTCTAAAATGGTTAATGAAATGAATTATTTTATCAACGAAAATCAACTTTTAATGTTGTTACCATGGTTACGTTTTTATTTCGTTTATTTGTTTCGTTCTTTTTCCATTAATAATTTTAAAAATGTATTTGTTTTTGTAGCAATCCAAACTCCAAGCCTTATTAAAATTAGTCAAATGAAATATAATAAAATCGTGATAAGATGGCACCTGTCAATCAAATGAGAAATCGAGTCCTTTCTTTAAAAAAGGTAGAGAAGGAAGAAACTGACGCGTACCATTTTTGTGAGTTTAGAGATATTTTGGCAATCTGACGAGTTGTGTAGAAGAGGGACACATTGTTTAACTAAATGAGGTCAAAAAAGAAACAACATGATAGTAAACCATTCTAAATTTATCGTCTGGCAAAACATATTTTATTTCCTTTTTTTTTATTTCAATATAAATTGCAGTAAATGGCTTGAGTGAACGAGTTTGGCTTTTAATTTATCATTTGCTAGTTGATGTTTGTCGATGTTTATTGTTTTTATTATCATGGTGAAGAATAATGCACGAAATTTCTATTATTTTGTTTTTGAAGTTAGGAAAGAAACCTTTCTTCTTCTTTTAAACTTTGGTAAGATTTCTGTGAGCAGCAAAATTGTTCTTATATTCTCTTTTGGTTTATTTTTGTGCACCTCCCCTTGGGGTTGCATTTGAATTTCCCCAAGGAGGTTTTTACCCCTTTTATGGGGTAAATCAGTGTTAATTTCAATGCAGACAAAAGTGATATGAATTGGCGCGAGCACTTGGCAAAATATTGCCAAGCTTTTAGTCGCCAATTTGGTGACATATCGCCAAGTTGGCGGCAAATTTGGCGAAAAAATTTATTTTTTTTTATTTGGGTTCAATTTGGTGCTATTGGCGATATTTTGCGAAAAATCCACTGAATGATGTTAAAATCGGCGATATTTAGGAGATTAATCATTGAAAAACATTTTTTTGCATTGTTTTGTGGCAAACTAGGGATGTAAATGTTTGAATTGTTATCTTGCTCACTCCAAGTACTATTTTAGCACTTAAGGCATCTACTTAGAAATTTACACGTAAAAGGAAGTAGTGTGGTCCATGCCAAATTTTTATATCATTCTTTAAAAGAATTATAGTTGAATAACTAAAATAGAGTATTTTTTCTGCTATATCAATTTTTTACAAATGAATTTTTAATTTTATACCACGGGCAAAGCCGTGCGGGTACCGCTAGTGTAATATAAATAAATGTAATAAATTATCTCGTCAATGAAAATTGCAACTTTAAAGAATTAAAATGTATAAAGCCCATATTCTATGCTGTTAAAATGTATGGATATAAATTCATGCCTTTTTGCTGCACTGCAAAAAGCTGACATAGGCAATATATTTAAAATCATGGTTTAGGTTTATCGAAACAACAGTTTAAGAATTAAAAATAAAATTTATTATGGATTTAAAACCTAAATACAATTTAATATAAATTTTTGTCAAAAGCAAACTTCTGAATTTGAATGCAAGGGGAAGAAGATTACAGATTTTGGCAATTTTGTATCAAAATTTAACGATTTCTTTTTCTGAAAATTACAAACACAATAGAGGTTGCATTAGTTTTGATTCGAGAATAAATCCAAGGACTATTTAGAAAATCCAAGGAGTTCTAAGTGCTTTGGAAATTACTTTTTTCTTCCAAGTAGTTTCCCAGGATCCCATGAGTCTGAGTAATATTTTATTAGCTTGCCAAAACAAAAAAAAAAAAAGAAAGAAAAATAGATGTAGACCCTTCATGATTATTAGTAATGTATGCTTATTAACACATTACTCATTATGTGCACATATTTACAGATGTTGTTAAGCTGGACAAAACTCCTATGAGCAGACATTTGTGCTTTTCATGCAATGCCAACGTGCATACATTTGAAGGGCCAGGGGGAAAAAAGATGAAAGTGACCAAAAAGCGATTTCAAGAAAAACGAAGAACAAAGTTTGATTTCTCGTAGCTCTTTATGTAGTTTTTCGAGTTTTCATGCACATTTCGGTCGCTTCTCATTTTTCCCCCCTTGTTGTTCTACCAGATGATACTAGTCCTTCATAGCCCCTAGATAGTGCTAATATCTCAAAATTGACAAAAAGATGACATCTTTTTCCCCCTTGGCCCTTCATTTGTGAGTGTCGTTTTTGATTACTTTGAATTTCTCCTAGGATCAGAGTGGTGGCAGATTTACAGGTTTGGGGAATTATTGCTATACATGTTGGGGGACAGGGGGCTTTGTCTTTCATTGATCTTTGAAAAATATTTGTCATGTGCATTTTTTAGCACCTCTTGCATTTGCAATATGTAAACAGACCACTTAATTAAAGGAGCTTTTCTACCGAACGTTTGTGGTATGTAGTGTGCTAAATAATATGGCCAGCACTAGGGATTTTAAATTTCTTGCCAGATAATTTGCCAAATTTCTAAAATCTTTGAAGAGGATTATTTTAAAAAAAAAATAATGGTGAATGTTTTTCCCTAGAAAACTTCAATTAGCAAACAAAGTACATTTCAAACTTGTTAAAATGAACTCCACGGAACCTTTAAAATCAGTTCGTTTAATCCCAGCTTGTAATATCCAAAGAACAACATTATAAATTTTGGGTAGGCACCGATTTTGGAGGGATATTATCAAAATGCTTCAAATGCATTGCAAAATACCAAGCAGCTGCAGCAATCTGCGACAGAGGGTAGGCAAATACATAGCCATATGCGGTTGCCAGGTAAGTGTAGCATGCATTAAAACACCTCTAGTTCCTTTATTCTTGACAGTAAATTTCTAGAACATTCCATAAAAAACAATATATACAAAATGTCTTAAATTATTAATAGTTTGCAGAGATAAAGAAAGTTACCTTCGAACAGCTTTAAACATTTCTTGCACTATTTCATTTGCAACCTTGCGCTTTCCAGGTCCCAAAATTTGTTGTCCACTACATAAAATTAAATGAATATATACATTATATATCAATGCAGAGTTAATTAATGATTTTAACTGATCAACTCTCGCATTAAACAAAAATAAAAGAATTTCTAAAGTCTATATTTACCTTCTGTCTGATCCACCAGCATAAAAAGCTTGACCCTCTTCTTCTTCATCATCAGGTTGTTCATTCATTAAACTTGCAAAAGTGTGTATCCTGAAAGAAACAAAAATTACATAAGAATAAGAGAAACGATAAACATTGCATGTTCAAAATCAGAACAAAAAATAAATAAATAAAAATTTATAAGAAATTCAAATAAAACCCAGATAAGTTAAAAGATAAAGTTGTGTTTACATCAGGTATTTTTAGGAGGGTGATGCACCCCACCGGTTCTGCTGCCTTCTTTTTCGCATTATTTAAATGTGCCCTTCATGCTCCTTTGAAGTTTTAACAAAATCTTCATCATAAAAGCAAACTTTTTTTAAAAGGAAAAGGCTCACACAAATCTTGCTTTAAAATGTAACTCCCTTGGTTTTTTTTCTTTTATCTGCTAGGGGTTTAGTAGAAAACAAACCTGAATCTTTTAATGATTTTAACATAATTTTTCAAACAAAAAATTAAAAACCCTTTTTTAAAATCAAAATAAGTACCCCCAAAAAATATTTTGATTCTACATGCATACTGTATGCAGCAAAGTTAAATTTTTATCAAAAATCAATTTTGGCCAAAAAGTGCCTTTCTAATGAAATAAGGTGCCCTTTAGTCTGGAAATGACTTATCTCTTTTTTGGTCTGGAAGAAACACTATAATTCATTAAAACAACTAATTGAAATAAACTTATTTGGGAAAGCTCAAAATCATAAATAATAGAATTATTTCAAACTAAATTATCAGAAAGAAGTCACAAGACAAACTGCGAACGATAGCTTTTTACAAACTTGCTTCATACTTAGTTTGGAATGTTCTCAGATTAATAGTTTTGGCTAGATTTAATTACCTAAATTTTTCTTTGATGATGATCTTGGTTTTAACGAAAATGGAAGGCGGAATATTATCCCAACAGTTCATTTCTACATTTTTAATTCTAGAAAATATGATTAAAGCATCCAATTAATAAGAACAAGTACACAAACTTTTTTCCCCCTTGAAATGCTTAAAATTAAGATGCTGAAAAGAAATGTAATTACTTAGAAGAAGAAGAAGATGAAGGCACTTTTGGTTTTGGACTGGTAGGTCTAGGAGGAGAGAGAGGGTTAACAGGAGGTTCACTTTCGTCTTCCGAATCTTCAAAGAAATTACCCATAGCAAGCTGAAAATTAAAAATTCTGTAAATTATTTTAGCATAGCCTTAACTTTCAATTCAAAACAAAATGTTCATAATATGAATTGAACATTTTTCAAAATAATGACCCAAGTTTTTAACAACATTTAGATAGGTCTAATATTTCAAAAATCTAAAACTCAACCAAAATAAATAAAATATGTGTTGTATTGTTCAAAACTAAATGTAAAAATTTGTATTTTCGTTCTTTTACTTATTTTTTAGATTGAAAAAATCAAAAACCTTTTTCTTTCGTGAAAAAAAAAAAAAAAAAAAAAAAAAATCTAATCTGAAAGCACAGGCATAAAAAGATAACCAATTTTAATGCAAATGCATGATTCAAATGACAATTAAAGTTTAAGATTTGAGACACATCAGGAATAACGGTTCACTCCTTGTCGACGAAAAGAAAAAAAATCTTGAAATTAGAATTTTCTTTTCTTTTGAAAGCAGCAATAAATCAAACAATTGTGTAATGTTATATGAGCAATCTAATGTTTTTAGACCAAATGCTACCTAAACAAAATTTCTATTTTAATTTGTTATAATATTTTTGAAGTTATTCATTTAGTAAAATCATATTCACAAAATAACTAAAAGGTGAACTTTTCTGTTTTTACTTAATCTTTAAAAACTGTCCCTCTTCATTGAATGAACTCCTGGGTACATCCAATGTACCCCTATTTGATTTTTGACAAAAAGTGCAGTTCCATTCGCCATATTGAGAGTTTTCACCCTCCCAAAAATTTTGTTCAGACTTTCAAAGTTTTGAACTTATTTGTTCGAAAGTTTACTGGAAGAAAAAGTATTGTAATGAAAATTCAAGTTAAGTACATAGACATACTAAGAAGTAAATGAACTTCTACCCAAATTCACTGTTCTTCCAATTTTTTGTAATTTGAGGTCGTCGTACTGATAAAACAATTTAAAGGACTGCTGACTTGCTTTATTTATATTTATTTATTTATTATTTTTTTTTGTCAATGAAAGTTCTTTTGAACAAATGTTTAATTTAGAAAATTTAAAATTAACACAGCAATTAATTTTTTCAAACTGTGTAGAAAATAGAAATTAAATCGTCAGAATGGTTTTTGAATCGGCATGCAATTTTTCAGTACCGAATTCAACTTCCGCATTGAATAACTGAAACACATGTTGCCTCTCGAGGACACTATTGTATGCGATTTTTGACAGATGATTTACAGAGGCAATAAGGAACTGTAGATCCTGATAACTTGAGATTTTTAGACAATATTCAAAAGAGAAATTTTGGAGGGTAAAATATTAACCAGTGACGTTTAATTCAATCAAAAAAGAAATCTTTTTTTTTTTTTTTAAATCCCGATGTTTCAATTCGATAGTTAATAAATTGAGAGAAACAATCAGCCAATAAAAGTTGAAGAGTAAATTTAACACTTACGTTACTGTTCCACCCAGCAGCTTCTAAATACATGCGTGCTCGGGTAGGATCAGTACCTGTAACTTTACAAAATTCTTCAATTAAATGAGAACGATCACTGTCTGCCATTGCGATTATTTTGCAGTTTTGCAAGGTCCAACCGGCTACAGGTACAACTACAGTTAATTACTCGGAAAATGAAAACTTTTAAAAATAAAGTAAACTTTCTCCTCCAGCTAATAGTGATTTTTTTTTTTTTTTGAGCACAGTAATTAATTACATTTTATTTAATTTCAAAAAACTATTGCATTCAACTATCGCAACTATGTCTTAAAGTACTGCTTATCTTTTCCTTTGAAAGCTCCTCTCATTTTAAACTCGAATTTTGTAGTCTATAGATGTTTATTCGGATTTTCAAAAAAATTAAGGGTAACTTGATTCCTCACGGATCACTGGTGAATCTTGCCGGGTCACAACACACTACCTAGCTCATGCCAAAACTTGTACACCCACGGCCATCGGGCACTGATCGACAGCAGAAGGGACTCTAATTGAGAGCTTTCAAATTCAGGGGACCTCTAGCTGTTTCAAAGCCTCTAAAAGCACAACATTACTGGTCCGTAGCAAAAACTAAGACCCCTATATAGACTATATAGCGGCTCTAGCAAAAACATTACACTGCATTATCGGATAATATCAAGTAAAGTTCGAACGTGCCGGCATCAAAAGGCACATTTTGTTTGCAACATTGGCAAATATTCAAACTCAGTATTCTCCAAAACCAAATGCAATGTTGGCCAATACTGAAATCCACTGTCCGTAACAAACAAGATTGAGCAATGTCGAGTCTCGTTGGACCGGCAAACGGCTACCATTTTTGCAACGGTCGCACACAAATCTAATAAAACAGAGTTTTGAGGACATATTTCGAAAGTTTTACCCCCATACCCCTCATTTATGCCAAAAAATGACTCATAATGACTTATTCCCCCCCCCCCCCTCTTTCAACAGAATCTGCCTTTGCAGAAATCAACGGTAAAAATTGTTCGCGTGCGCGTTCGCTTTTCAGACGTTTTCTCGTTCACTACTTGCATTTCGGTTGCCCATTTAACCGATTTTTCCAACTGTGTCTAGTCAATAACAAATTTATGCTTTGACCAACATGTGTTGCCGATTGCATATTTTCGTTGTTCAAGATTAAGTTGGCGCTAATTTTTATTGTTTTAATTCTTTTGACCTATGCTTTTTATTTTTTACCTACGATTTTTTTTGCGAACAATAAATGTATCTTTTATCTGCCAATTGTTCTCTAGTTGGACATTCAGAGTACTTATTTTTATTTATTTAATTTGAAACATATAACGCAATAAGTATGAATGAGATTCTTTCAATCATATCCAACAAAAGAATCTTTTGATATTGAAATTAGATTATGCTTTTAGTTTAAATTTTGTCTCCTTCAAAATAAATACACTGTTAAAAATTTTCCTGAAATTTTACGGTAAAAGTTACTGGCATCCATGTTGCCAGTAACTTTTACCGAAAAATATATTTTTACTATAAAATTTTACGGAAGAGAAAACGAGAATTAAAAAATGCGAGATACGAGCAACAAGGATCGAACCTGAAACGAATTTTTTTCACACTGCTTTACTGTCTGATTGCGTTTTGTGCGCCTGGCAGCCACGGACGCTTCCATCTGAAAAAGGGGAGATAGGTTATGGATGCGCACTTCCCGATGCCTTTAGCTTTTGTTCGCTTACTACTTCCTCGTTGCTTTTCCCCCCTATTTCGAGAAAGTCCGAAGAGACTTGGCGCGTGCGCAGATACGTCGGAGGTCGCACGAAAAATTTTTAGACAGTACTATCCACGGTACCAGATGAGACACATAGGTAGAGCGGAAATGGGGTGTCATATGCATCTCACAGTAAGTCACGTGGTGATCCATTGGCGCTGCAATCAAGATTTTTTTATCGGTACAAGAGCTAATATTTAGAAAAGTGCCAATTTGAGTCCCAAGTGAATTTTCACTAGTGTTTCAATAACTAGCTAAAAAAATAATTTTCCCCAGAAAGAAGATAAGGTTCTGCTTTCATTTCATCTAATAACATCAGAAAAAAAAATTTTTTTTCTTCAGAAAATATTGTTTTTATACATCAAAAATCAGATCGGTAACGTGTCCCCAGTAGCAAAGCTTAGCATGCAAGCAGGTCATGCGCTATTTCTAACTTCCCAAAAAAACGCACTTGCACAAAAAACGATTCTATTTTTACCCCTTTGTTAATATTTTACTTCATTTTTGTTTTAATCGATTTCTGATTTTCTAGCCGATGCGAAATAATCGTGTCCCAAGTTCCGCCGTCAGAGTGGTAACAATAACTTCCGATCTATGTTTAGGCTCCCAAAATCATTTCCTGCACCTATACCACGTGATACTGAGTACCTGGTGGGATGTTTTATCTAATCGTAATTAAAAATCTGCATTTCTGCATCTAAAATTGCAGGTAAGATTTTTTTAAATGATTTTATAAAATGTGTGTCATTTGAGTCATCAGATCGGTAACACGCTCTAAAATGCGCAGTTTTTATTATTTTAAAAAATATTTTATTTTTAAGTATAGTCCTTTATTACAAGTGAAAAAACCACGTGTTTGATTTTGGTTTAGTGCGATCGACTAGGAAATAAAAAAAAAACTTTGTCAGTTTGTCAGATCGGTAACAGTCAGATCGGTAACAGTCAGATCGGTAACAGTCAGAGCGGTAACATTGAAAAATAGCGAATATGTTACAGAACTAATTCACACGTTTCAGAATTATAAAAAGCAAAAATCATAGGTTTTAGTCATATATATTGAATATTTTTGTTCTTAAAAAATGAAAAGCAATGAGTTTTAGTACAATTGCTTCATTTGTGGTTTGTATGACCTAACAATAGAAGTTAGTAAAATAAGAAAAATTGACACTGCAGAAATTAAGTTAATTAATTATTATTATTTTATTTATTTATTTTTTTTTGGTGCTCCAATTTCTCATAACTTCGCTAAATAACTAGATAATAACTAGCATGCTAAATTTGAATTTCTGATCAAGAAATTAAATTTCCTGCAACTAATGAAAGAAAATCAAACAGCAGAGTTGAGTGTTGAAACAGTTGAAGTTGTGTGTTGTTTCAAAACAAAACAAATGTTTTATTAGCTTGGATTTGGTAATCTCATAATTTATTTTATCTAAAAACCTTATCGCTCATTTTTATTTCCAAGAAATGCTTTTTTATAATGAAATTTGATTTTTTAGCCTAATATATATATTTTAATATAATTATATTAATTCTATGTTAAAAATGCAAGGAAATGATGTCATATTTAGAGATGTTAACGAAGACTGAAAACATAAACTCAAATATTTAGCTCATATTAACATCAGATCTGTAACGGCTTAAAAGTGAGTAATCTAAGGAGGGGGTAAATAACTTCCTTGACCTCCCCCCCCCCTTTTATTTTCTTGTATTTAGACCCAATTTAGACTTAAAATCCAATATTAGTTTTTTTCTGCAAAAAAATTTTTTTTTTCAGAAAACTCCAACTTCAAATTGGCACTTTGCTAAATATTGGCTCACAATTTACTGTAAAAAATTTCTGTATGGTATACGCTACATTTTACAGTAACATTTACCACAGAAGCTTCCTGAATTTTTAACAGTGCAGATTTTTTTTTCATGTTTCAATTTTTAACACTACTGTGCACATTAGGGTGAAGCGAAAAAAATGAATTTTTGATTTTCGTAAACGGGTACTTTTCATTTACTGTGAATGAGGATAAGTAACAATTCTGTAAAATATTTCACTTTTGCGACGTCATCTTTAGTCTGCGCATTTGGCCTAAAGTTTTAAAATTTTTGATTTTTTTAATATTTTTCAAATTTTTTAAAAAAATATTACAAATGATAAAACTAGTGACGGGTGGATATTAAATGGAAGAAAAAGGTTTAAAACATACAAGGAATTTTTTCAAACCATTTTAAATTATGATTTCAGTCTACGCCTTAGGCCCAAAGTTCATCAAATTTCCCAAAATGTCTAATATTTTCAACATTTTTAACTCAGTATTTCCTCTCAATGATCACTTGAAGCGTCTTCAAACCTGAGTTTATTCATTTTGTTATTACTTTGAACCGTGCAACTCGTCTCTATGGGCTCATGTGGAACTACCCAGGCTTCACCACGAGGAGGTGACCGCACTTCGAGTTCTACAAGTGAGCCCTTCCTTCCAGCCAATGCGAGAACGTATTTACATTTCTTAGATACGTCTTTAACAGTTAAATTGTTCCTTTGTGTCATAAATTGATCAAATATTTCTGTCAGATATCCTCGTTTTTACTAAACTTTTTCTTTTCCTGTGATTACACACCAATTTTGAAGAGCTTGTGACCTATTTGACAGCTCTTTCAACTGATTGAGTCTTGAATGGAAGTTTAAAAGGAGCGCATTCAGAAATCATATTTAAATTCTCAGTTTCCAGTAATCTTTGTAAATATTGTGTTTTTAAATTACGTATAAAAGGTGGCTTTGTAATTTCCATATCAGGACAAGAAAACATATCGATGTATTCTGACTTTTGATTTATGTATGTAATGTATGAAAATGTATTTTTATCTATTTTTGGGATCTGAAGCATTCTCACTTGTTTGCTTGTTTGTTTTCTAGATTGAGCGTTGACAGTACGAATTAAAACAAGTTTCTTTATACGCTCTCTCTTATAAACTAACTAGATTATTACCGGCGTTGCCCGGGTGCTTATTAATACAACACAGCTCTAAAAATATATTTGAATGAATGCTATCTACATGGTAATATAAAAACTTATTTCATGCTAAAATAAAATAGGTGAGCCTTAAATTGATAATTCCATGTTAACCGTAATCTTTGTTGGAAAATACTCCTATTTAAACGTGTTACATTTTATCAATTTGTATGCTTAAAGGCTTATCTCTATTACTCTATCTATTCAAAGGTAAAAGAAAATGGCTATTTTGAGACAAAAAGATTGAATTTTGTGCTTTTTGGATTTTTTTAAAATTTCAAAACCCCGACTATGTGAATTTTAGTCATCAAGGAACCTCTGTGCCAATTTTGTTGAAAATCCGACGAAAACTGTGGATTTGTATAAGGAACAAACATATATACATCCATTTTTATATGTATAGATATCGACAACAGCATATTTCTAGGGTGCAAAGTATACATTGTTTTGAATGGATGTGAATGCAATTTTCTGCTTTTTCCCGGAGAGATAAGTATAACTCTTTATAATCTCGCACAAATTTATAGCTAAATTAGTAACGTATGCACTTCATCCTAAAAGAGCTAGGACACTTTTCCGCGAAAGTTATTAACTCTTTTAAAAATTACAGTCTAAAGATTATGTTTGCTGTAGTCAACCATCTGGATTGGGAAAGCTTTCGTGTGTTTTTGTTTATACTGTCGGGCTCGCTTAATCAGGTAACGGAAAAACGAATACCCCGCTTATACGAACAAAATATCCTGGAACTGAATATTTTCCACGCCATAGATGCAATGTTAAAGATCCTCCTTTTAACAAATACCCCGTTTAATCGAATAATATCTTTTGGAACAATCAGTATTCGTTTAAGCAAGGCCGACAGTATATATATATATATATATATATATATCAGTGGCGGCGATTTGGGGGGGGGGCGACGGACCCCCACTTTTATACCGCGAAGATCTTCTAAGCGTTTTCAAGATTTTAATTTCGAAAAATTTCTAGAGAGATCAGCCGAATTCTAAAGTTACCAAAGATAACTCACAATTACAATTTTAAGGCTTCAATTTCAAAAAAATTTCTCGATACACCTTCTTTCCTCTATCTTTAAAAATGACCTAAACTTGCGTTATTAAAATTCCAGTTTATGTATCGGTATCTTTCATGGAAAGAAAACCCTTTTATCTTTAGATCAATAAAAATAGCATAAAATTATGTTTTAAAACTTCAATTTGGAAAAATATCTGCCGTAGACCCTTGAATCCTCAGCTGAAATCACTAAAGAAGCCTAAAATTGAGCTTTTAGCGCTTCATCAGCTATGTTTCGAGAGAACATCTGAACTCCTTGTATCCTCGAAAAGTCACTCAAATGCTTTAATTTTGCAAGATCTTCTTAAAAAACCCTAAACTCCAAAATTTTCTAAAAATAGCCAATAACGAGTACCAAGCGTGTTTGGGAACTAAACCCTGGAGATTCCGCGCTCGGCTGAACACTTAACCTGAACATCTATCAGTCGTATGAACCACAGCCCTCTGTTGAGAAAACTGAGATGGGCACAGTTGGCTTTGGCCCCATGGGAAGTTGCGCCTCTGAGTTAAGTTTAGTTTAGTTAATAATAAATGAAAAAAAAAAATCTGATAATACAGACTAATTAGGCAAAATTACATTAGAAACTCGCAGAAAATCGTTTTGAATCATGGAATAATCATCTGGTTGCACTTGATGATTGCGAAAACTTCAATTTGTCAGAAACGAATGCAAATTATCTAGTTTCAACTTTAGATTTTTATGTCGAAATTCTTTGAAAACTCAGCCCTATTTTTTATGTAAAAAATTGGAGTTTTGAAAAATTAATATCCAAACTTTCCCAATTAACGTGTGTCAAGAAATCAACGTCGTATCACTATTGTTGCTGCAGCAAATGTAAACTCTCACCAATAATATTTTCCCTGTAAAACCAGTTCTACTAAAAACCAAGCAGGTTTTCAAGCTAATTATAAAAGAAGTTATCGTATCGTAAAATAGGGGTGAATCGGTACACTTTTCAGCTTTGATTGTAAAAAAAGTATAGTAAAAAAGATTTTTTTAAAGATTTTTTTTTTTTTGCTTTGCTTTTGATATTCCAAGAAAAGTTAAAACATGTTGAACAATTATTATTTATGTATTTCACGATTTAAAGGTGTTCCGATTCACCTCTCTAATAGGGGGTCAATCGGAACACATGCTAAAATTTTTCTCTTTTGGAATTTAATCTGCGATAGGTCTCACAAATATTAGTAATATTAATGGGGGAGAATATAAATAGATAGTTACTGTCAAATAAAAGTTTATTTACCAGTAAACGCATATGATTTTTCAAAGTTCGAAAATAATTTTGAACTTATGAAAGTTAAAATTTATTTTAAGAAATGCATTTGAATTGAAATACAAAGATTTAACATAAATTGACGTCACTCATGTCGTCCACAAATATGTTCTTGTTCTCAAAACTATAGTAGTTGTGACTTGGCTTGAGTTTTTTCATAGCATTTTTTATGATGAACGCAGACTTTTCTTTAGTTTCTTGAAATCTCTGGGTTTCGGGGATCGTCCTGTAAGATTTTCCCACTTATTCATCATTGTCTGTGTACTGGACTTTTGCTGCATAAAGTCTGCATGAACCCCCCCCCCCCATGTATTTTATGTATTTTAAGTAAAAAGAAGGCTAATGGAGTAAAAATCTTCTTAAATCTTGAACTTTATGTCATTCTAAGATTTGCTCACGAGAAGGGGTAAACAATAATAAATCCTTGTCCTTGTCTTGACTAGAAGAATTGGGGTTTAATCTTGATTGTTCAAACACTTTCCTTAAAAAGCCTGAATTGGAACAACAGAACTAAGTGTTCCGATTCACCCCGCAAATCCTTATTCAATGACCTCATGAAGAATTTTTCATTTTTATGCCACAATCAAATAATGTTGTCTATTCTAATGAGGTACTCTGTTGCTCAGATATATGCATAATTATAAAATACTCTTCTGAGGTTTGAAATATGAAAAGATCTGTACTTACATACAAAGTTTTGAAGACGATGAAAACTTGATGATGTTTTTTAGCGTCCGCTTGCAGCCTTGCTCAGAAGCCAATAGTGTTGCCAGAACGACAACAATATTTTTTTCCTACTTCTTATGATATTACCTTACAAAAAAAAAAAAAAACTGCCAAAAATACCCGACGGTATATTTATGGAGAATTTCTTTGTGTGGCCAGTAAGTTTTGTTCTGAATCACCCCGCGCTGTTCCTATACACCCCATTTTACGGTAGTTTTGAGTACAATGTTTTGAGAGTTTCTGGAAGTCAATAACTCGTCTCTTTTTTTAGCCTACTTTCCCGTTAAAAATAAAAGAAAGACGAAAAAAGTATTAAAAGTAGCTTAATGCACCTAAAAAATATCGCCAAGTCCAAAAAATATCGCCAAGTTAAAAAAAATATCGCCAAGTTAAAAAAATAAAGAGGTAAAATTAATATCGAAAAATTAAAAACTTGAAAGTGGGGTATTGAGATGGGGAATTTGTGTGTCGGTCTGTCGGTCTGTCTGTCCCCCCCTAATAACTTTTGAATGAACATTCCGATTTGGACAAACTTTTTTTTGTTGGAAAGATCTCGGCGAGTACAGCTCATTCCCATTTTTTGATTTGAACAATTTTTGGTTCAACTTTGAGCCGTTCAAACAACCGGTCCCGCGATACTAACTTTTGAATGAACAGTCCGATTTGAACAAACTTTTTTTTGTTCGAAAGATCTTTTCAGGGATACTTCATTCCCGTACCTACATTTTCGATTTGAACAATTTTTCGTTCAACATTGAACCGTTCAAACAAGCTGTCACCCTTAATAACTTTTGAATGAACAGTCCGATTTAAACATTTTTTTTTCGAAAGATCTCGGCAAGGATACTTCATTACCGTATTTAAATTTTCAATGTGAACATTTTTGGTTCAACATTGAACCGTTCAAGCAACCTTTCCCCACCTAATAACTTTTAAGTGAAAAGTCCGAATTGAATAAACTTTTTTTTTGTTCGAAAGATCTTATCAAGAATACTTCATTCCCGTATCTACATTTTCGATTTGAACGATTTTTCGTTCAACATTGAACCGTTCGAACAAGCTCTCACCCCTAATAACTTTTGAATGAACAGTCCGATTTAAACAAACTTTTTTTTGTTCGAAAGATCTCGGCAAGGATAATTCATTATCATATTTAAATTTTCAATGTGAACATTTTTTCGTTCAACATTGAACCGTTCAAGCAACCTTTCTCCACCTAATAACTTTTAAGTGAACAGTCTGAATTGAATAAACTTTTTTCGTTCGAAAGATCTCGGAGAGACTCATTCCCATATTTCACTTTTCAATTTGAACCATTTTTCGTTCAATGATGAACCGTTCAGAAAATTTTTTAATATGAGCGCCTACTGGGAAATTTAAATTGAATGTTGATTCTGAACTTAAAGGCGGATTTCCTTCAAACTAACTTTGTAAGAAAACGTTTTTGATAAAAAATGTATGTTAAGTACTTTTCTGAAAAATCTTCTGTGAGGACTGATTCCGACTCCGACTCCGCAAACATGGCGGAAATGCAGGCTCAGAAAAAAATGACTGAATGGGCAGACGATTTTTTGTTTATTTATTCATTTTTTTTTGCTTAATTATTTATTATAATTTTTTTTTGTTTATTTTGTGGCAGACGATATTTTTTTTTTTTGATTACAAAAATTGTTCATTCACTAGAGCATTTTATTCTTTATTTATATTTAACAACTGGCAACGGATTAAAAATAAAATTCGAGACATTTTATTAACGAACGAGGTTTTTCTTCCTTCTTTGGTAAAATGTGTTTTGAAGTTCTTCGTACTTTTATTTTATTTATTTTTTTTTCTTTTGAAAACGATTGTGAAATTTTTCTACGGAAGAACTATAACAGTTACATTCTTTAAAAGGTGCGACAAAACTTTATTTACTCGTTTATTTACTTTTTACGTGTCCATTTCATCTGATGAGAGGGGTATATTTTGCTTTTAGAAATCAGCTTTAAGTGCTATAAAGGTATGTTTGACATAATTTTCAGTTTCAGATATTCAAGAGAATATTGATTAGATGCTAGAATGCCGATGTCGATGTACGGGAAAGTAGGCTCGTTTAGTTCTTGACAGAACTTCTTGTTTCGGTTTGAAAATAAATAAATAAATAAATAAACACATCGAGCAACTTGCTCCATAGCTCTAATTTTCATACCATTCAAAAGGGAATTTTCTTTTACCCCTCTTGGAATTTTGGGGGAAAACTAATTAGAGTAAGAACTTTGATTGTTTTTGCTTTCCTTAATTTCTTTTCAGCCAATGTTATTTATGTGTAATTTTCTGAAACGTAGGCTAAATCATTTCAAATGATTTTTCATTTTCATAAAAAAGAAATGATTTGATATGTGAATGAGGTCTTTCATGAACTATTGTTATTCTGATAGCTTTTTTTTTTTTTTTTTAATTAAGCTTTCTTATTTCATTGAAGATGGAGCTGTTAATATATTCGAACCAAAATGTTTGAGATACTGTTATTAGACTAAAAGAGTTTTTTTAGGAACTACTGGGGCTCTTGGGCACTCTTGTCCTTATTCTGAAGGACATTTCTTTGGATGTTGACCTGTTAAGTTTAATTGGGAACTGTGCTTTTTTTCCAACGGAGAAGCCACTATACAAACAGGTAAAATTTTGAGGCAAAGTAATAAGTTTTGAAAGCGTTGTAAGTAAAAATTAGTTTATTTCACTCCTAATTTCGAGAAGAAGGGTGTTTGCATTCCTCCCACATATGCAGTAACGTTTCTAAAACATTTTTTTTTTTTTTGGAAAGAAAAAAGTCATTACAAAAAAAATGTTTCTGTAAATATCTCACATCAAAAGATCTTGTGCAAAGTAAAAACATAAGTTTTATTAACGAAATCAACCTATTAGGAGCGAATCAATGTAAGATTTAACTTTCCCTGCAGGCTCTAATTTTAACATTTTTAAACTACTAAAAGCTGAAAGAAAAACTGTTTTGATCAAAAAATTAAACAAGATGAGGAAAACTGTACAAGAGATTGCAAAACATAAAAATAACCCTAGGATTTGACCCAACTTTTTTACAACGTACTTTTATTATGTTTTATTAATTCTGTGAAATAAATCTAATTTAACATCAAATCATAGAATGGCAATGTGTATTATGTAACTTCTACATATTAGTGAAGGAAGGACTTTAATCTGAATTCTGCTTGGGCAGCTTTTAGAAATGATATGTACCCTTAGGGAGATTCGTTTTTGAATGTCTCATGAGTATAGAAATCCCCCCCCACCGCCTCAAAAAGCAGGGGCCTCAAAATGAGACAGAGCTTCCTCTAATTTCACGGGTTAATCGGGCCCTGGTCACCGTCAATATGGAATCGAATTGCATGCTCTGCCGCTATATTAAAGAGAGATAAATTTTTTATAGCGAAGAGTAACGTGGATTTATCTAAAGCTGACTGACCGAAAGATGGCGCTGAATGTGTTTCAATGAAAGTCTACTTTCGTTCGCATCTGTTATTACAACACAGCTGAAATTAAACATCCCGCATCGAATGAGCAGCTGATTCAGTGCTTATTCTGTGCGTGCTTCTGTCTACTATTCTATTTAATGAAATAGATCCGCCGGAGAAACTAAATGTTTTCAACATTGAAGCGTCAGAGAGCTAACAAAGCATGAAATTCAACAGGTGAAAATCTCTGGAAAACAGGTAAGTCCACTTTTCACCTTTTGGATCATTCATATTATTTAATCCGGATTTCGACGACCTTGCAAATAAATAATGGGGAATAATAGCGCAAATATGAGGAAGAATGTGAGAGAATGATTCTTTTTTTTTTTTCGCCCTTTTCGGTGAATTCTTTTTCTACTTTTATTCATTGAATATTTTTTATTACATCATTTCTCTTTTTGAAGAATTATTTCTCTCGCGTTTTGTGCTAGTTCATTCAGAGAGATGAAAATAGTATTTCAGCTGGAATGTATTACTTACACCTTGCAACGGTATTTGCTCCAAAACAATATTTAACTATTTCTTTCCACTTTCATACGTCCATTCCCCAACAAAAAGACCCCCCTGGAATTTTGGAATGATAAAATACGGACACATACATACACGGATACAAAAGTAAGTCTACACACATACGTACATAGGCGGCTCGTACAGAGGGTCGACTGCGTCCTCACTTTCAAAAGGAAAGGGCTTTACCCCCTCACTTTTCCAGAATAAAAAACTAATGATCGATTGAAATTCTTTTTTACACAGTGGACTGATTTATTTTACGAAAGTAAAAAGCTGCAAATTCCAAGAAATTGGCTCTTTTTAGTTTATTTCAGTGGTTCCCTAAGTCCAGACCTCCACGGACTTCTCCTGAATATTTACTAACTTCGCGGAACACCCCCCCCCCGGGCGTGAAAAAACCTTGATTTGATACATTTAACTTTGTTTTTCCCAAAATGTTTGCATGTTTGTTTCATGTACACAGAATTAATAAATGTGTTCGCGTGTTAACTTATTTCTATTTCCCACATTGACTTTCAAAAGATGAGAATCTAACACTTTTTAAAATCAAAATTAGTATCGCTTGTTAGGTGCAATATTCAACTTCAGGTCCGCCGCTTAGGTCCGGCGATTAAAGTTCTTTTCCGCATTGCATTTAAGAAATACAACGTCAAACATAATATACCATCCCTACCACAATGTAATGTATCATGCAAAATATTATTTTATGTTTGAAAATATGTATCAAAATCGAAGGTTCCGTGGCCGTTGTTACGTCCTGCTTGCTCGTAAACAAGAACTTTTTTATTCTTTTTACAAACTTGCTTTCGTTTTGAATTAAAATATTGTTACTCGTCCTTGAATTTCAATTATTTTTTTTACGTTTTAGCAGGAAAGTACCGTGGACCCATTGGCATGAGCACATTTTGGGAAAGTCTGGGTTATTTCATAAGAATGGAACTTAGGTCCTGAAAGCGGATGTCTTCGGTGGCCATCCGTCTTAATTTTTGAGACCATATTTTGCATCCTTTTCATGGGTCATTTTTTTTTTATTAGTGTTAAAATCCAATAATCCAAAAAAAAAAAAAAAAAGCTTCAAAGGTGCTGCCTCTAACCCCCCCCCCCTTCCACACATACATTTCATTTAACCTCTTACGTTTTTGGTGCACCAGTCGCCTATACATACGTACATCTAGCTGAAAAAGACATTCGGGAATTCAAAATTTGCAACACAGCAATTATATCTCCGTAATAGCCTAATTAGAACATATATGGGAGGTCACTGTGACCTCCAATTGGAGCGCCCTAGGGTGTGACCAAAGACAGAAAAAAATCTTTGAACGCTTTCCTTCTTGATGCACTGGAAGCGGTTGAATACCATCAGCTTTTAAAAAAAGAAAATACTTTATCGTATGAAAAGCTTTCAAGTAAATATCTCCGAATTCTTTAAAGACAATTAATTGGTCTTATCGTTCCATATTCCAGCATATTTTTGACCAGATCGAACCGATATGACCTCCCTTGCGAACCCTCCTGACAGTTTCGATACGTTAGACATCAGGTGAAACAACAGGTGTGCCCGACAGTACACACAGTCACACTCCATGGAACACCCTGAGCAAACATTTCCAAGGATGGACCCGGGAAACCGTGACCACTTGTTTCGGAAAGTAGCTCGGCATCACGCATTCATTGATTGAAACAGAAGAGGAACGATTTTCTTGTTTAACATAACCTGTTGGATTGTTTGCAAGAGGAAAAGAGGGAAGATATGGGTATGCTTTGGAAATATTTGAAATATAAATCTGAAATGAAATATTCGATATTTGTGACTCGTTGCAGATGTTTTGGTAGTTTTTAAGAGCTTTTTAAAAAGTAATCTTCTAAAGAAGAATATCAATTACGCTGCTAATCTTTTAAAAATAATCACAAGTGGCAAAGTTAAAAAGTTGTTCCAAGATTTATTTTAGAAAAACATGAAATTGCTTTGATCCAAGTCCACGGAAAAAATGCTACTTTTTGAAATAGCTATTTCTGAGCTAAAATTGTATCCATTTTAAAAATGGCTGTCACAAATAATTTACTTAAAATCTAACTGGCGGTTTTGTAACTTAAAGGAAAAATTTGAGTAAGCCACCAAAGTTTTTGTGGTTTGTATAAAAAATAATTTAAAATCTTTTTTGCTCATTTCTAAATTTCTTCATTTGTCTGAATGGCTGCTTTATATTTAATAATTACTCATCTTGACATTTATTCTATTTATTTTTTTTCATGATTTTTGCGTCAATGTTTTTAACTAAATAACCATCAAAATCTTTCAATTAATTCAAATATCAGTTCTTTCATGTCAAGTAAAATTTTTGTTTCGAACTTATTCTTATTATTGTTCTATTTTGTATGTGTGTGTGTGGGGGGGGGGGACACTAACTATCTGCGCTATTCTTTGAAAATCTTTGCCCTCCGTGGATCGAAAGACATCGTGAATCGCTGGAATAGAACCCCAATAAACGAAAAGGTCATTTAATGCATAAGCATTTTCTATTGAAAAAGGCCTTTCTTGTAACGCCAAAACACGTGTCTGCAGTGTTTCTGCAACTTGTGCTCTCAACTTTATTTTATTTGCTTTCATTTTCAAGCACAAAGGAATAAATTTAGGTCTTAACACATAAAATGTTGCATGCAAACCACTTTTAAAAATTTGCTGTTTTAAAAATAATAATTTTATAAAAATTTTGGCACTCCTGATTTAGAAAATAGCGATTACTTGCGGAACCCCTGCCAAAATTCCAGGGAGCTCTTTCCAGGAATCTAGGTTGAAGATTTTCGAACTAGCAGATGCGAAGGGTACGCAAGACACTCTGAAAAAAGGAAGCACAGACGAACAGAGAGAGACTATGCATAATTCATATTGTTTAGTATGGCGTCCTTGAAATCCCAATTACTCTGCAGAGCTGACATCAAAACCAGCCGTAGCTTCAATGACCCCTTTAATGGGTCCTTTCTGCAAGACATTCTTTTCGAATGAGATTTATTGCTTCTGACGCCTAAGATACTTGACATCTCATTTAATAATTTGCCAGAATTAGTGTTGACTTAAGACAATCAAAGAGGGTGGTTTCAGCTGTGTACTTAAATGCAATGAAACATGGGAAAAAACCAACATCTCAAGAACTTGGAACATTTTTATGAAAAACTTCGCGTCAATACAATAAGCCTCAAATAATGACAACAAGACATCTTGGTTGTAATTTTTTTTCCTTTAAAATATTTTCCCATGCTGAAAAATTTTTTTTTTTTAAATTTTACTTGTGCTCTGGACTTCGACAGTCTTGTTAATACACAGTAGAGGATTCACAGGTTTAGGAGCCTGTTGCAGTGCAATTTTAGGGGCCTGTGCCATTTTGAATCTCTTTCGCCGCCCGAATGTCGTGAGAACCCCTCGCAGTTGCCACATGGTACATCCGCCACTGTTAAATATGAGATTGGCCCTCGGGTGAAAATAGGTTGAGAGCCGGCTACCGTGTCTCGTGGTTAGAAAAGTCTGACCGGGATGCGAAGCCCCGGATTCGAATACTTTTTGGGGTATGCATAAATTTAATGTCTCTCCCTTCTGTCCCTATCCTTTCTCTGCGTGAATGGTTGCCTGCCTTATAAACGGGTCTTATGGCATGTTTGCTGAGCTAAATCGGACTTCCACCCTAATGGAGCTCCTAAAAACGGAAGCCGTACTTATTCCACATTAAATCATGTATCAACTCGTGCTCGAGTGGTATGATTTTCAACAACAATCAAATATGTTGAGAATCACCGCTTTAACTGATGATTTACCCGTGGCTGCGGAACTTTCAAACGAATCTGAAGTGAAACTTTTTTTTCTTTTTTGTTTTGATTTTAAAATCTAGTATTCTTTTCAGATGCGATGGCACAGGGTTATAAAGGAGTTCTGTGGTCTATCCTGTGGGCCTTCCTTCTCATTCTCTTCTCCTTCGAAGTAGCTCTGTTCTGCGCCTTCTGGTATATCCTGCTCTACCCATTTACGCTCTGCATTCGCAGTTTGTCAGGACTGACGGACGTTTTCCTGAGAGGAATCCAGTTGCCACATTTTTGTGCCGATAGCATGATTAACAGGAGGTCTTTCACGGAAGCTGTACATTCGCTGATGCCGAACACGTGACTCAGTTGAGAGAATAATGATTGGTGCACTTGTCGAAATCACATTAACATATGTAGAATGACTATGAGAAATATTTCTTTTCGAGTTAAGAAACATTTTCTAAAGTGATTACGAAACACCTATTTAATTTCTAAAATTGAATGTTGCATTTACATATCTTCTTCGACTCCAAACAAAGTCGAATACTACTAAGTCGAACATAGTAACTAAACATGCAATACACCGCCAACCAAGAGCGGATCCAGCTTCTGTCTAAGGAAGGGGTCATTTTCGGAAAGGGGGGGGGGGGGTCAACGTGCAATTTTTGGGCAAAAATGGGGTTTTTTGACAATTTTTTCGTAATATAAGTACCAAACAAGGGCGTAGCAAGGGGGGTGCAGCTGCACCCTCCTAAATCAGAGCCAATGGCAGGTCACTGTGACCTCCCATTTATTTTTTTGACAAACGATTTTGTCCCCTTTCATGCTTTTCATTGTAACATGCCGGTCACCAGCATGTTACTACAAAACTACTGTTTTGTTCTTTTAGAAAGATTGTATACCATCCATTGGTTTAAGGTGTGCATGACTGAATAAAGTATAGTTTCTTGGAGTTCATAATTTCTTCCTTTTTTTGTGCAAATAGAATTTCAAGCACTTTTTTCTCTTTTTTGCTTGCTTTTTTCTTTTTGTTTGTATTGAAAAATTTGGCTTTTATGCTAATTTTTGGGAACTTTATATAAACTACGTAATTATATCTAGTATTGATTACTTTTCAGAAATTGATAGTAAGCTTGCCTGTTTTTGAGGAGAAAATTTTTAATTTACCGAATGAAACTCAGAACTTTACTGAATGATTAAAAAATAAATATATGAAATACAAGAATGCATACTTATCTATGTCTACCAAAAGAGACGTGAGGCATCATGAAAATAAATAAATTAATTAATTAAAGAAAAAAAAAGAAATAAAAGAAGTTCAGCCTTGCAATACTGTCTCACTGTTTCCAAATTTCATCAGCCAATTTGTATCGGATAAGAACTTTTTGGGAAGTCAGAGGGACCTCCTACTGGGGTGCCACTGCTTGCATCCCCCTAACGTGAGTCCTGGCTACGCCCTTGGTACCAAAAATGCAAATTTTTGCTATATTTTGTCGTTTAAGGGAGGGGGGGGGTCATGATCCCCCTCTAGATCCGTGCCTGCCGCCGACTCGGTTATTTCGTTCCATGGACTGCAGTTTCGTGCTTATTATGCACTCATTAGCATGGAATGCGAAAGTAACCGAGTTGGAGGAAAAAATCCTCTTATATTAAGCAAAGAGAGCCAAAAAAAAAAAAAAAACTGGTAGCTAATGTGGAATTAGAATACTTGTTCCTGCCTTAGCCCTTGCTTGGGGGCGGTTACTCACTGCTTTATAGTAACTAAAGTCAACTTTTTTGAAGTGACTTTAATCTGCAAATATTTTAAAGTGTTTAGGGCAGAAATTTTGTGCTATGTTTAACGTTTATAAAGAATATAATGTACATGCAAAATGAGATGTGAAATGATTTTCTGAAACTAAATGCCAAAGACTTATCTGTTAATTTATAAAAGTAAGTGTAATCTTGATTTTTTGAATGCTATAAAAAGTTATACCTCTTAGCTTTAGCTGGTTAGACTAAAATCGGCATAAAAAAGCCTTATACTTCAAAAGAAAACATTTCCAATACATCGATAAAAAAATGTATTGAAGTTTTTTTCGGTTAACTTTTTGCGATCGGACCCCTGTTTCCCAATGTTTGTATCTGAAACTAAGATTTTAAATGGGCAATAGAACAGAAATTGCCTTACTTTTAGTTTTGCTCAAAGGGTCATATTTGTACAACTTATCAAATGCATGATAATAAGTTAATTTCTAAAAATATCAATGCTTTCTGTTTATTATGTTATACTAAAATTATTTCTATTCTGTTCTAATTGTCAGTATTTATTTTGTATCATTATTTGTTTTTTAATATTTACCAGTCGTTGTTTCTTCAGAAAGTCAAAGTAAAAAATAGGAAAGAATAAACAAATAGTTTCAAGATTAAAACATCGAGATTTTTGTAACATAGATTATTTATGTTTTGTGTAATTTTGTATTTCAACATTTAAAATTTCTGAAAACTAAAACTTTTGAAAATTTTAACTCTTTGAACGTATAATTAAAAGAGAAAAATGCAGCATCTACAGCTTGTTCTTTTCAATCACTAATTTTGGATTAAAAACCAAATTTTTTAATCACCAGAATCTTAAAGGAGTTGAGAAAAATTGCAAGAAATATTTCTTTTGCATTTAGCATTGTTTTGATTCCGAAAGCTTTTCCTCTTTTTTACTTTTGCGGAATTAAAAATGGCATGATCTTCAAAAATAAGAATGTGCATTAAAAATTATTTTACATATGAATATATGAATATATATATGTTTACATGTGAATACCATTAAATATTTTTTTCCTAAAAGTGAGAGTAGCTTTATTATTATTGTTACAAATACATTTTAATTTACATATTTTAGTTTCATAATTTTCGAAATGAGTGCAAATCAAAAGAAAGTTCTGTCATTTTAAAGAAATAAAAGTCGGGTAATTTTGCTAGAGATGTTAGAAGCTATTATAGCAACAGTAATTTTGAAGGGAAAAATAGTTAAAAGAAAAAAATGTAATTGTTTGCAACAGCTTATCCAGACCAGGGGTTCTCAACTTTTTTTGCCTACTTCTTCCCTTAAGAGTACCAAACTCCCCCCCTCCCGAGTGTCTCTTTTTTCGAAGCCGCGCTGTTAAGTACCGCCTAATGTGAATTTTAGAATTTCGGGAACTTTGTTTACACGTTTTGTAAAATCTCAAAGGAAAAAAAAAACATCATAAAAAATGAAATTTTAATTCAAATGATGATAGGCTTTTAGGTAAATTGAGCAATTAAAAAAAGTGGTCCATTTTCTTGATCATTTAATGTCATATGTGTAACTTCCTTTAATTATTCCGTTCTTAAATTCTTACTTAGCATTTATCTCAATTGTGAAATTAAAATTGGAATCTAATCTTTAGAGCTTAAGCTGCAGACAAGTTGAAATACATAATTTCTTTTGAATAAAACGAAAACAACTGTTATTAAAATAACCCTGCATTCATCACCTGAAATGTTAGGCGCTATTTTTCAGCTTTTTCAAAATATTAATGCAATACATTGCAAACATTTTAAAATAAAGCACATGTTTACAATTCATAAGCGCAAAAGCGTAGAAAAAAAAAAAAAAAAACAATGTGGAGCCTGAATTGAAAAAATTCCTCTTCATGTAGTACTCGTATGCTTCAAAAATGAATGGGCCAAAATATTCATGAAGGTAAAAATTTTATGTATGCATATTTGACTTATGAAATATCTTAATTTATATTGAACTTTGATTTTTTTGAAAATGTACTAAATGGATATTTTTTTCAATCCCTGTTAAACAAAACTAAGCAAAATCATTTAATTACTATTGATTGGTCTGAATTCAAATTGATGCTAAATGTTATTTGGGTACTTTTAAGAACGAAAATAAGTCGTGTACCACTCTAGATGGGCCCAGAGGCTGTATCATATTGCTATTTTTTATACTCGTATTAAAAATAAAATATAATAATGTTACAAATCTTGTAAATAGTTGTTGTTTTTCCTGCCTTGCATCATTTTCACTAGTTTTGGTTTTATCTGGCGACATGTTGCAAAAGTATCTGAAGATATCACTTTTATCACTTGTATACCGGCCCTGTAACACTTTGTAGTTTTTACACTTGCCCTACATTTAATAAGCATGAAGACATTTTCGCGCTGAGCTGTATTATTGTAGGTTTTTCTTTTTATCGCTAGAACTTTCTTGAATGGATTATTTAAGTTATGAATGAACAGGATTTTGCTAGAACGTTGTGGAAATTTCCTTCCGAGTATAAATAGCTGGCCTTGAACACAGTTGTTAGTTGTTTTCAGATTTGACTTCTGGTGACTCGTTTTATTCGCTTTGGGCGAATGTTTGTTTTGCTTTTGTAATTTCTTAATTACTGTTCACGTTAGATACGTGGTGCTGAGTTACTGTTGAGAGTACAGTGTACTGTTTTGCTACCTAATTGCTGGATGTTTAGCAATTGTTTCCTGCTCCTATTGTAAATAAGTGTACATACTTGTAAATAAATTTATAGTTAGTTCCTAAGATTGGAATGCTCATTTAAAGAAAGTTGAAGGTGCTACGGACTCGTTACAATTTTGGCGCCCAACGTGGGGCTCCAAAATTGTGGGAACCCAAATTCAAAAAATAATTTTTTCGCCAAATTTGTCGCCAACTTCTCGATATGTCGCCAAGTTGGCGTCAAACACTTGGCGATCAAAAGCTTGGCGATCAAAAGCTTGGCGACATATCGTCAAGTGGTCGCGCCAGTTCATATCACTTGAGTCTGCATTGAAATTAACACTGATTTTCCCCAAAAAAGGGGTAAAACACCCCCTTGGGAACATTCGAATGCAACCACAAGGGGAGGTGCACAACTAGACCATCCTCAGAGCCTATACTAGGTTACCAAGCTAGAAGCTTCTACGGCATATAGTTTTTGAGTTATGCGACACACACATACGCACATACATCCGCACATACGTATATACAGACGTCACGAGAAAACTCGTCGTAATTAACTCGGGGGTGGTTGAAAAGGATTTTTCGGCTGCTTATATGTTAGTAGGTACATATGCACGTGTTGACAGGTCGAAAAAACTACGCGACATTCATTCGGGGGTGAACAAAATCAAAATTTAGACTCAAATTTTGGGTGATTTTTTTTTCGCGATCACAATACTTCCTTTACTACGTAAAAGGAAGTAATATAACATGTATTGTTAAGAAATTGACATTTTAAGAAAGTTTGCAGTAACTACAGTAAAAATAAATACAACAGAAAAACACTTAATTTGTACAATTATTCAATAATGAAAATTTCATTTTTCAAATGCAGTTTCAAAGTAAATAAGAAAATTATAATAAAATAGCAATATTTTTTTCATTGAGAAACTATAAAAAGCATTTTTGTAACAGTTTTGACACATTTCGGAGGGGGTTTGAACCCTAAAAACCCTCCCCTTAAATAGAGCCCCGGCTGAAGATATTTTTGGGTAACATTTTTTAAATTAATTTTATCTGAAGATCATGGAAATCTTAATTTCTTCGATGCAAAGGCAGCCGTTCCGCGGTTGCACGAGTTTACTTTTTTTATAATTTTTTATTTTTTTTCATTTTATTTATCATTTCATTTGGCGCGGGAGGGGTTGATGAGAATTGATGCTGAGTCCCTGTTCTCAATTTTTTTTTATTTCCCCCTGATTTTTGCAATTTTCTTCTTCTTTGTTTAATGAATTATTTTTGATAATGTATGTGTACAATAGGGTGGGCTGAAAAAATCCTTTTTTTTTATTCCGAAGTTGTAATAGAGCGGAAAAGTTTCGAATTATGAAGACAAAAAGAAGGGAAAAAATGGAAATCAGTTGGCCTCTTCCGGTCTAGCATTCGGCCTAAAGTTTGCCAAAAAATGAGAAAACTTCACTTTTGCGATTTATCTTCAAATTTTTGAATTAGATGTTTTCGTAATGTGATAGAGTGAAAAAGTTTTAATTTTTTTTTTGTGTTTTGCAAAAAAAAAAAATCTCTTTTCCCCTCCTCCCTGATAACGCAAAATGTATTTGATACTTATATTAAAATTTCAACCGTAATGCTCGTAGCAGAGTGGCGCAGTGGAAGCGTGCTGGGCCCATAACCCAGAGGTCCGTGGATCGAAACCACGCTCTGCTAGTCCTTTTTGAAATTACAATTTGTTTCCCCCGATGTTTTACAATTTTGAAATATTTCTTTGATGTGTTTCGAAATTGCATACCGCAGAGCTCCTGATGAGCTAAACAGTTTGAAAAACATTCTTTTACTTGTTACATTTAAAATTATAAAAAAATATAAATAAAACTAAAAGTAAAGGAGATGAGGAATGAATTGAAATTGCACACTTTACTTTCCCATTGACTTCCAGCTTTGTTCAAACCGTCAAAAGTTTGCAATTTCTTTTGAAGTTATAACTAGAATAATAATTTATAATGTACCGTAAAATGGGGTTAATCGGAACACTTTTCAGCTTTGATTGTAAAAAAAGCAGTTAAAAGATTTTTTTTTAATTTGATTTTTTGGGTAAAAACTTCGGTCTTGCTTTACTTTTGATATTCCAAGCAAAGACAAAAGATTTTGAGCAATTATTATTAAAATATATAGCAAATTATGGGTGTTCCGAATCACCCCGCTGATAGGGGTCAATCGGAACACTTGTTAAAATTTTTATTTTTTTCAATTTAATCTGTAATAGGTCTCACAAACATGAGTAATATTGATGGGGGAGAATAAGAACAGATAATTACTGTCAAATAAATGTATAATTTCAGTACCAGTAAACGTTTATAATTTGTGAAAATTCAAAATAATTTTGAACTTATGAAAAATGAAAGGTAATTTTAAGAAAAGCTTTTGAATTGAAATGCAAAGATTTAACATGAATGGAAGTCACTCATGTCGTCCACAAATATGTACTTGTCCTTAAAACTAGCAATTGTGACTTGGCTTAAGTTTTTTCATAACATCTCCTGGGATGAACTCTGCCTTTTCTTTAGTTTTTTGAAATTTCTGGGTTTCGGGGATTGTCCTGAAAGATTTTTTCGCTTATTCATCACTGTCTGTGTGCTGGACGTTTACTACATAAAGTCTATGTGACTTTCTCCCTTTTATTTTAAGTAAAAAAAAGTCTCCTGGAGAAAAAATCTTTTGAAATCTGTAACTTTTGTCATTCTAAGATCTAGTTGCTCACGAGAAGGGATAAACAGTAATAAATCCTTGTCCCTGTCTTGATTAGAAGAATTGGGGTTAGAATCTTGATTTTTCAAACAATTTCCTTCAAATAAGTTTGAATTGGAACAACAGAACTAAGTGTTCCGATTCACCCCGCAAATTTTTTTCCCCATGGCATTTTTCAGAATTCTTCACTTTTATGACACAATTTATAAAAAATGTAAATTCTAATGTGGTATTCTGTTGTTCAGATACATGTATAATTGAAACATACCACTCATAGTTTTTAAATATAAGAAGGTTTGTTCTTGCATATGAAGTTTTGCAGTCTATGAAAATGTGATGTTTTCTAGCATTCAACGTGCAGCCCTCTTTAGAAGCCAGTAGCGTTGCCAGATTGACAAAAGTATTTTTTTCCTACTTCCAATGATCTTACCTTTCTAAAAAAAAAAATTCATGGCGAAAAATACCCAATAGTATATTTATGAAGAATTTCTTTGTACGGTTGGGAAGTTTTGTTCCGATTGACCCCGCTGTTCCTATACACCCCATTTTACGGTATATCCTTAATTTTTATTCTTCCAAATCATGGGCAAACTTTTGTTGGAACTTTTATTGACTTGTTCCATCAGCCCTTGATATTCCTTTCCAGTTCTTGATTAATATTTTTACCTTAGATCTTTCATTTATCAAGCAATCATTTTGAACATGTTTCTTTGAAAAATGATGATAATTAAATAAATTTTTATTTTGTAAGCTACTTTTCCTTCACACATTCATTAGTGTACATTTCCCAAAAAATCATGAGCATAATAATTAAGAAAAAAAAATTCTTCTTTTCGCTATGTTTCTTTTTGAAAATTACTATAATAACATGTTTGTTATCGTTAATTTGCTAATTAAAAAATATTTTTACTCTCTCATTATTTTCTTTCCTTTTTTTTGTACACCCCTTTTGATTATTATTGATTTACTTTTGTCTTTCTTCCAATAAAAACATAGTTTTAAGTTTTCTATGTGCGTTCTAAAAATTTATGGTATGTTAGAAATAAATTCTGAAATTTTCCATACATCAACGAGTTACAGTCAATTTTATAATGCAATTGCTTAATTTTGCTCCTTGTGAGTAGATGCATATAACTGCATAGAAACGACAAATTTTCAAAATAACTGCGAAGAACTGCAATGAGAACAAAAAATCGTGTGACCTGAGTGTTTTGGGAGTGTTCGATTCTTTTATGCTTGCTATTAATGCGCATAATTTTTTTTGTGTCAAGAAATTAAATGTCTCCAGAAAATTAAAAAAAAAAAGAACAAAAAGGCCATTAGTGCTTTTTTCGTGTGTGAAAACTTTTGTTTGAGTGAACAAAAATGTTTGATGCACATTTCTTTGAATTTTTAGTCCATTTTGCTTGTACATTTTGATGATTTTAGTGTGAATGCGATGTTATCCGGGTTGTCACAAATAAGCACTATAAATCAGAGTGTTTTATGTGGCGCCATCTATATTCCACTAAACTAAGTATCTATGCGCAACTCAACATAAGAGAGAGGCATTTTCTATATAAACGTTGAAATACACAGAAGAGCATTAATGTTTATAAAAAGCTGACAATTTATGTCATATGACTGCTCAATGCTCGGGGGAAAAAAAAAACGCTAAAGAAATTCAGTAAGTCAATAAGTGAATTTAGCGCGTATTACATAAAAATATTTTACGGAGCATGGCTGAAAAGATCATCGCGTTTCAAATTTTGTGTGTAATTTCTGAACTCCTTTTGCTGTTGCAGGGCACGAAATTTTCAATTTCATACTTCACCAACAATGTTTTGATTTTCAATTTTTGTAATGTATTTATAAGCCAACGGGAGAGGGGGGGGGGGGGTTATAGATACAAATTGCTCCTGGGAAATTTTTGGGTGTTGTTTCGTGATATTTTCCTCTTTTGTTTCCGGGGGGGGGGGGGTAGGCACCCCTGTTCAAATGAATGAACAACGATGGAAAAAGGTCTTCGAAAAGCAAAACCTTGATGCCAGCTCAAGTTATACGAAAAATATAATTACTTTCCGTTCTTTTGAAAATACTTTTAAAAGTCATGAAGCATTTGCAATTTTTCGGTTTCATTTTTTACAATCTTGGTAATATTATCGAACTATAAAGTTAAGCAAAATGATTTTGGAAAAATAGATTTTTTTTGGAATTTTGCTGCAATATCTAAGGGGAAACTTAGAAATTCAGAAGGTTAACGCTTAAAATGACAGTAATTACAAATTGCACAACAGTAGTTTAGTCCTGGAGCTGGGAAAAAATACTTAATTTTTTTTCTATTTCAAAAAAAAAAAAAAAAATCATTATTCTAAAATGCTATTGAATGCTGTTTGAGAGTATTGATTACTCTTACTGAAATCTTGCATTTAGTTTTTAAAGGTGAAATTCTGTTGTCAAG
The DNA here is from genome assembly GCA_038373865.1 of Uloborus plumipes. Classification (NCBI taxonomy): domain Eukaryota; kingdom Metazoa; phylum Arthropoda; class Arachnida; order Araneae; family Uloboridae; genus Uloborus; species Uloborus plumipes. Next base: position 96,425 of record JAXGGA010000863.1, read on the forward strand.
AGCAAGAATCTGAGAGAGTGTCACGCCTGTGATTCATGACGTCTCAGATTTTTTCCAAAAAATTACCAAATGTTTATTATCTTATTGAAAGACCAAATCCAGAATGTTTTGCTCTAAAGTTGAGTTGTTTAGTTTTTATGGACCCCTAAAGTTGAAGGTGTGGCATCAAAAATTAAGCGGATTTTCAAGACATGGAAATTGCTGTGAACCAAATATCTTACCAGGAACTGTTGAACTCCAATTTTCTTTTTGTATATGGAATACATAAGGTTCAAACTTTACAAAATGAATGTTAAATTTGTGGTAAGTTGTTGCCGTAAGGTCAGTGAAGGCCCTTAAAACAAGGCATTTTTGACGTTGTTTAGCGTTTTTGATGTCCAAAAACAGCTTGTACATTTCAGTTAGCACGGCAAAAATTGTGTCGTTTGAAAGACCAGTGTAATCACTTTAAAATAATGTATAAATAACAGAGGAAAATTCAACGTGCTTTTAGTTGCGTAAGGCTGAAATATGAAAAATGTCATATTTTACCGATATTCAAACGGTCATAACTTCTTCTGCCAACAACATATTAAAATATTTTTTTTGACAATGTCATACTCTATTCTTTGTCTTAACAGAACAGTTGAGTCCTTTGAGGCGAAATGATAAAAAATTTTTTGCAAAAAATGTATTTTTTCCTGTGCATTTTTTGTAAAAAAATTTTTTATCATTTCGCCTCAAAGGACTCAACTGTTCTGTTAAGACAAAGAATAGAGTATGACATTGGCAAAAGAAATATTTCAATATGTTGTTGACAGAGGAAGTTATGACCGTTTGAATATCGGTAAAATATGACATTTTTCATATTTCAGCCTTACGCAACTAAAAGCAAGTTGAACTTTCCTCGGTTATTTATACATTATTTTAAAGTGCTTATACTGGTCTTTCAAACGACACTACTTTTGCCGTGCCAACTGAAATGTACAAGCTGTTTTTGGACCTCAAAAACGCTAAAAAACGTCAAAAATGCCTTCTTTTGAGGGCCTTCACTGACCTTACGGCAACAACTTATCACAAATTTAACATTCATTTTGTAAAGTTTCAACCTTCTATATTCCATATACAACAAGAAAATTGGAGTTCAACAGTTCATGGTAAGAGTTTTGGCTCACAGCAACTTCCATGTCTCGAAAATCCGCTCAATTTTTGATGCCGCACCTTCAACTTTAGGGATCCATAAAAACTAAACAACTCAACTTTAGAGAAAAACATTCTGGATTTGGTCTTTCAATAAGATAATAAACATTTGGTAATTTTTGGGAGAAAATCTGAGAGATCATGACTCACCTCATAGTGCTAGGCGTGACAGTTTCTCAGATTTTTGCTCTTAAATGAAAAAACCCTAAAATTTTAGAAATTATTTATTGCAATTTTTAGTTAGTGGATTGGCGTGCTTTTACTTTGTATAATAATAATACGTTCACGTTCAGTTGCACTTTCGTGATACATTAAAGTTGACATGGAGTTGCAAAATATCTTTTAGGGACCAAGAACAGGAGTAATACTTGCGCTATTTTCTTATGTATGTAGTTTAGAACTAATACAAGAATAACACATTAATGCCTGACTTTTTTTCCCAAAGATATCTTGTATGCTGTTTAATGGACAGGAAAAATAATTAAAAAATATTATTTAAAAAATAGTTGTTTTATTAAGGAAAGAAAAATCATTCCTTACCGTAGGATGGGGTAACTTTGGGACACTTTTCAAAGTTTTACGCTGTTTCTTTTTTTATTTTTTAAGTTAGGTTACTGAAAAAATTATTAATATGTAAAGTCTGTCTTCCTCTAACAAAATATAATAAGACAATAACTCTAGGAACAAGGGTATTTTATTAAAAAATATTTTAAACTGTCTCAATCTTACCCCACTAATTGGGGTAAAATTGGGACAGTGCATTATTTCTATTAGAAATAGCAAGAAACATGACTTTGTACCAATGTTACCCCACAATATTGTATAAATGCATTATCTACCTAAGAAAAGACAAGGTATTATTGGTATACAAGAGTGTGTACCAATTGCATTTCGGATCGACAGTGTCTTGTTCTTTATTGCTAGTAAAGCCTCTTGTAAATTTTCTTCAGTGTAATTTCTGTAGGGCCGTGTGCCAAGAGCTCTTTTATAATTTCTAGGCATTTTATTGTCCTATGCAATGCTGAAAAAAAAACCAACTAGGGTGAGTTCTGGTAAGTGCGTACCCTTTTTTTCAAAGTTCATGTTCTCAAGGATGCTGCTCTGTTGAAAAAACTTGTACACTCACAATTTTTTTTTAGTTTTCTTTCCAGATCCTTTACTAAGATTTTCAAGCATGTACTATGTCAAATAAACCATAAACATAGGTTTTGTGACCTGGTTTATGACACCTATTCTAAGGTACGCACTTTCCCTACCTAGCGGGATAAGTGCGTCCACCTTAAATTATGTGAATATGAACAGGAAAAAACTTCCGGCACGTGTTAAATATGTTAGGTAGTGGCCTTGGGATAATTCCTAATACTAAAGATCATCACTTGCTCGCATGGATGAAACGCAATCAGTGATATTCCACGTGTCTTACGAACAACTGTGATTTGAAGATTGAGATTGTTGTGTTTGTGATTCTTCCTTTGTCCTTTTAATAAGACCAAGTGAGCAAATGTAAGTTGTTTTTATTTAGTAATAATCACTTATGGTCTAAATAGTTTATTTTAGTTCAATACATCAATCAGTCTGTGTTTAAGCCAGGGTTCGCACTTACCCCTTCTTAAATGTAAGATGAGACATGTGTGTCCAATAGGGTTGTTGTAAGTGCGCACCCCTGTGATTTTCTTTCATTCTATTTATATGGTAGATCGTTATGTGACCTGAGTGAACAATTCGTTTTTTTTTCGAATAAATACGGTTTAAAAATATTTTCCTTATTAGAATCAGCGGCAGTAAGAAAAAACACAAAATAAAGAGCAAAAAAAAAAAAAAAAAAAGAAAAGAAAAGAATTGATCATGATATGATACTTGTATTTTTTTTTCTTGTACATTGAAATAGTTTTTCATAAGGTGTTCTTAATTTTCTTAACTATAATTTATTCATTACTCCACCTTCGTTTTTTGAATCAGTTGGTTCCTTATTCAGTGTTTCATTTAATTTCATTGCTTCATTTGTCATTCTGGTTTAAATTAAGTATAGCTTATGATTGCTATTTTCAACGAAAAATTTACTAACTGATATCTAAAAGCCAATGTATTTCAGAGGTAATGAATAAAATTGAAATCTTATGCCGCATTCAATGTAAATATAAATACTTGATGGAAATGACATCGGATTTATAATCGGCTTATAAAAGAGTTATAAGCAAAATTAAAGGTGAATTTCGAGAGTCGGATTTTCCACGTAATGGTACACACTTGCCTCATCATAATGGTACGCACTTGCTCCGCATAATAGTACGCATATGCCTCATGATAGTGGTACGCACTTGCCCCATCATAAGGGTACGCACTTACCCCCACCTTACTTTAAAGAAAGGGAAAGTGCGTACCGTCATATAAATAAATTTTAGTTAGAGTATTTGATCAAAATACCTCATGTATGTTATTAGTAGCTATTACTCAAAAGAAACAACTTGCATTTTTTGACTTCAATTGCTTGGTATGACTACAAGAGAAACTAAAACAAAACCTTCTCAATCTTTACTTTAGAATTTTTTTGAAGACATTTAAGTTGTCTCTGATTGTGTTTCGTCTATTGAATCCAGGCCTGAATTCTACCTATTGAAATTATCATTAGACAGTTGTCTAACATAGTCGATGTGTTGCAGAAGCCATTTCAGGACAGTGTTCATATAATTCCCAGTGGACGCACTTACCCCGTGGACGCACTTACCAGAACTCACCCTATTGTAAAAAAAACCAGTATACAAACTTTGGGGCTGTCACAAAATTACCCCGTAAAGAGCTGAAAATTTAGTTTATAGGTTATATAAAACAAAATACTTTAATAACATTGTTAATTCTATACAAGATACTTAAGAAGATGTTTGGTATTGTGTATACGTACTTGAAAGTGATCTGAAGTTCACAGTTCTTGAGGCAGAAGAGAAAGTTTCATCAAAACGAGAATTTTGTGAAAAACAATGGCAAGAAATGAAACTTGGCTGTCACAACGTGGTAGTAAACTGGTTCTGAAAACTGCCGCCAGGTAGTGGCAGGGTACAGAACTAAACAAAGAATGCGTTTGCAGATTGAACCTACGCAGTGTGTCCCTCAGGGAACCCTGCAAACTAAAATTAACCCGTTGTCCCAATGTTACCCACCCAGTCCCAAAGTTACCCCATCCTACGGTAATAGTTACGATAGACCCCAGAGGGTTACACACTTTTTTTACTAAAATTTTTTTCTGCCTACGATATAATATTTAAAAAGACATTTTATTCGAAGAAATAAAATCAGCAATTAACATTAACTGGGGAGCTGGGAATAACTTTGAAAACTTAGCTTTTTTTCTTGAGATTGTGAACAATGTGATTTTTGATAAAGATCATATTAAAACTGCTACAGAACACACTTTACAATGGTTTTGGGCTGCAATCTGTTAATAACGAATTGAAACAATACCAAGGTTTTTAATTGAACACTATTATTTGGTTGAAATGCTCATTTTGGGGAAATTCAGACCCTTTTTTGGACCGTCCCTAAAAAGGGACGCTAGGCATTAATGGGTTAAGTAAAAAACATATCAAATATTAATCAAAATAATACTATAGCATGAAAAATAGCACTAGGACGCGTCATTTTTTAAAATGAGAATATAACTCATATACTCAATCCAGGTAGCGCCCTTCGTTTTAAAACATTTTGTCAGCTTACTGGTCAGCCGAATTTTAACACTTTCCAGCAAATTTGAAACAAAACTAAGCTGTGATTCACGTGTTTGGTAACCGATGTCACTGTTGGCCCGTTGGCCGACAGGGAAAGAAAGCTAAGTAATAATTGAAACGGTGAGTGCATAAACAACGTCAGTCCGGAACTTCAAATTGTTCAGGAGAGAGAAAAAACGTCCAAACTCTAGCATTGTTTCTACGGTCAACGTTCAAATAACAGGCATCGTATCTTTCGAATTAGTAACCCGATTGACGTGATTTTTGACCTCTACACGCATCTTGCCTCTTACAACTTGTTTTCACAAAAACGAATTTTCGAATTTTTATGACTGATGTTGTTTTTGCACTCACCGATTCAATTAATGGATTAACTACACAATCTCGATCGCTCACTTCAAAATCCTTTTGACGCCATTGCTACTATTTCTTTAAAATGATTCCCCGAATTCAAATAGGACAACCTTTTGCCTCCATTACTCCCACTTCTTAAAAATTATCTCATTCATTTTTTTTTTCATTTTTTGACAGCTTCACAGCTATTATTGTCATTTAGAGGAGTTGGGAGCATAATACTAAAAATCAAAATCCTTCTGAAGGGCTAAAGAGGTAACAAGTTACAAAGCTGAAGTTTGTTTTATAATTTTATCTTTCTTATATTGCGTTGTAAAACCAGAATATCGTATACTCACTCCTATAAGCCCCATGCCCAAAAACATTTTTACACTATTTTTTTTTAATCTTTGGAACACTGCATGTTGCAAACAAGTCGCACATCAGATCTTCAGTAAAGAAACTTCCGATTTACATTTATTCAATTTACATTCACGGATATAATAAAGATTGAAACTGAAATTAAGCATGCTTATAGAGTATAGCATTAATATTATATATTTCTACTTCTAGGAATGAGCTGCCTTCATTGTTCGCCATTTCTTAATATAGTTTGTAATGAAACCAGAAAAAGAAAATATTAGCATTTGTTGTACTGTACACAGCACTGGGAAAAAATAAATTCAACAACAGCAGATTTTTTTTTTCCATTTTAATTTCATGTCTACAATACATTGTTTCAACAAAAATATTCCTAACATGGCAAACAGATATTGTTTACTAAAATGACATTCACATCAGAGAGTATCTATGTACATTAACATCAACAACACGTACATTGTATGCTATTTTACACTATTTACAACAAAGGAACGGCCATGCTTCATCTTCAGTTTTTGTTTGACACTTGTTCTCTACTAGATAGTAGTTTTCATTTTTTTCATGTATTGTATCCCTATTGCAAGACAAGTTTTCGTATTTCTTTTTTTTTTTTTTAAACTCGTGCAAAATTGTTTAAACATAAAATTCTTGTTTCTAAAGTGATGCTACATGGAAGTTATAATTTGACGATTTTCAGTCATTACAAGTATGGTTAGCAACCACCTTTGAAGACTTACGATGTCTTTCACTCATTTTAAAATGAATATTTTTTGTTTTGCATCGTATATTTCGTATTTTTCTTATTGTTTTCTGCAATGCGTCCAATTTTTTTTTAGCAGACGATTTTTATTTGACAACTTAATTCTAATTTACCATTCAAACTGAAATTATTTCGAGGATAATGCTTGAGACACCTTCCCAGGACTTCGAAATGAAAGTTATAGTGATTTCGCATATTAAAACTTAGGTCAAATTTTATCATTGCGGCCGTGGAGAACAGAAGTCGAGTATTTGTTTTTTTTTTTAGAAAATTGGGAAGAAAGGTAGAGAAAATTTGAGTAATTTATTAAAAGCTCACCGTGAGAAACAGATGTAACTAGTTTCCTGCAAGGGAAAGCAACCTTTGAACTAAAAGTCGGTCGATATAAAGATTTCTTTTCATTAAAAAAAAAAAATCTTCCATTGATTTTCTTTTAAAAAACACAACGCGTCTATTTACTTCATAATTCTAAATATTAAAATAAAATTCACTTCTCTCTTTACTACTTTATTTTAGTTCTTGATTTCCTAAGTGTTATCGAAAGAGTAACAGTTTAGAAATAATATAGAAGTTTTAATAATTTTGCTCATTTTAGGAAACTAGGAGAAATAGTTTCTTGTTGATTTTTTAGATAAAAGTAGAATTTTTATCATTGGGTTTGATAAAAAGAACCTTTCTTTCGTAATATTTTCATTACATTTCAAAACTAAAATTTTGCATTTCGTAATTTTTTATATATTCTCTTTCGTGCTTCATTTTTTAAAATCATAAATATGTGATAACGTTTCGTTTTTTTTTTTTTTTTTGAATAGAAAATAAGTTAAAATAAATACAAATTCCATAATATTGTTTAATATTAATATTAAATTATTTTCAGTTGAAAAAAAAATATAGTGAAACATATATTGGGTTGAAAAGAGCTCGCAATTTTTTTCTCTAATAGTTACATTAGAGAAATATACTCTTTCATAAAAACCTGTAATAATTTATAATCTAAAAAATTCTAATTACGAATATTGAGTACATTACCAAACTGTCAGGTCATTACTCTATTATGTACTTCCACGATCGTTATCAAAGTACTCGCACTATTTTATTTTATCAAAATCATAAACTTTAACACATGCTAATATCACTAGCATTTTCTCTAAAATATTTTACGAGTGCTTTATACACATAACATAACGTGTTTAATATTTTTTTGCTACACATGGCAACAGTGAAGGATTTTATTACAGATATGATAATTCGTTGTTCATGTTCAAAGATTGGTATTAGTTTATTCATAAAACATGTAGCGATAAGGCTCCACTTAGACAGAAAACTGACGACAAGCCTGATTTAGAACTGCAGTCAAAATTAAGCCGACCATATTGTTGCTTACAGAACTTATGTATTCTGAAAAGCATAGCTGAACATTAACCATACAAATGTTATACATTGAAAAAAAAAAATAATTCACTTCAATAAAATTTCTCATCCCAAATGGATTTCTTTCTTTTGAGTACCGTAAATCAGGGTTATTTGGACCCTAGGGGGTTACTTGAGCCCACTACAATAAAATGATAAAATATAGGTTTGGTACCTACTAGTTGAAGACTTGCACGTAGTTCCTCGTTTCTCTAATAGGTAGAAGCCCTCTGCAGTCTCTAACGCTAGTACCAAACCCAGATTTTATCATTTTACTGTGGGTTCAAGTAGCCCTGTTGTGGGTCCAAGTAACCCTGATTTACGGTAATATTTCCGAAATACAATCTGCATAACCAAGGGTCGGCAAAAATGCTGCTGTTTGCACCCTTAAGCCAGGTCCATAACTACATGCAATATACCAACAATTCGGTTCCGGACATTCTCCAGAATGATGAGTTCATAAAAAGAACGAAACTGCAGTCCGGATGCCATAACAGGATTTTCGATGAATTGCGTGTAATAGTAAATAATTCTACTATGTATTTACTGGCCATTGGAGAAGATATTTTTCCTAATGTGGCTAGTATGTTTTAAGTAAATCCGTTTATTTTTTACATAGAACTCACATCTATATTAAGAGATTTTTTTGAAAAAAAAAATGTTTTAGGATTAAATATTTTTCTTATGAGGTTCTTTCGGTACTGAATAATTGATTTTTTGAAAATTTTGCTAATACTTTTGCCTTTTATAATGTAACTTGTGCATATTAGATATAACTTCAATGAAAATTGCATCTCAATATCCCTTTATATATACATATTTATAAATCCGGACTATAACGATGCGTATGAAAATTTAAATTAAGAAACTCATTTTTGCATATTTTTACAAATGATCTGAAACAACAACTTTTGATTCACCTTACAATTATCTGCTTTGCATGACGAACACCTAATTATTTATTGGTTTGCTGAATATGTATTTGGATCATTAGATTTCTAAGAATTACCCCAACTCTGTGCATACTTTCTTCTTAAAGCCATCACAAACATTTAATGCACCACAATTTTATACAAATGCTGATATGTCAATCTGTCAAAACTTCGTAAATATATTTATGCGTATGCTTTACGCTGTGCAAATAATCATATCATGTGCAAAATGTAATGTTTCGGAAGTTATTATCTTTCACATGAAGCATTCAAACAATTAACAGTAAGTTTGTTAAATGAAATATCTCATAACGAGAAGCGAACTCAAATTTACTGCCATAACTTTATGATAGAAATTTTAAAATTATTTTTAATTTCATAACAATTAATACTTGTTTGTAAAATTTTGTCCAAAATAGTCAGGCCTTGTTCATAACGCATAAAATATTTTACAGTTTGATTAATTCTTTGAGAAATGTAGAATCTTTTTTGAATCTGAAAGCGCCATATGAATGTGAAGCTTCAACAATTTCATTAATTTTAACTTGCATTTAACAAGATTAAGTACGCTCAATTGTTAACAGTTAATTTATTTTAGAGCAAAGACAACAAATCTTCAAAACCAACGCTGTGTTTTTTGTATCCAGGACAGGCAACAATAGTCAACAAAGTCCATTTTAATGTGCAACATTAAAAATGAATTCTCAACAACAACAATCGATTGTGTGCGTTACTTTTGATGTGCGAACTACTCAAAGATGTTTTAAAACTTGTAGACTTATTAATAATTTTGGAATAACAGAAGTTGTATGCATAAAACTCAACTTGAACAAGTCTTAAGCGTTTTTCTATCTATGTGAGAGATAAACTCCAATTATATGAGTACTCCTTTCAAATATCTTTAAAAAAATCTTAAACTCACCTAAAATGGGAATTGATATACATGAACTCCTAGTTGCATCGCGCCTCGTTAGATCGTTCATGCAGATATATCGTGCTACTCCTTTTGCCCCCCGAAAAATAGTTTAAATTTTTTTTATTTTACATTTGACACCTGAGAAAAAAAAGCTATATTTCTCAGAAAAAGTACTTTATTTTACTAACCAATGAACAAAACTAGTATGTTTTCCAAACAACTAAAATAATAAAATTGGAACTTTTGATTCGTATTCCAAGATAAAATAATAGAAATATTTATTTTTTTACTTTTTTTTTTTCAAAGAACACTTGTTCAGTTAATTTATTACGAAATCTTTTACTAAGAAAAATGTTTGATTTTGAAGATACACGAACCTTTTTGTACAGACATACGTCATTGTTTGTACGTTAATTAAATAGTTACTTTTTATGAACTCGGTTATTTTGCGTTTTCTGACATATCGAGCTTTTTTGTTGTTTTTCGACTAGCGCGAAATAACGAGGGGTTACTGAAGATTCTTTCTCCGAGAGATTTTGCTAGTTTCTCAGCTCTTTTTCTCTCTTCTTGATATTTTCTTTCATTCGAAATTCATAGAATATGTGGATAATGTTCATGTTCCTTAGCAAAAATCTTTTGTATGCTATGCATACTCAGTGATGTGAGAAACTAATGAATTGAAGTTTTGTTTTCCAAAAAGATTTTTCATGAAAACAGCAAACACACCATTTTAATGAAGTTTAGAATATTTGTCAATAGTTTTGATTTTAAAATGCCAGTAAACACCATACCAAACTATTTACTCATATTTTCAGTTCTTGAATTGCTTGGATTTGAAGCAGGGTAAAAAAATAAATTTTGATAACAGATAGTTAGAGCTCAATATTTCAAAACTCTTTTCAAAGTGCAAAATTGACAGTTCCATAAAATAGCTTCAAAATGTATGTAACACATTTGGTGTCAAAGTAACATATTCAGTGTTATCTATGACTAAGTACCGTGCTGTAACACCGAGAAACACTGAGATCACACTGAGATATAATGTGAAAAATCACAAACACGTGGCTAAATGTCAATTTGTATTTTTGTCAGCAACTGCTCTGTGTCAGTCGTAAGTAACGCACCTGATTCCTTAGAGTTAGTTCTTTAACGCGGAACTAGGAGCATGAAATGTTTATTTAAAGTGTTAATCACATTGTTTGAGTTTTCTTAGCTATTTCTTAATTTAGTATAAGTCGAAGGTTTTAGCACAGTGTTTGTTGGAAATCAGAATTTTGTGATTGATTTGACAGTACATATTGTAAAAGTTAAGTGGCACTTGGTGAATCGAGATGATCTATTTTCATTTAAATATTTTCGACAAATGTTTAGGGCAAGCAAAGAGAGCGTCTGTTTTCAAAGCACATAAAAGCTGCTTTTCTGTGATTTGTTAATCAGAAGCGAGAGTTACTTTTTGTTTTGAAAATTATGTCTTTAAATATGGACAATTCACTCTTTCATATTCATTTGAACAGTTTAGGTCTTCGAAAAATTTAAAGCTTATTTCGTCTGATAAGATGAACTTAATGTTATTACGTTTAGTTCTTATTTTGAGCAATTATTTTATAACACTATTCAAAGCATTTAGTCCAGGGATAAATAGCTGAAATAAAAGAGGAGTTTTTTCAAACAAACAAACTTAAATTGGTTCATTATATTTCACAATTTGAAAATATGATGGAAAAAATTATTTTAAAAAATGATATTAAAAATTAGTAGAAAACAGCATTAAATGGCTAAAGATAAAATAATTTAAAATTTAATCGATAAAATACAAATTTATTTGTGTATTTTTAAAACTATTATGATAAGTTAATTTGTTCTCCAAGAGCCATCAGTTTTCGAAATAGGATTTTCACTAAAACAATAAAAACTTTCAGAGGGACCTTAAAAACATTTCAACTCACCAAAATATTTTCTTAAAATTTCATTATGTGTTTCTTTACTTATTAATAATGATTCAAAGAGTGTTAAAATTTTGAAATTGAAATATAAATTAAGTATTCGGAATAGAAATATTGTACACAACGTACGCAGTTTGAAGTTAGATATCAACAAGTATCTTAAAACGGTAATGCAGCTGCTTGTTTCTCCTTCTAAAATTAGTACCAAAGATAATTTTTGTTTAATGTAAAAAATTTGTAAGGGCCTTATTATGCATAATTTTAAAATTTTTAAAATGACTGTATATTTACATTATAAATAAAAACTGTTTGAGATACCTTGTATTTAAGTTTAAAATGAAAAACATTTCAATATTCATTTAGTTCAGCAGACATTTTACTATTTAAGAAAGTATTTTCTTCATTTTTCAAGTCAATGTATTTATGGTGGTATTAATTTATTATCGCAAAAGGAAAATAATTTTGCATGAAATATTTTCCAGAGTAATAAAATTTTATTTTGAATTATTTTCAAACATTCACTAAAACTCCCTTCCTTTCGAATAACGGCTCAAAAGTTATCATTCAAGTTACTAAAAATACCTATTCAAAATATCTGTTCTAATGGACATTGAAAAAATATAGAAAATATTTCGTTGAAAAATCAAGCTATGGTAGTTTCCCAGAAAAAAAGAAATGTAAAATTTTTTTTCCTTTATCTTTCTGAATTTCTATCGGTGTTTTATCATTTATAACCAGCTATGCATTTTTGAATAAATAAATGTGTATATTTTGTTTCATCACCGTTAATTAACAAAGAAGGTTAAATTTGATACTAAACAACAACTTGACTTATTAAAAACCATCATGAAAATGAAATTTCTTTGAAACAAATAATTAAACCAATTTAGAAATGGATAAATTCATATAATCACCGTCAGGATTACAGATAAACCATGTTGCTATCTTGGTATTCAGTATGTGAATGAAGTATATTCTATTTGATCAAACAATCTTAGAAGGGTTTCCGATATTTGAAGAGGATGAAAAAAAAAAACATTATCTGCAAAAGCAGCATTAATAATTAAAAAAAAATTAAGATTAAAATAAAACTTTCTGACACAAAAAATCATGATTTTTGCCTCCCCTAAGAGCATATTTTGTAACCAAAAGTACGCCCGTTTAATGTGTTGCTATTTTGTTTGCAAATCTGTCATGCATAATGTTAGACATGAATCAGAAAATGGGAAGCTTTAATGAAAAGGAGTTTTTTCTCCCATAAAACATTTCCTGCATAAAAACATTTTCTGCTTTGTGTTGAAAGTAGTTAAACACAAGTAAGGGAAATCATGTTCTGAAACTATTAAATGAAATAATACAGTTGAATAATAATAAATTACTTGATGAAAAATTATAGAATTGTTTCAAGTTTTACTAACAATCAGCACATTTATTTTTGAAAAAGCTAAAGTTTTGATGCTAAATGTTACTACGAACATAAACGTTTGGCTCAGTACAATTTTGCTTACTCTGTTTTTAGCTCTACTTATCAAAGCTTGTGATAATACAAACATTTTTCAGAAATTAACATTCATACTGTAATGTTTTGTTGCAAGTCGATTTTTTCGTTAATAAAATGATAAAGTTGTTTTTAACATCTTAAGTATTAGGAGAGACTAATATGAGGTGCAGTATTTATTTATTTAATATTCAGCTTACTTTTATTTTAAGTGTCAGGTACATGCGGGAAAAAGTGAATGGGGCAAAGTAAAATACTTTATTTCGTTTACTTACTCAATTATTTATTTAATCACTTAAATATTATTTTATAATTTTTTATTTTGGCATTTTTGCATTTAATTATTTACTTATTTATTCATTCATTCTTTTATTTTCTCATTTATTCACTATTTTTTTATTCATTTCCTCCCTCTATAATAATTTATTTATTTGTTTGTTTATTGATTCAATATCTATTCATTTATTCGTTTATTCTTTTCTTAACTCATTCATTTGAGGAAAATTGTTTTAATAATCAAATAGAAAATATTTCATTTTGCACTTTACCTCATGGAAAATAAAAATTAAAAATTTCCACTTTTTTTTGAAGGTACAATTTTGCTGCCAAAAACGAAAAATTATATTTCAATGCAGGTTTAATTTCAAAATACAGTGTTCTCCTTACGTACTATACTTTTCAAAACAGAAATTCATTTTTTTCTGAGATAGGTAAGCTTTCTAAACTGCTTTATTTTGCCCCACGTCCTCTACATATATTTAAACTAGCTAACAGTTTTTATATTTGTAACCGTTGAACTTTAACAAAATTTAAAAATTTTCACTAAAAAAAGTTTGTTATTGATTTGAAATCAATTACCTTTTGTACGTCTGATATTTAACCTTATTAGAACATTTTTATGATTTCAACACTTCTCTTCTAACACACTCGTAAAGTATTTGCATAACATTAAGAATAATTATCAGCAAAACTCATAAACGCCTACATATAGTTCCGTAGTTAAAGAACAATTTCACAACCAACATTTCATATACATCACAGACTTATTCTTAAATGACTATTCATCCTAAAATTGAAAATCACATCAAAAGTATATCACCAATGCTGGCACACTGAGGTGTTGGCATTTGCTAGTTGCACATTAGAGTCAATGGCGATAACAACTTCAGACAAACGGGCGGTTTGTTCTCTCAACAAGTCTTCTTCACAAAGTCTAAAGATTAAAAGTTTAGTGGAAGATTTGGTTTTTGTAACTCTTTTCCTCTCTTTGCACTATACGCTGCATGAGGCACAAGCTATATGTCAACTAAATTCTAATGTTTATCAACAATTTAATCCGATATGTCCGGTGGTAATTGCTTCAATAAGCAATATAGAACGGAAGTGTAATGCTACTTCAGTAATGACATTTTATTGCTCTTATTTTTTCCAAAAAGTATTGAGTTATTTTAAATACGATGGCTACACATTTATTTTTAAAATATCACGTAATTTTCAAATGAATTTTGACAAGAATGTGACGATTCTGTGAATGCATTCTGAAATGATTAAAAACACTGATTTTAATTTTTTTTGTTGCGTTTTATCCGAAATTCATCAATGTGGATGAATGTTGTCGTGTCATCTTAAATGTATTTTTAACAGAAAAAGAATCTAGTTTGGCATATATACAGCTTGTTAAGTCTTCACAGTTGTATCAGAGATAAGCAAAATAGAATAAATATTTTCTGTTCTAAGTTGAGATTAACTAAAGAAACAGTTTAAGAAAAAATATTTAAAAAAAAAAACTCTAAAAGTATCGAATACTTTCTTGGTTAAGCAGAATTTTACCATAATTAAATTTCTCAAAAATGTAAATCTATTAAAAATAAATAGAATTGGCAGATATGCTAAACTACTAGCAGGAATTCAAATAACGATTTTCTTTTTTCATTTTCATAACTGATTTTGTCTTCCTACAGCTAAAGTATGAAGTTTCATCGATTTAATCATAGCATACCTGGCTCAGCCGAATGCTAAATTGACGCTCCAACTTGTTGGTATCAATTCTACTCGTATTTTTGAATCAAATTTAATTCAAAATTAGTTTGAAAGTTTTTGTAATTAATAAAAATAATAGTAACAATAATAAAACATATGTCAGATTGTATTGATGGACTTCTGAAACCTGTTGAAGGTTGGTTAAGTTTAATTGTGTTCAAATATTACTTAAATGAAATAACTGCCATATTTTAGCATGTGAAATTTCCATTTCATGGAACCAATGATTAATTTTATTTGATTGACATAACTTGTATTTTTGTATTTTCCTAATTTATAACAGTAAACTCTAGATATAAGCAATGACCATATTTTGACTTTTCTTAAAATAATACAAAAAAATAAATAAATAAATAAAAACAAACAAACAAACAAAGACAACTTTTTACTCTATCTGCCTATCTCTGAAAACTTTCGAACTCGATCCGATTTTGCACTAAAAGTTCCGGAAAAACATAAACCCTGTTTTCTATAAACCAAGTCCGTTTTTTGCTTGAGACAAGAAGCCTTCATTCAGATTTAACACACAGACACCACACTTCTACCCCACTATGAAGAAGCGGAGGAAGTCTGCATCTCTGAGTTTCAGGTCCGAGGATGAGCGAGGGCGAGGACTCACATCTCGTCGGCGGGCTCGTCCTCGCGTATGCAGAAGAGGCACTTCTCGAGGGCCGTGACCTTGTGCGGCATGAGCCCGTGAAAGTCTCTGAGCTCCTCGGCCGGGAACCAGGAGGGCTCCTCCTCGCTCAGCACGTGGACGCCGCACAGCCGCAGCACCGCCACCAGCGGGATCCAGATGGTGGACATCAGGATCAGGATGGCGATCAGGAAGTGGCACCAGCCCGGCCACTCGAGGCGGATCGTGGTGGCCTGTTGAGGAAAGAGACAAGAAATATGTAGTTTACCATAATCATAGTGAAGAATAATTGAGGGGGCCTCCACGTAGTGTGGCCTGGGTAACGCTAAATCACAACTTTCCACCACGTGCTGATATTTAGCCAGAATCTGTATCTGGACAGCGACTCTTGTGGTGGTAAATTGAATAGGCAATGCGTGCCACGGGACCAGATCTGTATCCGGCTCTATGGCGTTTAGATTCTAAACTGTTGAGTAACTGATCTGAACTGTTCCTAAGGGAAAAGGGAGGCACCGCCTCGAAAGGGGTTGTAGTAGCGCGATCAGACCATTAGTTTAAAGCGCCCTGTCCTGCCACTGAATATTATAGTCATAGTTTACGTGAACTTTACGATATCCAGAATTTCCGCTTACATTAAATTAGAATTATAAATCCTAAATGGCTGGAATTATGCTGGTACTTGAAAGTACCATTCCTTGTGTTTTGCTGAGAGGCCGACAGGTGGTATCTGCGATCGGAAAGTTTCCTAAGGAGCCCTAAGACCCTACTGATTGGCAGCAGTTTTATCCTCCGTTCTATATGTTATTTGATGTATTTTCAACTATGTAAGACCAAAAATAATAAAAAAATAAAAATTCGATGCCACAGTAATGTAGGGCATAAAGGATTAATGTAACGCTTGGTTAAAGCTGGTGAGTTGTATCACATCAAGCTGGGTTACAAATGCCAAATATTCAAGTTTTACAACATAGCTGTCGTTTGCAGAATTCGTATGTGATGAATGAGAAGTAACTTGTATGATGTAGGGAAAAACCTTAGAGTAGATACCTAATAGATTCAGCATGAGGTTTCTTACAGCTGCCCAAATGAAACAAGATTTTCACATGATAATCCGTCTCGCTGTCGAATTTATTGATGTTAGACTGCTATTTATTGCTTTTATTTTGGCAAGAAATGCTTTGTGCACCTCAAGCTGACATGAACTTATGATGCACCTGCTTTGTTGGAGAGTCTACCATCTTGACCTAGTAGACTTATTTATAAGTAACTTGTAAATTTCTGAGGAAACTATTAGCGACAGTGTCTGAGTTTTATATTTTATCAATAGTAATGCGAAAACCTATCTCTTAATAATAAAATACAAGAATGTGTCCTTGCTCTATTTTGGGCAAAAGTTTGCCTGTACCCATGTTTAACAAGGCTTGCAGTAACGAAAGTTACAAGCTGGAATGATAGTTTTGGCTTACCGCTTGCCAACACAGCATCGGTCATATGTAAAATTTCCAACTGGTGGAAATTTTGACTTGTGGCCTTATAATTTTGTCCAACAACCGTTTTGCTTCAAAACAGATCGAACACATCATTACATTTTACTGGTGGCTGTTTATGTGGCGGCTGTCAATTGTTGTCACAACATTACTCGTAATAAATGCATTAAACAACTTTTTTTTAGCAATTTAAACTTTTTTTGGATACGATATTTTGGCTGGCTTTATATTTTTTTTTGTCAGGGACTGTACATAACGTGATCGTTGAGAGTTGTTAGCTTTTTTGGAGCTCTTTCCATGAGACTAAAACGTAACACATTTCCTGCAGGTATACTTTTATCACAGTTTTATTATACCTATTTGGTTTTTAGAAATCAGCATTATGTGCTAAAAATGTATGTTTGACTTAATTTGAATAGAATTTTGATCAGATGCTAGAATGCCGATGTCGATATACGGGAAAGTAGGCTCGTTTAGTTCTTGACAGAACTTCTTGTTATCTCTTACTTTGTTAGTTGTTTGTTAGTCTCAAGTTTTACGCCTCCATTAAAAAAAAAAAGAAATTCAGCTGCTACTTTTTCTGAACTTGTTTAAAAATAATTACATTTTTAAACGATAATATAGCATTGCATTTAGATAAAATACGTTACAAAGAAGCACATGGAGACAATAACTCAATTTTGTTATGAAGTGCAGACATAGGCGTAGCGTGACCAAAAGTTTTGGGGGGGCACAGGTCTCTAATTTTTGGAGTGTAGGCGGAGCCTTTGCTCCCTCCCCTTAGATTTTTCGTTGGAGGAAAATTCGTTCTTACTTTTCCAATGAATTGCACACACCATTAATCCAACTTTTTTTTTTTTGTCAGTAACCAGTTACTACCAGGGCGGATTTAGATTCAGCGGGGCCCGTAGCCCCGTTACTTCCCCCCATCAAGCCCCTTTTGTTTTTAGGAAAATTGGGGTAGCAAAACCGACCATTTGTTTACTTTGTGTGTCTTTTTCGCTGAACACAACCCCCCCCCCCATATGCCTTTTCTTTCTTTTTGATGCCCTTGCTCTCTTTTTCTTTTTTGAATTGACCTAGTAGCGGGATGGGTATCAGAAGAACGATGCAATTACCCTTTTTTAAGTGGAGTGTAGAGTATAATATTCCCAATATCACGGGGGTCCGGGGGATTCTCTCCCGGGGGAAATTTTGAAAAATAGAACAAAATTCAGCATTTTGAGGCCTTATATGAAGAAATTGAGATGGCAAAAACATGAGAAAAAAGAGGCAAACAAACACCCTTTAATAGTTAACCATTCGATCTAAATAAGATCGGTTTGCGTTTTGACAAATCGTTGACGATAATCGATTAGTAATCGAAGCATGAGAGAGGAGGGAGGGGGGAGAAAAATACTACACATGAAAAATTGCTGAAATGAGGCATTTCATAAAGTTATTTCAAGTGTAAAACTGACAATCCCATGTGATCTAGCGGTTAGGAACACTGCCTTTGAGCCTAGTGACCAAGCTCGATATCCAATATGGGAAGAAATTAAGAAATAGATCACTTACTCCAAAAAAAAGAGAGAGACAGAGGAAAAAAAATAGTTGTGCAAAACGCACTCATTAAAATTATAAAAACACAATTAAAGCAAAATAATAGTAAACAATTATATAAATTTAAATTGTTGCTTTTAAAAAAAGAATACAGCAATATATTAGTTAAAATAGTTATATGAATTAAATTTTTGCAAATTATCAGCCAGGGAAATTGTCATATTACAATGACACAACTTGAAAAGATTCAAAAATGAGTTTTGAAAAAAAAAAAAAAAAAAAAACAATCTGTACCGAAAACGATTATAAATATAAGCCTAAATATTCGTACTTGCCATCGCATTTAAGTAAGAAGTTTATAAATCAATTTGAGACAAGACTTATGCATTCAGTTTATCTACTTCTACACAAATTACGTAATGCAAAGTAGTTTTTAGACAAGAATAAATGATGTATTTTGTTGCATTATGCACTGTAAGACTTTTGTTGTTACTTGCATGCATTTAGCACTTAATTTCTGTCTGAAATGACTATGAATGACAAATGCTTGAAAGGAACATTTAAAAAATTTAAATTTTTTATTTGTAAAGAAAGGGACTTAAATTATATACAGAAATCCCATAGTTGAATAATTTTTTTTTCATTGCATTACATGGCAGTGAGATAAAAGAAAGAGGTCATATATCTTTATCATAAAATAAATAATCTTTCTGATGATTTTCGTCCCCCAATTTCGGGAAAATTTTGGTGCCAAACTCTGAAAATTTCGACGGAGAGCCGGAATTCCTCCGTGCCCCCCCCCCCTTTCACCCACATACATGTGGGTAATAATTCAAAGATAAAATAAAGGAAAATAACTGCAAATGATATTCTGACTCTTAATTTCCTTCTGATTTCATAAAATTTCAGGTTCCAAAGAAAAAGTGTCCAACAAGTTGGGGGGGCACGTGCCCCCCCGACGCTACGCTTATGAGTGCAGATCTACTTCTGTACAAAGCACGGCAACATTGGCCCGATTAAATAAGAATGGCTTAGGAAGAAGAACGCTCTCTGTTGGCGAAACAAGGGAAAGAATATGGCACATTTTCTTCCATAAAAACATTTGCTTTGTACAGAAAAATGTTTTTACATTGACAAGGATATGATTGCTCACCGATTCTTTGTCCCAGGCTTCGTAGCCGCTGCCTTCCGTGGCGATCTGCACAAACGAGGCGGACAGAATCGTAATCATCGTGGCGGGGGCCACGTATTTCCAGCAGAAGAGCCAGTAATAGCTGGGCCTCCTGCCTGTCATTAACTCAATGTCGTCGCTGAATCTGGAAAAGAAGAAATGATTGTGTTGGAGTCGAAGTGGAAAGTATTCGAGCGGCGCTAGAAGATGAGGAATATAAGAGTAATAGGAAAAATAGTAAATATAAACATAAACTACGCATTTGGATGTCCTACAAAACGAAAGTCAATTTTTTTAATACCCTCTTTTTTTTTCACCTTTATACCTAAACAATTGTCATTTATCATTTATCAAAACTTATTTTCACAATCGCGTGACAAACTTCAATTACAATTGCAAAAATAAGTTTAATATTGTTTGAAAATAGACAACCAGTGCCGGACTTGCGCCTTAAAGTGTGAACCAGCACTTGTGCACTAATCCGATTCGAAAAAATATTTTTTTTTGGGGAACTCGAAATTTTAAGATTGATAAAAACTTCCCCTATATTCCTACCTGTACAAAAAAACATTGATATGAAATAAAAAATCTTTAGGTCTTCCGCACATGAAAGCTAAAATTTAAAATTTTCTTCAAAAGTTGATTTTTTTAAATCAAACAAATTAAAAGAAATATCAAGTACAAAACTCTTTTTAAAGAGTGAAATATACGAACAGTAAAGATATAATAGTGGTAAAATGCGTTAGAAAACTATCTTTCTTAGGATGCTACTCCTTCATTTTTCCTTGTCATTTTTTTCCTTCTAACTCCACGGTTAGAGGTAGTACGTAAACCGTTCTATGAAGCGGTTAAATTACTATCTTATGAAAAATATTTTTAGTTTATTCACTTTATTTCTTCATAATGTTTTCAAGCTTTTAATGTAGCTTTTATACGAACCGGACTAAGGTAGCAAATCAGAAAATAGCAATTATTTTCTTACTCAGCAAAATTAGTTATTTAAAATTTTCTTTCTGTTGTTCTCCAGTTTAGCAACAACATTAACAAAAAGATAGTTCTTAAAATAGTTTATTTTGTACAAGCAGAAAGTTTTCACATTTTTTGAAGAGAAAATAATACATTTTATAAAACACTTGTATTAAGAAAGATTGGTTCAATATCCCTGATACAGCTGTGGTTTCTTTCACTCTTCAAAAAATATTGCGCGATACTGATACAGCACTGGCGACACATGTTCTTTCTACTTTTCTTTTTCTTGAATTCATATTACAGAGCTATGACTTATTTACTATCCATATACTTTTTGCGATCTGTTTCGTATTTGCAAAGAGTATATATTATACATTGAAGGAACCAAATTTGAATCGCTCACTTTTGAGGGTGCTTTATTCATAAGAAAAAGTACGCATTTACTACGATTCTTGTCTCGCTGAGTCAAAAAATCATGCACAAATCTCAATGAAATTTTCGTTAATGTGACAAAAAGTTACCCGGAACATTTTCCATGTAGCCGCTTCGTCAAATATGACTAATACTTTGTGAGATTTGAGAATGTCTTTTTGAGAGTGAGGGACGAGCCTTACCTTTTGAGGCCGTACACGTAAGAAATGGCGATGCATTCGAACAGGGCAACGATGAGGAGGGGGAAATTCCCGCTGTAGTTGTCGAACAGTGTAAATATGTAGTTACCACCGCCCTGGGAGAAGATCAGTGATAGGAAGAAACAGATGATGCACGTGATGCCTGAAAGCACAATTCATGTTACTGTCAATGTGTGAAATGTTCAGAAAATTTTCCCTTCATACATTTTTTTCACATCTGATGCATGTGATGAATGAAGTAAATTTCAACGTGTCACATTTTCACAATATTTTCCTTGCATGCATTTTCGTTTTGTTTCTAGAAGAACACTTCTCGACTATCTCTCATTCAATTGAACTTATCTATTTATTTTGTAGTGTATCAATAAGAATGTTTGAAAAGGAAAATGTTGTGATGTGAATAATGAGAAAATGTGTCCCAAGTTTAGATTAAATATTGAATGTACCATGTAGGGATGCCACTTTGGCAAAGTGGCCACTCTGCCGATTATTAAAAATCGGCAAAATGTTACAGATTAATCGACGAAAAAAATATTTTTTAAATAGAATTTTTTAAAGTATACCTTCAACTGTAAAGGGACTCAACTGTTCTGTTAAGACAAAGAATAGAGTATGACATTGGCAAAAAAAATATTTCAATATGTTGTTGGCAGAGGAAGTTATGACCGTTTGAATATCGGTAAAATATGACATTTTTCATATTTCGGCCTTACGCAACTAAAAGCATGTTGAACTTTCCTCGGTTATTTATACATTATTTTCAAGTGCTTACACTGGTTTTTCAAACGACACTACTTTTGCCGTGCCACCTGAAATGTACAAGCTGTTTTTGCACCTCAAAACCGCTAAAAAACATCAAAAATGCTTTGTTTTGAGGGCCTTCGCTATCCTTATGGCAACAACTTACCACAAATTTAACATTCATTTTGTAAAGTTTCAACCTTCTATATTCCATATACAAAAAGAAAATTGGAGTTAAACAGTTCCTGATAACAGTTTTGGCTCACAGCAACTTCCATGTCTTGAAAATCTGCTTAATTTTTGATGCCGCACCTTCACCTTTAGGTGTCCAAAAAAAAAAAAAACTAAACAACTCAAATTTGGAGCAAAACATTCTGGATTTGGTCTTTCAATAAGATAATAAACATTTGATAATTTTTTGGAAAAAATCTGAGACGTCATGAATCACATGCGTGACACTCTCTCAGATTCTTGCTCTTAATCATATTTCTTAAAATGTCACTATTTTTTAATAAGATTACAATACACCTCTATTATAAATTATATGTTTCTTTTTGGCTTTTAAGATATTTATTCTCTCTAAACAATATCACTGAATTCAGAATATTTAGGAAGTAGTGTGCTATGAATTATTCAAAAATGACTTCTGTTATGATCAGGGCCGTCGCTACCGGGGGGGTGAGAGAGGTGTCTCACCCTCCCAGCGATTTTTTCCAGTCGGCAAAATCAGTTTAATTCGGAATTTTTTTGTTTCAGATTTTCCAAACCTTTTTTTAATTTAAAAAAAAAAATGCTCAATCACTTACACGACCGTTTGGAATTATTTTACCGACTGTTCCCTTTAATGTATCATCTCCTGGGCATTTTAATCGAGTAGGCTCATTATACGGCGACGTCAATCGTCAGGTTCTCTAGAATCGGCATTTTTCCTTTTTCAAATTCGGGATTCACGAAATACGTCATTTCTCCTCTTTTTTATATAGTACACATATACACAGATTTATAATTTGTTAGACTACCATGTTGGTAATAATGCTTCATGTTCATTCTGTTGATTTCATATCTCAGACAGAGAACTTTTTAAACTGCTCACCGAATGCTTATTTGCCGACTGCTCATTTTGCCGACATAATAAGTGTTCACTCAATGAATTCGGTTCTAAAGTCGGCATTTTTGCTTTGATTTTGAATTCAAAATTTTTGAGTTAAGTAATAAGTAGCTTTTTTTGAGAGGCATGTTTACATTTTCACTTTTAATAAAAAAGGAAAAAGGAAAAACATGTACCGTTTGAATCATGTGATGATCGTAGACAACTGTTCAGTTCATTTGAAAGAAGATAAATCATTTCAGCGACTTATTCTTTTACTGCAATCTTAACTTGCCGGTAGTTACTTCAACTAAGTCTCATTTTGCCAACATTATACCGAGGGATGCGCCGAACTCAAATTAATGTGATGGAAGGAAATCATCTCATTTTGCCGAATGGTAAAATACGTGTCGGCAGTTCTCAGGGGCAGATCTATATTATAATTGAGGAGTGGGTTGTTATTATGGAAAGGAGGAATCAAAGTGCCATTTTGGGGCAAAAATGTAGGATATTTGGCAATTTTTTTCGAAATATAAGTCCTAAAAATCCAGTTTTAGGCTATATTTGATTGTTTAAAGACCTATCAAAGGGAGACCAAAATTACCTATTTAGGCCTGTAATTTTGGAAATTTTTCGGGTGAGAACAGGCTCTATTTGTTTCACGGACACCCAGGGCTCGTTACCTGGGCAGGAACTTCCATAGCATTTTTTTTTTTTTAATCCATGCCAAAGCATGCATAAGCTTTTAATAGGAATATAATAAATTAACTCAGATCGCAATTTCCTAAATATCTTACGTTGAAGTTAAACGAAAATGTGAAAAGAAAAAGAAAGTAAAGATCGTCGAAAGTAATCGAATGGTGACAACGGACGTTTCGCTTCTGCTCTGCTCTTTGTCTGGTCAGTAAAAGTGAATCTTTTTGGCCGGGGGGGGGGGGTCTTGGGATCTTAGCTGATTCTTTCATCTTCATTGCATGATTCATTCGTTGTTCGGGGGACGCGTCCATGGAAGCGTCCCGGGGCCTAGAGATTTCGGTGGTGTCGCTCGAGGACCTTTTTCCTCCTCCTTTTGGCGCGAAAAGAGACAAAAGCAAAGGAAGAAAGAAAGAAAAGAGGAATCGGCTAGATCAACTTGCTTTTCCGCTTTCCGGATTACACTTCAAAAATACATTTGCATACTTCCACTTTCATCACCCCAAAAAAGAAAGAAAAACAAGTCAAGGAGCATCAAGGAGTTAGATTTTTGAGGTATGTTTTGAAATAAGAAACCTGATGATAATTGATTGATTTCTTTGGATTGCAGAATTTGTAGGTGCTCGGATATTTAATGAGTACTAAGAGGTTGAACTTTGTCCAACTAAAATTGACTTGCCGTTTGTGTTTGATGGGAATAATTATAGAAATATTTTCTTTTACGTAATTGTAAATATTCTTATGAAATATGTTTTCCTTTAAATTAGAGATGAGATGATGAGCTACTTATACGTTTAGTAGAAAATTATTTATTGTGCTTAGCTACAGTTTAAGGCTAAGATATAGCAGATTTGTGTAGAACGTGATCAGCTCCTTCAAGCCGCTGCTATGCTATGGAAAAATAAAAAAATGAATAAGTAAAACTTCCTATGCAGTAATTAACAGTAATTTTCGTCAAATGAATGGGTAAATAAACGAAAAAAAAAAGAATTGTTAATGAAAAATAAACGATTGTATAAAAAAGTGAATTAATTAATTAATGTATGAGAAAAATAAATAAGTGAATAAAATAGAGAATGAATGAGAAAATAAATGAATGGATGCTAAAATAAGCGAGTAATTATTTTTAGAATGTAATTGAATAAATTAATAAATGAGAAAATACTTTCGTGATTTCATAAATGAATGCCTAAGAAAACGAAATGAACTACTGTTTCAGTTTGTCCCATTCACTTTGCCCGACGTGCACTTTACACATTGCATCAAACATTTAAAATCAAAACATTTTAAACATGAACTAAATTAGTACTGCACTGGACATCAGGAGACCTCAACCAGTACTCAAAACTATAATTACAAGAATTTTATCATTTTATAACAACGAAAAATGTTTTTGAAAAACCACGAATATTACAAAAGGCGTATCTAATTTCGAAAATAACTCGTATAATTTTTTTTGTTTATCTTTAGAAGTACTTATTTCTTGTCAGGAATCAACTCAGTTAAAAGATTGCTTGATAAGTGGCGCTGCAAACTGAAAATATTTTATCATTTCACTTTGCCCCACATTCCCCTGGTATTTATTTGTGCCCCAAAAGGGTCGTTTTATGAAATTTTTAATTTTCTATTTTCTTCCGATAACAAAGGGTTGAGATAGCTAATAAACTTAAATAATTCTTATTCAATAAGTTTTATTTCTGCCGAGTTCGAAATGTACAAAAGTCGGCTGTATTCTAACTATTTTGCTGTTTAATTCTGTAATAAAAAAAATACAGGAAATTGAAAATAAAAACTCGTGTCAGATTCAGGGCATGAACGGAGTTAGAATTTAACATTTAGGGGACTAAGCCCCCAGAAAAGCAAAAGTAAAAAAAAAAGTTCCTCCAAGTAATATGTTTTAATACTTTTCTGTAACGATTTTTTTTTTTAATTTGTTCAAGGAAGCCCTCACTCAGCTAATAGTAATAAAGCATTTTCTTGTATTCCCGATATGATCAGGGTTATTTCGGAATATTTTAAAAACGCCGTTTGGCCAATCTTCAATAGTGTAGGAGGTGCTGAAATCCAATTCTTTCCACAGGCCCGCAGATAAATTTTCCAAATTGGCATCATAAATGCACATTTAGGCATTTTTTTGTAATGTTAGCCAAATTGGTGCTAGCCTTAGCCAAATCCAATGCCAAGTAAATTAAAAGATGGATTACGATTAGCATAACGATACCACTACGATTAGCATAAGAAATCCTGTGTGATGGATTAGCAAGGCAAAAAAATGGTGATCTAGAAACCTGGAAAACTGCCAA
The DNA here is from genome assembly GCA_038373865.1 of Uloborus plumipes. Classification (NCBI taxonomy): domain Eukaryota; kingdom Metazoa; phylum Arthropoda; class Arachnida; order Araneae; family Uloboridae; genus Uloborus; species Uloborus plumipes. The sequence continues at coordinate 122,798 of JAXGGA010000863.1, forward strand.
TTTGAAAGAGAAACTACTTTCAATTTGAGGTCCAAAAAGGAAATATATAGCGGTTTTTCATCGCTAATAAAAAATAATAATACGCACACACAAACACATCCGGAAGAGAGCAACCACCTCCTCCCCTAACGCGTCAGCATGTAGTCCGAAATTGCGTTTTAAGACGTCAATATAAAAAAACTTTCCATGTATAATCAAAAATGCGTTTTAAAAGCTTCTATTTCTAAACTTAGTCGAAGAGCGTCCACAAATCAAACAAGTTCCTAATGCTCCTTACAGAAACTTGAAATTGCGTCTTAACAAAAAAAGCTTTTTTTTTTAACCCTCTGGTTGCTTATCCCGTGATTTCCACGGGCAACGAAGAAGTAACAAAATTTGCTCATCCCGCGATTTTCACGTGTACAACGTAATTTAAAACCTTACTAGCTGCCAGGGCAGCTAGATTAGCTTCCTGCGGCATGTTGATGCATAACGTCCCCCTTCTCTAACTTTTAACTCATTCTGAAGTTATATTATTTGATAGAATTTAATGTTCAAGACATACCACGCACGTGGCCCGGCGTTACACGGGCACTTCGTGCCCTGAAAGTAGTGAGGAAATTTTCAAGAAACTACTCCCCGCCAAGGCGGCTCGTTAAAAGGCGCTTCACGCCTTTACTTTTTTCCTATATAAAAATCATTCGAATTATTGAGATGCTACGCGCCTTCAAGATGGTGAGTAGAGTTTCAGTAAGTTCAGCTCGCTCAAAGAAAAAAAGCAGACATAGACACTCAGTTTTTAATATAAGTAGATGGCTTTTCAACAAATGAAGGTTTCAAAATAATACAAGTAGCTAGCGATAAAAATTCTACGTAAGTGGCCCGCTTATGAGTTTCGTGTTTGATTTAGTTAAGCCTTCATTCAAAATTCTCATTATCATTGTTATTACGGTTTCATAGCAACGACGGTTTGCAAGAATGGATTTCATATTTAATCATTTATTAGGCTTAATCGCTTTAAACTTGACTACTTAGTAATTGATATCTTCGCTAATTAAAATCGTATAATTATATCAATTGAAACTAATGAAGCCTGAAAAATTACCTATCTATCGGTACCTGGTTCGACTTTCAGGTCATTGGCGTTCAGGAGAAAGAAGCGTGACATAGAAAGAAAGATAGTTAGAAAGATAGAAAGAAAGATAGTTAGAAAGAAAGATAGTTAGAAAGATACTCAGTTTTTAATATAAGTAGATTCCGCAATTCCATCGTTTAAATGTCAGCAATGAATTTTCTGAAGCATTTGCACAGACTGCTCGGCCATTTTACAAGCCCGACCTCCTAACTTAGTAAAGAAAGGATTTCATCGAAAGTGTGGTTTTTATTGCTCAAAAATTGGAAAAAAAAACTAGTATTGTTATTCGAATTCGATGTAAAGAACATGAAGGTAGAACTTTTCTTGTACCTTGTTGCAAGATTTATCATATTAAGTATAGTTTCTAACGTAATATGTGCAAATTTAGTACACAAGTTTTATATTGGTTTTTCATACATAAGAGAAATATGCATATTTTTAAAGACTTCGTTAGGAAAATTGAGCAGTCAGAGGTTTAACGTCTAAAATGACGCCCGACAACTCTGCACACTCTTAAAAGCCAGGGTGTGCAAGCGAAGTTATATCATCCTATATTTTTTAGAAAATTTCAGAGCAATATGGTTGATGAACCAGTGTTAATGTCGTGAAATTGATGTGCAAGTGCATTCATAATGCATCATGACTTTTTTTTTACGTTACATTTTTTTTTCTGAAACTTAACACCCTCAATTTACTCGCTTTATGGAGCCCATTGGTTTGAAAATCACGCATCAAAATTCACTCATATAAGTCGGCAAAACGTTGGAAGTCAGTCGGCAAATGTAATCTCAACACCCCCCCAACCGAACTTGCTTCGCGACGGCCCTGGTTATGATTTAAAGTTATCAAATATGTTTTGGAAAAAACAAGTATAAAAATATTTTATCTCTTTCAATTGAAATATATTTTATTCTGCATTAAAATGCCACTGAACTCTGCAGAAAATATGCGCTGTAGAAGGGGTATGAGTAAAGTTATGTGGATATTACAGATTTATAAATAAAAGTCACTCTCGAAAGTATTGATATATGATAGAAAAAGCAAATTTGTCAAAAATATTTTCTGAAGATCCCCACATTGACAATGACTATTTAAGAACTAGAAATGAACAAACTGTAGGGTTTCATTTAGTTAGTAGTTTAAGGAACAAGAAGAAAAAACAGAGATAAAAGCAGGTGACTGGTGTGTGGTGAAGTACGAAAATACATTGTATCCTTGAGTTGTGACGATTATTGAAGAAAACGAGTTTAAAGTAAAATGGCTGCTGTTGGAACCAATTAGAAATGGCCAGAAACGACAGATGAAATTTGTTATAAAAGAAAACATGATTCGAAAAATAGAATTACCTGAACTTGTTAATACCAGCAGCCAGTATGCATTTAAAAGTCTTATGTTTTGTAATATTTTTGATTTATCATTGAGTTTGACCTTAAATTTCTGTAAATTTAACACATAATTGTTAATTTTCAGTATTTTGATCTAAACTAAACTGTAATTTTCATTCATTAATTTTTGTAATAAAGATATGCTTGCAAGTAATTTTTGTAACGTAAGTTACCCAGTTAAAAATTCCCATAAATTTCAATTTTTTAAATAAAATTTTAAATTTATGAAAATAAATTCCTAAGTATTATAAAAAACTGATAAATTATACTTCAAACAAGAAAACAGCTGTAATAGAGCAGAAATTTGCCTTAGAACCAATTTTCATATTAAGTCATTCCCTTTTTAGGTAACGTAAGTTACTGCCTTATTTTTGACTTAAATTTTGTAAAATTTAAGTGCATCAAATATTTTTGCATTTTAATTTTGCTTTTGACTGTCTTTTCCACTGAATGCTTTTGTACCAGGTTTGTATAACAATATTTGTCTGTACTGAGATGCTAAATGCATAAGAGTTGGTCGAAATTTAACGAAAGTTACCGCAGAATGTCCCTGTTAGAGGAAAAAAAAATAAGAGTATAAAATTAGATCTGAAAATAATAAACACCCTTGACTTTGCCTAGTCAGGTTATTTAAATATTTGTAATGGCTTATTTAGAGGAATTTGAAAATGATTAAAGAGAAAAGAAAAAAAAATCTTCGAGAATGTAGAATACGTGATGAATATTTTATCAAAAATAAATTAAAATGAATTTCAGATGAATTCGTAGCTCTCTCCTCATTAACTATTTAACAGATTTCAAAAATGCAATTATGTGTCAAATAAATTGCATTGAATTTAAATGAAATAATAATGGATAATTTCGATGCAAATCATATTAATGTCAGATCAGATATTTTGTATGTATGCAAAAAAAATTAAATGCATATAGTTAAGATACGTTCACCGAAACACAAATAAACTTTATTTTGAGATAAGAATTCCATTTCTGAATTTAAAAGTTTCATTTCCGGCACAGAAAAAGGAGAGGAACAAGAGAAACTTATTTTACCTTTTATCTCGTGAAATTACAAAGAATTTTAATCTTCTCTGTTTATCTCACTTACGGTTTTAGAACGTTACTTGAATCAACTAAACTCTAATAGGTTTTTCGATTGAAATAAATAAATAAGTAAATAAAATAAGATTTGCACATCTAATTCAATCTCAAGTTAGATGTTGTTGCATAATACAATTCTCGATTAAAATAAATAAATTAAATAAGATCTGCACATTTAATTCAATGTTATGTGTTGTTGAATAGTACAATAAGAGTCAAAGAGTGGTTGTGCATTGCTGCTGAGTAAAAGTTTCTGTCTTGCGAAGTTTCTTTCATTTGCTATTGCTTTGATCAAAACCTTACTTTGATATGCATAAACAAATACTTTTAATCATTTCTTTTCTCGTTGATTACCTGTTTTATTACTGAACATTTGTTGCCTCATACCAATAAAACACGTGTCATCCCTTGAGAAACGTGCGTTGAATCTGTATGAATTCTCTGCGTACTCAAAGTTGCATCAGCTCGAGTTTACCTAACTTGTTTCTTACCAATAAATCTAAAGCTTCTATTAAATTAGAATATCGAAAATAGTTATTTTTGGATAAGACATTTTTTTTTCTTCAAAAGAAAAAAATGCCGAACTTTTATTTTTTAATTTGATGCATAAGTACCGTTCTGGAAGATACATTAATTTCGAGATAGTTTTATTAAAAATGGTTTTTGACGAATACTGATACGAAAAAACGTGATTTATTGGTTTGGTTACTTTAATTATGTTACCGGAGGGGGGGGGGGGGGAGCAAAAAAAAATGCCTCTGCTATCATGAAAACTTTTAAAATTAACTTATAACATCAGAAATTCTTATAAATCATAGCCTGAGCTTTTCTCTTACGCAAAACTACCGTTCAATATAATCCTCAGTATTTTGTACACATAGTTGAACACAGATATTAAAATCATTTTGAAAAAAATCAGTGTTTTGCCTATTGAGTCATGAATTTAAAACTCTTTTTGGGTAGCGGAGAATACTATTGCGCCTTTTCTTCTATTGTATTACCATTTCTGGGTCATATAATTATCAACTCCAGTGACTACATTTTTAAAGAGGTCCCGTTGCTCCACTTCAAAGACACTCAGAAGCTCTTGACCAACTTCACTCGCTTTTTGCGTTATCAACAACCAATTGCTTGGAAACCCACTTAACACAATTTTGTGATACCCCAAGTCAGTAATTATTCGTTGGGCAGAGCCATAACAGACGTTAAATGCATCAGCAACGTGCTTAAGTGTCTTCTCAAACCAATTCATCCGCACGTTCTCGATTTCAGCTGTGACTGATATCTCGCCGCTTTGCATAATTGAGTTTGAAAGTAAGTTTCGCGACAAACCTCGAACCAAGACGGAGATCATTCCTTACCAGTGAGCACCTCCTTGCGGACGTTGGGGAAGAGCTTCATGTCGACGATGGAGGTGATGACCCCCTCGAGGGTCCCGAACTGCGAGTCGATGCCGAGGGTGAAGAGCATCAGGAAGAAGAGCACCGACCAGAAGGGGGCCCCCGGGAACTGGTTGATGGCCTCGGTGAAGGCAATGAAGGCCAGACCCGTCCCGGACGCGCTCTACAAGGGAGAACAAAACAAAGAAGACGAATTTATAGGATACAGCTAGAAGGATGGAGATTGAGATTGGTTAATGGTTTTCGATCACCAGCGGTGAAGAGAAGTAAGTTTATTAGTAGTCACTCCTTATTAGTGCCTGCACTAACACCTTTTGAATCCACCTTACAGTTTGGTGCTTCTCTTATCATTTGCACCAGTTAACTGTGAAACTTCATATTTTTTTGACTTATATCTCCTTTTTTCTTTGTGTCTCATATTCAGTTAATTTCTGTTATCTGGTTGCCAGATACAGAATCGACTGCGGTTTTGAGTCAATGAGGTCCATGTGAAGATTTGTCATATCTCTTAAGTCAAGGATGATGCAATATTTACCAGAGGTATATTTTGCTAGACATTTCGTTCAGACAACAATCTTGCCGATTCTTAATTCTCTGCATCTTAACATTTTCTGGAATTTATACATAATAACTGAAGAGAAGTTCTTGGTCTCAGTGGCCAACATGAAAATTAGAACTCGAAGAGCATAACTCATTATTTACAAATTGTGTACGACCGTAGGTTTCAACTTACGTCTTATTATTTTTGGATTTTGGTAGTATTAGTTTTGGTTTTTACGTTCTACAGTTACGAAACGTGGTGTTCTATTTAATTCTAATTGACTCGAGAACTTTCAATTACGAAAATATTATTGCCATGAAAATTATCATGAGCACTATTATGTGCAATGAAACATTGAACTTCCTACTGACTGATTTTTCAAAGATGATGAGTATCCCTGGTAAAGTAAAAGAATGTCTGTAAGCAAATTAGATTTACTTTCCCACTAAATTCATGTACTAACACGAAACACATTTCATACATTTTATGTCATTTTTCAAGTAAAAAAACATGTCTACAAAAATATATATTGATAAAATAAGAATGTCAAGTAAGAGTCGATTTACCTTCGCTAGTTCTTTCTGGAGATCGCATTCCGGAAAATCGAAGGGCAGATTCGGAGTGGTTGCTGCCAGGTGAGCGATCACTTCCGGGGGTATAACAGGCGGGATTGTTGTGTTCGGGTAGAGAGGACGCAGTAGCAGGTCTCGGTCCACTTCGCATCGTGCGTGAGTATTGTGTGCCTTAAAACCTTTATCAGAGACAAGAAATCAAACCATAATATTCAAGGAAATAACAGGTAAGATACGTCTGTTACTGAGAGAAAGTGATATTTAAATACTATTTGGAGACAATGTTAGAAATATTACTGCATTATATGGAACTAGACCATGTTCTTTACATTGTTTCTTATGAAGAAGAGTTCATGTTTCTCATAAAGTTCATAGATTGAAACACCTAATATATTTGGAGACTTTAAAGTGCATTTTGTGCAAATTTGATACGTCCGTTACCATGAAATTGCATGTATTGAGACGATAAAAATATATGCTGTGGCCGTCGCTTATATGGATCGCGTTTGTTCTAAACAATTTGATTCAACAAAGAGGAAGATGCGTTAAAGCATCTAATTCAATAAAACTGGATCTTGTTCTGTTATTGACGATTTGCTTCATTAAAGCGGTTGATACAATTAAAGTAGACGATAAAAGGAATGGAATACGATTTGTATCAAGAGACCATCCATAAGATCTTTTATTAATCACATTTGAAGTTAAAACAAATAAGAAAATACTTGCAGTAGGGTGAAAAAGATGTTCAAACAAAATTTTTGTTGTGACCAAGTAAACAAATAAAAATCTTACTAAATGAATTAGAAACACAATAATAATAATAATAATAATAATAATAATAATAAAACTAAGAAATTGGTACAAGAGGCATTCAACTGAAGACTAAATAAACGCTCAGCATAATTTTTATCAGGCTCAAAAAGTTTTCTAAAATGTAAAAGCCGTAACATATTAGTGTGATGTTTGTATTCAGCTTAAATAAAATTTGTACATGATAAATTATGGAAGAATTTCACTAAACTGGCATTAATGTAATATAAGTTGAGCCGTTTAACATGTAGGTAAAAACCGCAGATTACTTGAGAAATTTCTTATTCTCTTCTTTTTTCTATTCAGGCCATCCTTAAATATTTAAAATACTATCGATGCTAAAATTTACCTCATTTGAAATGTACGTCTAATTAAGGAATGTGTTTCTCTCTGTAAATAAATCAACTAAAGCAAGCCTATTTGGTTGTTGATCGTTGTTTTTGCTTAATTAAGACGTAAAATGTATCGAGTGACGTATATGCGTTTTCCATTTGCTTACGATATTAAAAAAAGCTATTCTTTTAAATAAGAAGATTTTTTTCTACTAGTAGAACTTAAGTAACCTCTCTTTAAATATTTTTCTTCTAAAATGTTTACTGAATTAACTCATGTTTTTTGTCATTATTATTTTCTTTTGCTTCTTATTATTCTACTAGCTGCCAGGGCAGCTAGATTAGCTTCCTGCGGCATGTTGATGCATAACGTCCCCCTTCTCTAACTTTTACCTCATTCTGAAGTTATATTATTTGATATAATTTAATGTTCATTCGATTTCAAGACATACCACGCACGTGGCCCGGCGTTGCACGGGCATTTCGTGCCCTGAAAGTAGTGAGAAAAAAATTTAAAGAAAGTACTCCCCGCCAAGGCGGCTCGCTTACAGGCGCTTCACGGCTTTACTTTTTTCCTATATAAAAAAATCATTCGAATTATTGAGATGCTTCGCGCCTTCAAGATGGTGAGGAAAGTTTCAGTAAGTTCAGCTCGCTCAAAGGAGAAAAAGCAGACATTGATACTCAGTTTTTAATATAAGTAGATGGCTCTTCAACAAATGAATGTTTCAAAATATTACAAGTAGCTAGCGATAAAAATACTATGTAAGTCGCCCGCTTATGAGTTTCGTGTTTGATTTAGTTAAGCCTTCATTCAAAATTCTCATTTTCATTTTTATTATTGTTTCATGGCATGGCAACCACGTTTTGCAATGCAACAATGGCTTTCATATTTAATCATTTATTAGGCTTAATCGCTTTAAATTTGACTACTTATTAATTGATATCTTCGCTAATTAAAATCGTATAATTATATGAATTGAAACTAATGAAGCTTGAAAAATTACCTATCTATCGGTACCTGGCTCGACTTTCAGTTCATTGGCGTTCAGGAGAAAGAAGCGTGACATAGAAAGATAGTTAGAAAGAAAGATAGTTAGAAAGAAAGATAGTTAGAAAGAAAGATAGATAGAAAGAAAGATAGTTAGAAAGATACTCAGTTTTTAATATAAGTAGATTTTAGATACACATTTGGGTCAATCCATGTCAAATCACCCAGGAAAACGGGATTTTTTAACCCATGTCCTCGGATTTTGATAAAACTTGGTGTATTTAATATTTTTATGGTGGTAAGTAACCATATGAATTCTTTTGCCCATATGTGATCTGGTTTTTGTTTTACAGGCCGTCAAACTTTTCAAAAAATTGCATTTTCTGTCAACCGCTAAGCCTAATCTGCAGGTATACGTATCTCTTCAGTAAATTGTGATGGGTGCAGAAATCTTTCAATATTTCCAAAAATTCTCAGATATGTTGCTGAAAATATGAGGATTTAATAAAAAAATACTTGACATTTATACACTGCTCGACATTGAAAATGCAACACCAAGAAGGAGTGGTCAGAAATTAATGAAATTTGGTAAGAAGACAGAGACAGCATGGAACAATAAGTGATATTTATTTCAAAATAAATAAGCAAAAGTTAGAGCGAGGAAAGTAAGATAAGCAAAAGTTAGAGCGGCTGAGTAAGAAGTAGGACCACCGCGGACAGCGATGCACGAAGAAACACGTCTAGGCATGGGGTCAATAAGCCTGCGGATGGTGTCCTGAGGGATGGCACTCCATTCCCTTTCAACCATTTGCCACAGTTCGTCCTCTGAACGAGGCAGTGACAGGTTCTGCAAACGGCGTCCAATCACGTCCCACACATGTTCTATTAGTGACAAGTCAGGAGAGTATGGTGCCAGGAAAGCATCTGTACACCTCGTAGAGCATGTTGGCTGATTCGAGCACTGTGAGGCCGGGCGATATCCTGTTGAAAAATTGCATGTGGCAGACCCTGAAGGTAGGGAATTGCCACCGGCCGCAGTACATTATCTACATATCGTTGGGCCGTCATAGTGCCCCGAATACGAACTAGAGGTGATACGGAATTGTATGCAATAGCGCCCCAAACCATTATGCCACGTTGTCGCGCTGTGGGGCGTTCCACAGTTACTGCCGGATTCGATCTTTCTCCACTTCGACGCCACACACGTATGAGATGACTATCGCTGGACAAACAGAAGCGGGATTCATCTGAGAACACTACGGTTTGCCATTCTGCCATCCACGTCGCTCTGGTCCGGCACCATTCCAAACGTTGCAGTCTGTGCTGTGAGGTCAATGGCAGTCTTCTTAGCGGGCGCCGTGATTGCAGGCCACGTGCAACCAGTCGACGGGAAATGGTTCTGGTCGACACAGGAACATCCAGGGTACCTTGCACGTGCTGCAGAATCGACGTACAAGTGACTTGTGGGTCCGCCACAGCTTGTCGGTGAATCCGTCGATCCAAGCGGTCTGACGTCACTCTGGCTGCACCTGCACCCCTCAATGTGGCTACATTTCCTCTTTCCAACCATCTCCGACACAGCCGATGCACAGTGCTTGCATCCATGTGGGTATCAGCTGCAATTTGACGTATGGACCAACCTCCCCTTCTCAGTCCGATCACCATACCCCTTGTAAAGTCGTCTATATGCTGGAAGTGTCTTCGTTGTGGACGGCGTGGCATTTCCTCCTATCACACGTATCCTTCGAGACAAAAACCAAATTTCTTCGATAATTAGTCTGGCAGAAAAGCCAACATGAACATAGCCCACTTTTCAACTTCATTCTCTTATATCTTACTTCACGTGCGTCGGAGAGCTGTGCATTTCATATCATTTGCATAACTCAGTGACGTGCGTCTACGGTAAAATTTGCATGAATTTCTGACCACTCCTTCTTGGTGTTGCATTTTCAATGTCGAGCAGTGTATAATATGATTTTGTTTGAATAAAATTTGAATAAACTACGACAAGCATTTTTTTTCTTGTGCAAAACATGAGTTTACTTAAGTGGCATTTTACGAAAAGGCGGAGGTCCTATTCAATAATGGAAGCATTCGAAATGAGCCTGAAGGTGTGTTCTATCATTGCAAAGAATAAAATTAGTGGTTTTTTTCGTTTTCTTGTTGCTGTTGCACAATATATACATTTCAGTATCAAAATTTTTGAAAAAAAGTTCTAGTCATTTTCCTAACCTAAATTTCACTGAAAAGCAAACATACCTTTATTTTTAAGTGTATTTATAGCCCTATTATGCTACTTAAAAATCATCTTAATCCCTTATTAAGCAGAAAGAAAAGTGAGAAATAATTTATGACTCCCAAATTCAGTTGTTAAGTTCAGAAAAATATCAGATGTAGAAAAAAGATGTGCAAAACATGAATACACTTTAGTAGCTTTTTATGAAGAGGCGGAGGTCATATTCAATATTAGAAGCATTCGAAATAAACCTAAAGGTGTGTTCTATCATTGCAAAGAACAGAATTAGTGGCTTTTTTCGTTTTTTTTTTTGCTGTTGCACAATATATACATTTCAGTACCAACATTTTTGAAAAAAGTTCTAGTCATTTCCTAACTTAATTTTCAATATTTTTTGTGTAAAAGAAGCATAGCTCATGCTTTTATAGCATAAAATTATATGTAGCATTATATTTATTTTTAATGATTTATAATTGTATTGAATGTTCTAAGAAGAAGTAGGATAGCACAATCTTTGAAGAAAAAATAACAATGAAAAGTATGAGTTTCTGAATATTATCGGATTGTTTGTCTTTGAAGTTTTGTGTGATCCTGTTTGCAGCAAATTTAAGGAATATTCTGTTTGATATTTTAACGCTCGACCTTCCTTGCATTTCCGACGTCAGACAGTACTTGTTGAAGTCACGTTATCATGAAATATTCGGAATACTTATTTTGTACATATTCAATCTCCTTTGAAGAGAATAGTAACATGTTCCAGAATTTTATGTTACGGACCGTTTGACGTAGTTATTTCATCTAACATCTTACCATTTCTTGGTTATAGTAAAGATAATAGTCCTTTCTTAGGTAAAAGATAGTCTGGCTTCAAATCCAGCATAGTCACTTACTTGAAAATTTTCAATTTTTTTCTTTTAAACTTCAATAGCAAGTGTCAAAAGCTGTGTTTGTTCTTAACTGGATGCTGAAATTTCTAGTTTATTTTTATTGAATTATGTCTGTCCGGGGCTCTAGCTTTTTATTTATCTCCCATTGTTATTTATCAGCGCAAACCAACCTTCCTGATAAGCGAATCCAATGAAAAACAAACAAACCAAAAAGAAAACCCACTCACATTCTTTATCCCTCTTATCACTATGACCCATGTTTTGACAAAATAAGAAGAGACCTGATACATGCGCAAATGCAAGGAAGGTTGAGCGTTAAAATATCAACCAGTACATTCCTTAAATAAACCAGTATATTCCTTAAATTTCTTTGCAATGATAGAACCCACCATCAGGCTCATTTCGAATGCTTCCATTATTGAATAGGACCTCCGCCTTTTCGTGAAATGCCACTTAAGTAAACTCATGTTTTGCACAAGAAAAAAAATGCTTGTCGTAGTTTATTCAAATTTTATTCAAACAAAATTATATTATATAAATTTCAAGTATTTTTTTTATTAAATCCTCATACTTACCGCAACATATCTGAGAATTTTTGGAAATATTGAAAGATTTCTGCACCCGTCACAATTTACTGTAGAGATACGTATACATGCAGATTAGACTTAGCGGTTGACAGAAAATGCAATTTTTTGAAAAGTTTGACGGCCTGTAAAACAAAAACCAGATCACATATGGGCAAAAGAATTAATATGGTTACTTACCACTATAAAAATATTAAATACACCAAATTTTATCAAAATCCGAGGACATGGGTTACATGACCGGGTGAACTGACGTGGAATGACCCATTTTCGACACTGTAGTGGGTTTGCTAAATAACGCATTTCCCACCAAGTAGGCCATCCTCCTATTTTCTGATGTAGTGTAACAAAAATTCGTTAGTACGTGGCTCCAACGTCATCAAAAACCGTAACTAATAATAAAGAGTTATCAACAAGCAGTTTTCAAATACCAGGCAACAATGTCGCAAAAGTCATAACAGAAGAGTCATGTCAATAGTACTTACTCAAAATTTGAACATGTTTTGTTTTTCCAAGGTTCACTGCAATTTACTAGTATAAAGAAAGTCGTTAATTGATATTGAAGCCTCAGTTATGTAGATGTCAAATTCAAAAAGATAAATGTGTACCGTCATTTTTTCATGTGATTTGATAACCCTAGAAACATAGATTGTAGACCAATAATGATTAATCTCTCCTTTTCCTTGAAGTAAACATGGGTCTTTTTATAATGTTTTGATTTTATCTAACTGGTTTAATATGCTTTTATATTGATAATAAAGATTTTTCTAATTTTTGAAAGTTTGATACAACTTTTTGGTGTTTTTTTTTCAGAGTTGGCCTTATTGGGAACTCGTGCTCCCAATAAGGTCAAATCGCCTTTCTTTGTTAAAACTGCAGAAAAATATATTTGAAACTTGTAAATTTCACATGGCGTTGATTGTGATAAGTGTGCAAGATCTGGAATCAGTTGAATCATAAATTAGTGATGCATAACATGAACCTTAGGGTAGCTTTATCAAGCAGACTTATCTTATTTTTCTAAAGGATGAAGAAGAACTTGGTAAGTGTGTCAGATAGATAAGTAGGAAATTTATTCATTTAATTTTTAATTTTAAATATTCTTAAATATTTGTATTTTTATGAGGAATTAAAATATTATTAGCATAAAACCAAAACTAAATAAGAATAAATAAATTGAAAAAAAGAAATAATAAATGACAGAAGGACGAGTGTAAATTATGAGAATTTAATTTAAAGAATGCAATGTTGCGGCCGTATTTCTTATATATTTAGAATAGGGATAAAAATTTCGATATATTTAGCTAAGGTAAGCGAAGTCAAGAAGAAAATAAAAGGTAGCAGGAACAATTTATTTATACACATTATATTTATGTTTATCAAACACTCATATTTTTGAGTTGTAAAACATTAATCCATTTTAAAACTATGTCACTTTTCCAAGTTACTTAACCCATTTATGCCCAAGTTTTTTTTAAAACAATTTTTTTCAATTTTTATCTGTTTAAAATTCTTACTTGGAATGGTTTGCATACATTTTGGGCTTAAAATAGTTCGCCATTGCCATATTTATTAAGTTATTTAGCGTTCTGTTTATGGGATATTTTGCAGATATCTGAGCAAAATACGACCATACTAGACTTTACTTTTGCAAAGTAACATTACAGAAGGCATCTGTGATCAATTTTAAGCAAATCATTTTCAAATAGTTTAATTTTATAAAAAATAAGTTCGCAAAAAAAAAAAAAAACTTACTTTCTGTGGCTATCCATGCTGGATCGTTGCTTGACTGATTTGTCTGAGAATAGCTGTTAATAAATAAACTCTGATGTCCAAATAGTGGATCTAACTGGTTTTCTCAAGAAGAACTATTTAACTTGTGAAAAACAGCTTTAGTAAAATGATATACCCATTATAGGTTTTTATATGCAGTAACTAACAAGCGTCCCGTTTTTAGGCTACTGGGCATAAATGGGTTAATGTTATAAATCAACAGCAAATAATTTCATTGAAGAGTAGGTATGCTCACCTAGGACTGAGAATACCACAATGCCTGCGAACATGGATGTCCCACAGTTGCAAATGGAGACCGTGATTGCGTCTCGGAAGCAGTTGTTGTGAACTGGATTGTACGAAGAGAAGGCTATTAGCCCGCCAAACGCGAGCCCCAAGGAGAAGAATATCTGCGTTCCAGCTTCCAGCCAGACCACAGGATCAGCCAATTTCGACCACTGGGAAAAGAAAAAGCTTCATTTACAAAATGATCAAATCTCTTTGTGTAAAATCTGTATACCTCAGAACCAGACTAACCTAAGTCCATTTTCGTAACTTTTCAGCAGACGGCAAAAACGATTGCTGAATACATGCAAAAGATGGGACTCGTGCTCTTTGAATGATGCTAAGTAATTGTGAAGGAGTTTGTTTTCGTATAATGTTTTCATGGGTCGATGCGGAATCAAATTCTATACACAAGGAAGCAATAAAGTGAAAATCGCCATTTTTGGACTTACGTCGTTCTGGTTCTGAGGTACAGAAATATGGTTAAAAAATTGCTGAGTGTGGTACTTGGGGACCTTAGCCACTTCCGGGTGTTCCGGTTGAACATTTCGAAAATCTGGCTTAACCTCAACCCTTTATGTCCCAAATTAATTTAGCAAATTTTGAAAATCCGTAGGGTCTAAGGCCCCCTACGCCTTAGGGCCCCAAAGAAAACTTTCCAATAGCAGGTACCATCTGTTGACCTCTCAGCGAAGTACAAGGAGTGGTACTTAAAAGCTTCAGCGTGATTCCAGCCATATAGGATTCACAATACTAAATTAACATAAGCGGGACTTCTGGGTCCCGTCGGGGCCTAAAGGGTTGAGTTAATCTTATACAATGGTTTTCCATTCGCACACCAGAGAGCATATCTTTTTTCCAAAAAGATTTGTCAAATGTCAATATCTCATAGGCGCTGAGATGTCTCTAAGTCTCTAGGCCCCGTTTATGCAGCAGGATTCAACCCGGCGTCAACCCGGCTTTCCCCACCGAGGCCGTGTTTATGCACCGACCCGGGGTGAAACCGGTTTCAAATGGGGTAGAAATTTCTCTCCTTCATCAATGAGGTATTGAAGGTGGATTCTCCTGCATTGACTGTACGGTTGTTTATTTTACTTAGCCAAAGTATCGTTAGTGCGCAAGGAAAAACTAACAAAAAGAAGAAAACTGAAGATCTCTGAAATCATTTTTAACAAATACGGAAATAATATTCGATCAACTGATACTTTTGTTCAAATAGAAAGATTAGCAATACTGAAAAATAAATTATATTATCCTCAAATTCCTAAATTTAGAGCTTTTTTCCTAAATATCCTTAAGTTTACATAATTTTTCGACAGATTTTTGCTGAAAAAAAGGAAGTTACTATTCGATAAATTAAACTTCGTTCTACTAAGTCTTAATCACTATATCTTATATTTTCTATTTAAGTGGCTTCAAAATTGTATGTGGTAAAAATCACTTTTTCAGTCAAGAATTGCGAGTAGTACGCAGACTTCGTAGTGGCTTTGAAAAAAATAAGACAATATTACAAAAAATCCAGGTCACTTTTGATATTGAGCAAAAATTTAGTAATGCACATGTGTACCTATATACAAGTATAATATTGAACTGTACATTATTTTCTTATTGCCAATGTCACGTTATCACTTGTTGTAATCCTAGTTTATGGGTGATGTGTTTTTCCCCCTCGACAGCTAGAGTTTAAAACTATTCATTAGGTGTAATATATTCGTTAAGCATTGCTTCTTTTTCTGAATAAAAATGTATTTTAATAAAAAAAAACTAAATAAAATATTAACACTCAGGCGATTAATGCGCTGAAATGCATTCAGCATAGTTATTTCTTCTAAGCAAAAGCAATTTTAGTACAAAAATAAAATCGCAGCCTCCTAATTGGCCCCTAAGTTAATCGTCTTAGTGCCCATTTACCGATTAATGAGTGCATTTTTAATTTCAACTTTTAAAAATTATGAGTTTAGAGAAAGAGTTAGGAAAAAAGGCTATCTTATTTATTCCTAAGGACAAACTGAAAACATGTTTGGAAGCCCTAAAATTTATAAGTCTGCAAAAAATCAGGAAGATCAGAACCTAAAAGAGAGCTGTCAGAAAACTAAAAAATTAGGACAAATCAGGACAAAATATTTTTATCAGGAATATCTGGACAATTATGAAGTCTGAGCATGTTGGTATGATGTCAATCTAATGGATTTGTCAACACAATCTTAGCAAACAAAATGGAGAATTTCAGACCAGAAAATTCAAATTTTAGTTAATACTTTACAGAAAATTTTATCCGGAAACCAAAAAACAGGCAATTTTTTTTCACAATTTTAGCGCCATTTTATAAAACTAATTTTTGAAAGGGAGATTTCTTTTTCTAATATAAACGCTTTTTTTTTTTATAAAAGCCATATCGCGCAGGATTCAAAAAATTTAGTACAGAAACAAGAAATAAAATAAAAGGATCAACTTGCAACAATTAAAGGTCACCTTGTAAAATTAAAGGGTCAACGGGCCAAAACTACCAAAACATTTCCCGAACGAAAACATGTCAAGTGCATTCATAAACTTTTTTCAAATTTCATTCCAACTGAAAACTGAGGAAATAAATACGGATGCATTCTATTGCATTAAAAAAAAAAAATGTGTGGCAAAATTTGCCTATTAGAACGAAAACCCTGTTTTTTTTAAATACCATCTCTTCCCCTATACCCCTATTTATTACAGACTGTCCAACATATTTTT
Source organism: Uloborus plumipes (assembly GCA_038373865.1). NCBI lineage: Eukaryota > Metazoa > Arthropoda > Arachnida > Araneae > Uloboridae > Uloborus > Uloborus plumipes. The sequence continues at coordinate 139,533 of JAXGGA010000863.1, forward strand.
TACGAATAGAAATTGTTTTTCGCAGTATTGTCAAGAAATGCTTTTGTTACTACACATTTCATTTTAAAAGTTTGAGATTAATGAGTTTTTTTTTCTCCCAAGAATCGGAAAGTATTCCCGAGAATAATGATGTTTGCCCACTTAAAATAAGTTACAAAACATACTGGAAAGTGCATAAGTATGTATGTAAACGGGGCCTATGCTTTGAAATCAGTAAATTTGTGTAATATTGTGAATTATGAAAGAAAGGCATAACGTCCAAGCTAATTTCAAATCAACAATTTGAGGAATAAAAACGAAAAACAATTTTCGCGACTTCCACAAACCAGAACCTTTCCGCAAGGGATTCTGGGGAAAAGGTAGAGAAATCGCCTTTTGTCAAAAACAGGTCTTGTTGAAAACCCGGCTTCAATGCTGCATTTCTCCTCCTTCTGTTCACGCCGGGTAAAAGCCGGAGCGTGCATAAACGGGGCCGAGAAGCCAGTTCTCCCTCCTCTAATCACATTTACATGTTATTAATGTTTTTCTTCTTTCTTTAACTAACAGCAGAAATAGAATTTTAAGGATTGCATCGCCAAATTTATAAATGCGGCTGCATTTTTGATTTTGATTCCGATCATGAAATTTTTGATCAAAGTTGTTTCGTTCGATCTGCACTTTGACCTCGCCAATTTTTTGCTCTTCTTTTATGAAAGTCACTGCACTGGATTAAAAACTTGAAACAAAAAATCTCAGTGATATCTATTAGAATTTCTATGTTTCCAATGATGGTTAAATACATTTGCGGTTATAGACACCACGATTAATTTTCATTTTAATGAAATGCGTATTCACTGTATAGTTAAAAATAATATTGAGTTTACTTTACTATAAGGAAATAAGGAAGAGAAAAAAAACTGAAGTAAAAAGACGATTTAAATCCTTCGCCACTATACAATCAGTGAACATGAATTCAATTACTACATATAGCAAAATAATAATGTTATGATAGTTGCTAACCCCATAATGTGTTGAAGGAATTCTTTTAATTGATTTCCAATGAATAAACTGAACATATGTTCCTATAAAGCATTTAAGAACAAATTTTGAATCATTGAAAAAATTATTTTGACAGTTTGATTTATTTCAGTAAGGTGAAAGAAATAACCATTAGTACTAGATATGTTACGGTTAAATGTCATTTACACTATATTATATAACAAAGGTTTTTAAAAGCCTTTATGCTTATGTAAATCTTTATATGCTTATGTTTGACTTAAAAACTCAAGAACAATGATTTGGTAATAGTAGTGGAGTAAGGAGAGTAAATACTGAATACTAACATCAGGAGTGAATAGATGTTCCAAGCCTTTCTCCATTCCATCTAACGTGATACCTCTGAAAAAGAAAATGACCAGCACCAAATATGGAAAAGTTGCGGTGACGTAGACTACCTATAAAAAAGAGTGAACGTTTATGTTTTTCACTAAAATTATGCTTTGAATGCATGCTACAATATGAATGATATTGGTCTTTTGAATTACTCTGTACTATTAGGATCTGCAAAAGAAATGCAAGTAATTTTTACAAGTAGCCCTCAGTGGTAGCTAAGTTTTACCATGATAGCTTGAAGTAAAAAATCTTGAAATATTATCCAGTGATGGCAGGACCAGTCCTACCTTTTGGCAAAAATTTTAGATTAAAAAGTCATTGGTGTTTTTGCGGTGGTCACTTCTTTGATTTAGCAGCTGCTGTATGCAATTTTTCCATTGTAATAAGAGTAATCTTTACACAATAAAATATTCTTTGCTGTATGTAGTTTTATAAGCATTATCTTGTCTATCCAATGATCAGCATTTGCAAAAACACTCAAAATTTGATAATTAGCAAGGTTATACTATCAATGAGAAAAAAATCAGAAAAAAACTTTCTTTCACACATTTACTGTGCAATTTAAAGTTACATATTATGCGCGCGCGTTACAACCTATTCAATGCAATTGGTATACACGTATATGTTTTATACTCTTCTTAAAGAGTTATTCTTTAAAATATAACGATAACTGTCGATTATCTTTTTAAATACTTGTTCATATGAGCCCCAGGCTTGTTTTCGTGTGCCCCCTATATGTGAAACAATTCTTAAAGTACCATAAATAAGTGAAATATTTTTAAAATATCTCAATAACGAACAGTAGTGAAAATAGAGAGCTTTCAGGCTAAATGGAAACATGCTGATGTATTATGTATCCGAATGCTTAACCCATTAATGCCTAGCGTCCCTTTTTAGGGACGGTCCAAAAAGTGAGTCTGAATTTTCCACAAATGAACTTTTCAACCAAATAATTGTGTTCAATTATTGCTTTGGTATTGCTTCAATTCTGTATTAACAGATTTCAGCACATAACCGCTGTAAAGTGTGATCTGTAGCCATTTGATTATGATCTTTATAAAAAATTACATCGTTCACAATCTCAAGAACAAAAAGCTAAGTTTTTAAAGTTATTAACAAGTAAATCTATCTGTGTTTGATATATGTGCTACTTTGATCGATGTTTTAGTTTACCTTTTTTTGCAATTTTGTAAATTTTAAATTTTTTTAGGATTTTATAGCAATTTAAGAACGTCCCTAAAAAGGGACGCTAGGCACCAATGGCTGCATTGTTTAACCGTTGCTGGTTTCTTGCTTAGAATCTATAATTTATATCAAAAGAAGTTAATAAATGTTTTTAGACTGAAAAACAGATAATAATTGTCATTTTTAAAACTTATTCTATTTTAAAAATCTAATTAAATTAAATTAATATATAAACTTGATTATACAACGTTCTTAAATATTTTCTCTTTTTTTTAATTACAAAAAATACTCAAGGTAAATTTTGAAAGAAAGCTATTTCAAAAATGTAGTTCTTTAAAACACTAATTTATTCGTTGTATTTAATTACTTTTCCATTATCTATTTAGGTGTCTATTATTATTTAGTCTGACTGTTGAAGAAGCCCTAAGCTGTTTCAAAAGCTTAGCATTTCACCTTGATGAAGAATTCAAGGATTGCATATGTGTCTGTGGTTTGGAAAAGGGGGGGGGGGGGTTGCAGATTTAATTTCAGAATTCCCTGAGAATGCCAATTTTGATCTCTACTGTGACAATTTATTTACTTCTCTTGCGTTCCTACGTGATTATTTGTCGCAGAAAGGTTTTGTGCAAGAATCGGACTAAAAAATGCTCATGAACTAAAGTTACGTTGTTCAAAAAAGAAAAGAGAGGAAGTTTTGAATAACTGTCGATGACAGGTAAAATAATATTACGTTGATTCGGTGGAATAATAGCAATGTCATAACTATTGCATTGAATCTTCATGGAGTTCATCCTATTGTAAAGGCTAAGCGATTGTCCAATAGCGAAAAGAAAGTAATTGAAATTGATAAACCAACTATATATGGTTGCTCAGTACAATCGTTGCATAGGGAAAAAGATCCCATGCATCAAATATCGGGAACTACCGGTTTTTGATTCACTCTAAAAAGTGGTGGTAGCCGCTCTTCATTTTTATTTTAGAAGCTGCTGTACAAAATGCGTGGAGCTCAAGAGTACCGGATTGAGTTAGGTATTATGGGGCTAGTTGTTATATTGCTTTAAATAAGACTCAGGTAAGATGTGCCCATTGAAGTAAAAGAGCTTATCGGAATGCAGCAAATGTAATACGTAGGTTTGCAGAACAAATGCTTTGCCGACTTTCATCCTCAACAACACCAATATTTCCTTGTTCTCTGAATCTACTTCCCAGTTTATGTTAATTGCTGCTTTTATTTCTTCTTATATATTGTCATTTTCAATATTACATCGTAAGCAGAAAAAAAAATTTGGTAAAAAAGTATGTACCCTCTGGTGCCTAGCGTCCCTTTTTAGGGGCGATTTTTCTTTCTTAAATAAAAAATTTAATTTTTACATGATAATTTTTTAACTATTTTTCCTGTCCATTAAACACTATTTGTAACCGGTATACAAAGTATCGTTGAAAAAAAAAATGTCAGGCATTAATGGGTTAAGAAAATGACGTTTGTCACCTCAGAATTGTTTTTAAGTTAGAGATATTATTAGAATATATCTTCACAGGGAACCATGTCTTGACAGTTAAATATTTAAATTGTGCAATATACAAACGAAACTATATTCTGCATAAATAAATGCAAAGGAAAACGGAAGTTCTGTTTAACGTTAATAAAACGAAAAATGTAAAATTCTTTCTACCTTCTGCAGTTTCAGCAATGGTTTTGTGCGTAAAACTATACCTTTTATTTAACGCGTGTGCAATCAAATAAATAAAATACTTCATTAGCGTATTTTTGAGCAGTATAATTTTAGGTTTTTTAAAAAGTATAATTATGGTTGTAAATTCTAAATAATGCGACAAAGAAAACTGAAGAGAATGATTATCTTTCAAAATATAGGTATCGTGCAGTATATTGCATTAGGTATATATTTTCCAATTTCCGAGCATAAAATACGTTCGGTATTTTTGATTTCAAATTATCATTTATATATGAGAAAACATAAAACGCAAATTGTCTCTCGCGGATAGAAAATACTTGTCAGCGAACAACGCTCTGTTTTACTACATGTTTAAAAGCTTTTAACCTGCGGTTTTGCATGAATGCAGTAAAACTGAAATATAGTAAGTAAGATTATGTTTCGCAATGTATAGGAACTGAAAACTGACTGAAAACTAGTAATAATTCACTGTTTGAAAATAGACCAGTACCTTGCTACTTAATTATTCATGTATTGAAGGCGTCGTTTTTACATGAATGTCACATTATCATATCGTTTATAAGAAAAGGAAAAAGATTTAGGTCACAACAAAACAAAATATGGGTTGTTTGTTTAAAGTGTTATTGACGGTACAATGCAAATTTTAGAAAGTAAATTACTAGGTAGTGTATTTTTTTTATTTTAATTCAGCTGTAAAAAGTATATAGTTTTACAACTGCGAAACACATTAGCATAAAATGTATTAAGTGAATGCAGTCGACATGTTATAAATACATTTTTAATGCTTTTATTGTTTTCAACCGCATCCTATTGCTGTTATTGTAAGTTATGACCTTTGTTACTTTGTCATCTTAAATAAAAAGGGCGATCTAGCCCCCTTTTCCCTTTCTTTTGAAATGTACAGTATAGTTTAAAAACATTTGCTGTATACTGAGTAAATATTAATTCACATTTTTTTCTTTTTTAAGCCACTTTTTTCTTTCTAAAGCAATTAAAAAATGAACATTAGAAAGAGAAGTAGGGTCTTTTTCTTCAGTTCTTTGCAAAGTATTAAAATTTTGTTATATTTCATTACTCAAATACTATTGTTGCAAATAAATGATTCAAAACTGAAGAGTTTAGCAACATTTTTACTGTGTAACATGCAAATATATTACTAAAAAATTAAGCAAAATGAAGGTTTGATATGCTTGCTTGGTCAAAGTAGCTGTCGAAGATTCTACACATATCTTAACAAAATGGTGAAAACATCAAAATTTCCCCTTTTTAGTAAAAAAAAGTACTTTTCAAAAATAAGAAAATAATGTTGTCCTGATTTAAAAGAAAATAATTGAAGGAATGAAGAATTGAGGTAGTGTTCTGCTAAAAGTACGTCACTTGGTTTGGTGACTTTTTTAGTTTCTACCTTTGCGGCAATATAAAAATTTCTTTAAGTGATTGGCGATTTGTACAAGTATATGGTAATCCTTAAATTAAGAAATTGAACGTGTTGAATGTCGCCAACTACGAAATTTTTAGTTTGAAGCAGTGATAAATATATTAAAATAGCCAAAAGTAAAACGTGATACCAAGTGGCGTACCTTCAATGGAAAACCACTTAAATTGACTTTATTTGAGTTTTAACTTACTTTTCCCGAAGATGCTATTCCTTTGGCCATACAAAGGTAACAGAAGATCCAGGCAAGGAGAAGACATAAGGCGATCCTCCAGTTGAACCTTTCTGGCGATTCTATGTCTGGGCTAATATCCAGGGTTTGCCGATACCAAAAATATTCGGTAGGACTACTCTTCTGTAATGGTCGGATACATAAAGCAGTTTTTACTTTGTTTCAAAACAAAAAAATCAAACGTCAGAAACATGTTAGGAATCAGAATTGAATAAATAACTTTGTGCTCTAAAAATAAAAGAATATAAAATAACTTAAAAGCTTTTGTCTTATGTCTTTTGATTCATAAGCTCATTTCTTTTGCATTGAAAACGGGATTTCTTGTAACCCTTAAACATGCGTTGCAGTTTTTATGCCCTTTTAGGTAGTTTTATATTCTTTTATATTAAGAGTCGCTGCAAAAACTACTGAATGAACATTATTTTCTCATCAAAATATTACATCGGAACTGTTTAGCTTAAAAATACTGGTGGTTATTCAGTTTGAAATGAAGATTAATTTGAAATGCAAATTTAGAGGATACTCGGACAGATGTGAGCAGTGAATCTTTATTTGATTTAATTTTTGAAACTGAATTTACTCATATTCTCAATTCTTCGTCTTTCAATTCAAAAGTTTTTAATCTAAACTAATTGCGTTTTAATGTAAAGTATACATCGTAACAAGAACTTGTTGTACATTTGTTAGCGAACATTATGTTCTTGTCCCTCCAGAACTAGAAAAAAAATGTACTTTTGAGCTTATCCTCTTTGGTCTGGTTGTGGTTAGTTGAAGTTTCAACAGATATTATTCTAACTGCATTTACATACCTTTTTTATTTTGATTCACTAATGCAATTATTTTTAAGTCTAGTGTAAATGGAATGCAAATTCTGCCAGCGAGTTCAAGCAAATTTGTAGCTGGAGCTAGATATAAATTTGTGTGTACTTGTGCTTCGGGGCTCGCTTGGGTTTTTGCTGAGCTCTGCGTTGTGTTCTGGTTCGTGTGATGTCGCCTGCCGCTGCCCGTGTTTATTTTCACGTCTTCGTTGCGGCATTTTTGAATCATTATGACTACCATGGATCCTGAAGCTTGAAAGAGAACAAAGTTTAAATGGAATTCAGCTGGTTTTCGATGTCCACTGGGAACGATGGATTTTCTTCAACAGCTTTCAGTATTATGATAACTATTTTATAATTTTCTGTTTTTATGAATACACAAATATGTGCTTACGAGTTTGTACTAAAATAAACTCTAGATTTTTGTTCATTGTTGAAATTTGTCTATATCTGTCTACTCTCAAATTAGCTCATGAAATGCGTATACCAAGATCCAGTTTAAAATTAGCTTCTCATTTTTATGCTAACAATATTGCATTAACAAAGTGCATGATTAATGAACTAATCTGTATATGGCATCTCTTAAAAATTAAATTGAGTTACTGTTCTGATAGTATCTAATAAATCTAGTAGTATGTAGATATTAAAAAATCACATTTAAGTACTAAAAGTTACTCTCAGAACTTTAGGATTGGTTACAAGAAGTTCATTAAGTTTTGAATTCATAAAAAGAAATTTCTTGATAGTTTTCCCTACGCTTGAAGTTGTGAAAGAAACAACTGTTTCGTGCTATTACCATTTAGTTTTCCCCTTAAGTTAAGCATTTTCGATGTTGGAACTTTGATAACGTGCTCTTTTAGCCAACAAATTTTTCTTCCTAAAATTATAATCTCCCATTTAACCGATCAATTGACATTTATTTGAGCTGAATAAATGGCGTTTCAGTTTTTAGCCTACTTTCCCGTTAAAAATAAAAGAAAAACGAAAAAAGTATTAAAAGTAGCTTAATGCATCTAAAAAATATCGCCAAGTCCAAAAAATATCGCCAAAATAAAAAAATATCGCCAAGTCCGAAAAATATCGCCAAGTTAAAAAAATAAAAAGGTAAAATGAATATTGAAAAATTAAAAATTTGAAAGTAGGGTATTGAGATGGGGAATTTGTGTGTCGGTCTGTCTGTCCCCCCCTAATAACTTTTGAATGAACATTCCGATTTGGACAAACTTTTTTTTTGTTGGAAAGATCTCGACGAGTACAGCTCATTCCCATATTTGATTTTTCGATTTGAACAATTTTTGGTTCAACTTTGAACCGTTCAAACAAGCTGTCACCCCTAATAACTTTTGAATGAACAGTCCGATTTAAACAAACTTTTTTTTTGTTCGAAGCATCTCGGCAAGGATACTTTATTACCGTATTTAAATTTTTAATTTGACAATTTTTGGTTCAACATTGAACCGTTGAAGCAACCTTTCTCCACCTAATAACTTTTGAGTGAACCGTCCGAATGGAATAAACTTTTTTTTGTTCGAAAGATCTCGGCGAGTACAGCTCATTCCCACATTTGATTTTTCGATTTGAACAATTTTTGGTTCAACTTTGAACCGTTCAAACAACCTGTCTCGCGATGCGAACTTTTGAGTGAACAATCCAATTTGAACAAACTTTTTTTTGTAAGATCTTATCAAGAATACTTAATTCCCGTATTTACATTTCCGATTTGAACAATTTTTCATTCAACATTGAACCGCTCAATCAAGCTGTCACCCCTAATAACTTTTGAGTGAACAGTCCGATTTAAATAAACTTTTTTTTTGTTCGAAGGATCTCCGCAAGGATACTTCATTACCGTACTTAAATTTTCCATTTGAGCATTTTTTCGTTCAACATTGAACCTTTCAAGCAACCTCTCCCCACCTAATAACTTTTGAGTGAATCGTCCGAATGGAATAAACTTTTTTTTTGTTTGAAAGATCTCGGAGAGGCTTTCCCATACATTCCCATAGTTCGCTTTTTGATTTGAACCATTTTTCGTTCAATATAGAACCGTTCAGAAAAAAAATTAGCATTAGCGTCTACGGGGAATTTAAGTTGAATGTTGATCCTGAACTTAAAGTCGGATTTCCTTCAAACTAACTTTGTAAGAAAATGGTTTTGATAAATAATGTTTGTAAAGTACTTTTCTGAGTAATCTTCTCTGAGGACTCTGATTCCGACTCCGACTCCGCAAACATGGAGGAAATGCAGGCTCAGAAAAAAAAAATGACTGACTGTGCAGACGATTTTTTGTTTATTTATTCATTTGTTTTATTTTATTTATAATTATTATTATTTTTTTTTTGGCAGACGATTTTTTTTGTAACAAAAATTTATCATTCACGAGAACATTTTATTCTTTATTTATATTTAACAACTGGCAACGGATTAAAAGTGAAATTTGAGACATTTTTATTAACGGACAAGTTTTTTTTTTCTTTTCTTTTTCTTTCTTTGATAAAATGTGTTTTGATGCTCTTTGTACTTTTATTTATTTATTTATTTATTTTATTATTATTATTATTATTTTTTGAAAACGATGGAGGATTTTTTCTACGGAGGAACTGTAACAGTTTCTCTTTAAAAGGTGCGACAAAACTTTATTTATTCGTTAATTACTTTTTACGTGTCTTTTTCATCTGATGAGAGGGGTATATTTTGATTTTCTAAATCAGCTCTAAGTGCTAAAAAGGTACGTTTGACATAATTTTTAGTCTCAGATAATCAAGAGAATAGTGATCAGATGCGAGAATGCCGATGTCAATGTACGGGAAAGTAGGCTCGTTTAGTTCTTGACAGAACTTCTTGTTAAGCTTTCTTTTTGCTTTTCCTCTCCAATTTCTTTCCTTTATGAAAATTTGTTCCTTTTATTTTCTTTCTTTTTGGTTAAAATGAAATTTATTGAAACAAAGGCAGCATAAAAATAAATAAATAAATAAATTTTTGTTGGTAATTTTTTGGGTTAAACTTTTTATGTAATATTTTACAAAATAAAATCTCCAAAAGATTTGGTTATTTTACAACTTAACACTAGCACTAAAATACTTTCTTTCCAACTAGTTTGCATTGGGCTGTTTCCCAATAATTGGCCGACATTGAAACATAAAGCGAAACGTGCGTCAAAACTAAAGTAATGTATTTTCTTCTTCCTTTTTTTTTTTTTTTTTTGCAACTACTGAAAATAAAAAGGTATTTAAAAACAGTAATTAGAGGAATAAGAATTGTCGTGAAGTATGGAAATGTGCTGTATTACTCTCTTTTATATAAATTTACTATTTCCTTTAAATATTCCGTACATCAATTAGTACGAAAGCATTTCATCTCTATTTCTTAATAAACTTAGACATGTTATGATATAAAACTGTTATTCATCAGTATCTTCTTCAGAAACCATTACGTTTTTAAAAGACAAACACAGACATTAATATTAATGTTTTTATGAGTGCACTATGCTTATTACAAAACTAAGCCACCTTTTGTGTGCATGCAATAAGTATTAAGATTTGGACACAAAAGCAAAAATATCTATTACAAAATGCTTATCATTTTTCAGCATTTTAGTAAAACGTTCCGCCGAAATCTCAATCAATTCTCGAGATACATATTGCCTATGTTTTAAAAAATTTGTGTATCTATTAACTTCGGGGATTAAATTCTTCAACACAATTCATTTCGTTCAACCATAAATGAGGCTACCCATTTCAATTTTTCGTTCTTGTTTAACTATTAAATATTTCTCCAGAAAGCTCTCTCTTAGGATCTTTTCGTAAAACACACATTGGCACCCTATTACTTATTCCCCTTGCAATTAAAATACCGTTCAACCATTACAATAGTCTTCCAAGACAGAATAAAATACTTTTAAGACAACAATGAAGAATGTAACCAATCATTTTAAAGTCCTCACAGTATTCTCTGCTAAGTTTTAAAAAAATCACTAAAATGCTTTTAAGAGAAACGTTATGTGACACTTATTTCACATAAGCGTAATTTAGAAGCAAGAAATTGTCAAATCTATTCCCTAGAATAAAGCTATTTTATTTCTTTATTTGAAGTTTACTGTCAACGACGAAGATCATTTGGGAAATTCGACGTCTTTTATCCCAGAAAGTTACTCTTATTTGGTCAAAGATATTATATATGAGTCGATGTAATTGTTTTTTAAATTGTTAACTGTGTGCAACTGTGGTATTGTTCGAGTTCTCTTCAAAGTCAAGAATATTCCTTTGGTGAGTACCTGAGTTATAAGAGAAGAGAAGTGCAGCAATACTTGAGGACAAGAGTTTTCACCAATCATATGTACTATAGTTGGAGAAAACCTAACCTGACAGTGTCGTAATGCTGCAATTGGGATCTGCGTAGCTTTCATAGCTGCCCAGTTTTAGTTTCCCCCAACTATATTCTGCAAAAAAATAATTGTTTCTTGCAGTACAATGCTGGCAGTCGAGGTTCAAGTTTAAAACTGAGTTAAAACACGTTGCAACTCAGTAATAAACAGTGTACTCAGTAAACTCAGTGTAAAATTTCTAATTTTACAGTTTATTACTGTGCATTTTACACTTTTAAACTGGAACCTCTGCTGCCAGTATTATACCGTGAAAACAAGTTTATTTTTTGTAGTGTAGATACATCATTTTATAGTCGTGAATTCGGAAAAAATATGTACTGAATAATAACTGAATTGTAATGAATAACAAATTTTCACAATATAATTAAATATAATAAATAGGAAAAAATAACAAATCCATTTTGAATGAGGAAATATACCATAAATAAAAAAATGTCTATGTAACTGTAAAAATTTTTGGAAAACATAGTTGATTCAATTCACAGTAAAAATCCTTTTTATAGTGAGACATTTTAACTACATTCTAACATTTTATGGGGATGGAAATGGAATGTTAACTCAGCAAATTGTGGAAATATCTTTTAGCTGGAACTATTAAAACTACTTTCTTGACTAGAAAGGCAAGAATTTTTTTATTGGATTACTGGAGAAGTAATGAGGATTCGCTAATTAAAGGGAATTTATTCTTACATTTTAACTAGCACTATTAAAAATATTTTCTTGCCTGGAGTTCTAAGAATTTATTTTAGGTGACTTAGGGGGAAAGTAATGCTGAGTCGGGGAGTAAAATTCATTAATTTTACATTTTAACTAGCACTTTTAAAATAGTTTGCTGACTGGAATAACGCGAATTTATTTTAAGTGACTTAACTGAAAAGCAATGATGATTTGGTGAGCAAAAGGATTGTTTTAAATGTATTTTATCTAGCACTTTTAAAAAATGTTCCCTGACTTAAATGACAAAAATTAATTTCAAGTGGCTTACTAGAAAAGTAATGAACTAATCTGAATATAGCATTTCTTAAATATTAAATTGAGTTTATGTTCTAGTAGTATCTAGTAAATCTAGTAGTATCTAGAGATTAAAAAATTACGTGAAAGTACTGAAAGGTACTCTCAGAGCGTTAGGATTGGTTACAGGAAGCTCATTTATTTTTGAACTCATAAAAAGAAATTTCCTGATAGTTTCGAAAACTAGCTCTTGAAGTTGTGAAAGAAGCAACTGTTTCGTGCTATTACCATTCAGTTTTCCCGTTAGTTAATTATTTTCGACGTTGGAACTTTGATAGCGTGCTCCTTTAGGCAAGTGCAAGTAAAAGGATCGTTTTAAATGCATTTTGACTTACACCAATAAAAATATTCTCTTGACTAGAATCACAGGAATTATTTCAAAAGACTTAGGAGATAAAGTAATGACGAATCGGCAAGCAAAAGGAACTTATTTCCACTTTCTTACCTGGCACTCTGGAACGAAGTTGTACGTGTTGTTGGGCCCTTCTTCCCTTGGACAGGCTGCCCATGGCAAGGGACTCTGGAAGCTCTGGAAAAAGTAATAGAGGCACCATCCGATTATGGTGTTGTAGTAGAGGGCAACGTTGAAGGAGACGACAGCACTGGTGATGCCGATGCCGCCCATGTAGGGGCTGACGAAGTTCCAGGCACCTATGGCTCCTTTGCGGAGCCTCTGACCTACGGCGAGCTCCATGTAGAAGCAAGGAATACCCTCCACGGCTAACATGATGAAGTATGGGATCAAGAAGGCACCTAGAAGATTAATCATAGCTCCATGACATAATTCTTAATATTATATAGGTTTAGTTTAAAAGTTATTTAGTGTTTGCGTGATTGGGAAATGTGCAAAGGATTGTATACCTTCAAAGCTAAAGATATTAAATAATAAATCTACTATAAGGCCCTGAAAAACTATTAATTTGTTCTTATTAAGTACCTTAAAAGAGTGATTAAAGGCTACATCATTTGGAAATGTTCCTTTACTCTGTAGCATTTTTAAAGGACAATTTAGGATTATCAAACCAATCGAAACTGAGTATCACTCTAGCTTAACAGGTCTTCTTAATCTTGTGTTGTTGACATTCATAGCATAAAATTTATTTAGTTCAAAACTTTAAAAAAAAGAAGCCGAGAAAAAAATCTTATATTGAATTGAAACTGGAAATTTTATTTTGACGATAATGAGAAGTAAATCCACCAAACAAAAAAAAAAAAAAGAAAAGAAAAGAAAAGAGAGAGAGAGAGCAAAAGGAGTTATTGAGTTAATGCAAAACAGCCAAAAATTTCACAATAAAACACATCTCTGAAAACATATATAAAGGGTTTTTGTAAGACGTTATTTTGTTATGTTTATGTGAGCTATTTGCAATGTTTCATTGTTTTCCATAAGAAATATGTTTTTTGCTACATTTATTTACAAGGAAACGGGGGAAAATCAGAAAAAATATCAGCTCTCTTTTAATTTTTAATTTAATAAATTAAAATAATTGTGCCTTCGTCAACGAAAGGTTACTTCTGATTTGATTAAATAGACTAGATTAGCTTATATCTGCAATGGATATTTATTTTTTAATTTAGAGTGGAAAGACATAACTTCTGCTTTGCCAACTAACAATTAAATAAAATAAACCAATATGTAAATAATATGTCCTTAAATTTTATCAAGAAATAGTTTAATTCAAAATAGTCTTCATAAGTATCATAAAATATGTACAGAATGCAATTAAAGGACAATTACCAAGTTTAAGAGTAGTTACTGTTAATCACAGTTACGAATTGCAAATGTAATCATGTGCCGTGGCCATTTCCAACCTCTTCTTGACATTTGCATAGTTTCCTTCCTAAATTAATTGCCTCGAAAGATTAGACTTCCTATTTAAGGCTCAAAGCCATTTGTTTGAGAAAATATTTCTCATTGTATTTCAGAAGATTTCAACAACATTATGTCATCTGGGATCAGTTTTTTACAAGTGCTAAATAGTTGTTTCTTAATTCATTTTCCAGCTGTAACGGTGTTGTATCTCTTTTTTGAAAACACGTAATAAATGAAATAGGGCTTTGGTGTCGGGGGTTTTCATTCCTTTACATTTTATAATTGGTGGTTTGAATGTTTATTTTAAAATATGACTATGAATCTTTAATTGTTTCATTATTTAAAATATTTCTCTCATCCTTTCGTTTTTATGTTTCCATTATTTTTTTTTTGAAACATTTTTTTTTTCAAAGCTTCGTGCTAATTACTTGCGCATGAGCGGAGTAGCATAGCGTTCTAATTTCATGGACTACTACAGAAAAAGGCTCTCTGTATACTTCTTTTCTTACTAGTCCCTGCCGAAAGTTTTACAGGGCGAGTTTTTTTCAGATATTGCTTGGTACATTGAGCCCCTTTGTAGTCGCATGTTATATACATTGCTGTTTTGTGTAGCAGGGTATCCAAAAAGTTAACATTATCAAGTACGGAAAGACCAACAATAGAATTACTTGACCAATAAAGTTTGCCTTTTAATTGTAAGAAAACACATTTCCCAATGTACTTCGTTCATACATAAGCAATAATTCCTTACTTTTCCTATCTTTTTTTGAATAACCATGAAGTCATTCTCCTGATATGTACGAATCTTTTGCTCAAATGTTCTTAAATTATTTAAAAATTTTATAACAATATAATATAATTCTAATCTATTTAATTACCGAAATTATCTTAGTATCTCACTTTAAAGTTTGTCCCAAAGTTTTCATGTTACTCTCCTGGCCCAGGAATGGCAGGAATGACTTCAATTATTACATGTAAAAAGAAGAAGTTTTGAGTCTGCTGTATAGCAATATTGTTTATTCGCAGCATTTTGCTCAAATCGTCGCGTATTGTGTAGCCCTGATTTCCCTGGAGGACTTTATGATCAGTTGTGTAACATTTTTGCTCTCACCCTCCTAGACAATATTTCTGTTTTGTACCAAAGGTTTATTTTTTAAATCTGTTTAGTTGTGCATTATTTAGTTAAGAAATAAGGATCAAAAATAGCTTTTTTAACTTAAAACAATTCAGGGCTTCGGTGACAGACTCTGCGTAGGTAAAATGTCACTCTCTTACCACACAAAAATATCCCTCTCCTGGCATTTTTTTAACCAAGACAGCATATATCTAACATTTAGTATGGTGAAACTGAGCTTCTTCCCTTTTTTCCGTACTAAACTCTTCACAAAGACCCAGAATACATTAAAAAAAGAAAGAAAAGAAAAACCAAAGCATTTTCTTTTTGAAGAATTTCTGATTAGGAAACAACAGGTTTTTTTGGGGGAATCACACAGCAGTATGTTTCGAAATCATTATCTGTCAGAGCATAAGTTATACATGAGAGTTATGCAAGAAGTGTACTAAACCTGAACCATATTTACAGGAGAACTCTCTATACAATTTTTCAACTTTTTCATTAACGATTTTCATCAAATTATGCTTTTTAGACAGTTTGCTAGGGAGTAGCTTTTACATACTTAACAAATTATTTTCTATTTTATTTTGCACTTTTTCTCCCGCTCACATTTCGGTTTCTCATCTCTTCTTTTCTCCTTGAGCAAGTAGTTGGTCAACATCATTAGCGGTCCCATTACGAGATCTTGATGACTTTTTTCTGCCACTTTTTTGTGAGAGAAAGATTATAGTAATGAGTTTCTTTCTGTTAGTTATTACGAGTATATATGAGCGAGAGTTTGAGCTCAGAAAAAAAATATATTTCGTGATATTTTATTATTATGGGTAGAAACATGTATTTAGTATTTAATATGTACTTAATGTGTGCAAATAATTTTGTTTTTTTACTATATTGCTTTAACGTTTTTTGGTAAAGGAGTGCATTAATACTAAAATACGACATTAACGCCGATCTAATATATCTTCCAAAAGTCAAATGAAAATGAAGCTTTTAAACTCCTGACCAAAAAAAAAAAAAAAAATGATTTAATCAACTTTACTAAAGCAGAAAATGTGTTACATTATCATACACTATTATGCACTCACGTTTTAGGATTATAGTGCAGGTTACTCCATCGAAGTTTATAATTTGACGCAATTTAGAAATCCCATTTAAATTTATGGTGTGTGTTATTACTAGCAGAATTTTTCGTATGCAGTCGTTAGTTTTTATGCCCAAAGATTTAAAAACAATTCTTTTGTATATTTCTTACCGGGAAACCACACGACAGCGTAATAATAGAAAGAAATAAATGTATAAAAATAAATAAAGAAGATGCAATCGCGGAAGAGCATTGTAAAACATGTTTTTATGTGCATGAATTCTTTGCCCTCGTGTCCTTCTTATCAGTCTCAAGATCGACTCCCAGATATTTAAATGTTTTCATCATTAAAATGTTCATGTGGTTTTCTAGTATGAATAAGTCACTTCCACCATTCTTCTGAGGCAGATAAAGGAATCTGCGATGCCCACAGCGTACCCGACCGTGGCCAACATGAACTGTAGGTTGCTGTCCTACGACTCCGCGGATAGTGTGAATTTTATTTACGAAGTTAGTTCATTTGAATGGCCATTTTAAGAGACTACTGTCCAAATTTAAACAACGGAGTTTTTAGGAACTATTGTCTTTATTATAAAGGAAATTTAAGTTGTCTCTTTCATTTGAACCGGATTATTGGACAGCGTCAATTGACATAACCTTTATTTTCGATGTAGGCCAGGCGAGGCCGGGTGACGCAGCTAGTGTTTATTAACGAAGCTTTACTAAGTAAAATTCACGAATTAATATTTTTGAGCCTTATTTCTTGAAAAAGAATGTGAGAAAAATGACAAAATATGTAAACGTGATCTCCTAAAAATATATTTCTTTGCAACATATTATTTTATAACATGACAAACTTAGAAATTGCATTTTAGTTTATGCTATGGGTTGTTAAAACATACTCTTCTGTAAGTGATAGTTTTCACTTGTTTAAGTGTTTACGAACTTTTTTTTGTGTATACTAGCTTAATACCCAACGTTGCCCAGTATTGCATTATGTTTAAAATATTTCATGCTAAAATGAAATAGGTGAATCTTGAATTGATAATTCATTGTTAATCGTAATCTTTGTTGGGAAATACTCCTATTTAAATGTGTTAAACTTTATCAATTTGTATGCTTAAAAGTTTATCTCTATTACTTTATATATTCAAAATTGAAAGAAAATGGCCATTTTGAGACAAAAATTTGAATTTTAAATTTTTTTGGCTTTTAAAAAAATTTAAAACTCCATCTATGTAAATTCTAGTGCATCAAGGAACCTCTGTGCCAAGTTTGATGAAAATCTGACGAAAACTGTGGATTTGCAACAAATATGCAATACATCCATTTATATATATATATATAGATTTCATAGCGCAGCACGTGAACAACTCACCTCCACCATTCTTCTGTGCCAGATAAGGGAATCGCCACACGTTTCCGAGTCCCACGGCATACCCGATGGTGGCCAGCATGAACTGCAGCTTGCTGTCCCACGACTCCCTGGTGTCGTCGCCCCCAGGCTTGAATTCGGACTTGTCCTCCGTGGAGGCCATGTCCATGGTCATGGTCTGCGTGACCGGGCTCTGGTCGCCCATGTCGAAGGCGATGTTGGTGGATCCATACCCTGGATTGACGTCGCCATTGTTGATGATGAGACGACCCTGCATTTCCCTCAGTTCCATCTTCTCCCCAACAGGCAACTCGCTCTTCGAACACTGCTTGCGCATCAGGTTCTGCATGATGGCGGCAGGTGGTGGGGTCTCGTACTTGAGGATAGCCAATGCGGATTGACTTAGTGTCCTATGTGCTGAAGAGTAGTTCTTCTTCACGGGTTCGAGGTCAGATTAGAGGACGACTTAACGCTGTTTGGTGGCTCAATTGGCATGTCAAACTCATCGATGACTTTCCGTTTTCCAACCAAAAGCAGTTGCGTATATTATCTCTTCTTCTGGTTTGAAGGATGAATACGAAGTTTGAACTTATGGAGCTCATTTGTTGTCAAGTTTGCTTTAATACGATGGTAATGAAATAAGTTCAGGATGTGAATATTGTGTCTTGTAGGATAAAACTGCGAAACGATTCGTGTGAACAGTTTCAACTATGATATCACAGACGCAGGGGGTCAACGTTTCAAGAAGTACACTTCAATGGACAAATGTTTTCGTTGTTTGTACTGTACTCAGTATTTATTGAAGAAAATAAAAGCAAAGTCAGGTTCCACCCAAAATTGGTGGATTCAAGCGTTAAAGTTCAATGATCTTATGAGGATGAATGTATAAGCAGATGAAATATGTATTTATTCAAAAATCCTCGTCATAAAAGTAGGTGAGGATAATGTTCTGAAGAAAAGTGTATGTCATTTGACTTGTGACATTGAAACTTAGAAGAAAACGCTTTTCAACTTCTCCTTAAACAGCAAGGGTCTCCTTAAAGAACAGTCCAAAGCTACATAAACATTACATGAACTTAGTAAGTGCAAGAACATATGTCAGGATTATTTTCTTCATATCTTAAAATATACCCTGAAACATTTAAGCGGAATTATTCAACGTTATACTTCGAAACTATCAGTTACAGATTGCACTGCTTAAGTCTATGAATAAAGAACAGAATAATGTTCTGCACATTTTTTAAATGTGGAAAATGCAACAAACATTTTTCGGGCAGCTTCAGATGCAAAAGCGTACAGAACACTCTCTCTTTGTCTTGGGAATATTAGGAAATACGAAATTTCATTTTTTACTTCAAAAGTCCTGTAAAATAGAGAAAATACACATAGCTTAAGTTTTTTTCACTTATTATATTACAATGAATGAATAAAAAACTTAATTATTAACACACATTTAATTTTAAAAAGTAAATAATCAAACCAAATCACCCATTAAAAAAACTATTTCAATTCTTTTTCACATGAACTGTATACGTATAAAGGCTAATAAAGATTTTATTCATTGTTAGACCTTGTGAGTGCTTGCATTTGATCTCTGAAAATTTCGACACGAGTTTGAATGTATTTATTGAGTGTAAAATTTCAGTAATCAATATTTTAAGCATAAATATCTCCTCCTAGAAAATTAAATACATGAAATAATCGACGTTACTAAAAAAAATTGCAAATTGTACATGCATATTGTACGATTACAAGGGTCAATACTTAGTCATAAAAAATAGTTTGGGAACAAGTGTATGCAATAATTTTTTACATTTAGTAATTTTTTGGTTTTCAATACTCAATATTTTAAGTAAAAATATCTAATTTTAAAAAGTTAAATACATGATATAATAGACGTTACTAAAAAAATTGCAAAGTGCACGTGCATATTGTAAGATTACAAGAGTCAATACTTAGTCATAAAAAATAATTCTGGAACACGTGTATGCAATATTTTTTTTTGTACTTGCATGATGCTGACATTATCACATACTTTACTACACGAAGGTCTTCTTTCTTTCATTGTTTTTTTGAAAAGGCTAATAACGAAATAATAACTTCAACTGTAGTAATTTCACAACTCCCTTTAATATTTGTTGCAGATGCAAGAGTTTTTTTTTTGAAGTAAAAGCTCTTTCACGTAAATTTACTACACATAAAAAAAGCTCACAGTTATGAGGAAGACATTTTGAATGACTATAAAAAAACTGTTTGAAAATATTCAAAAAGCAAAATGTGCTGGCAAGCGATCATCGGCATTTCCAACTTTTAGTTAATTGCTTTTTGAGATTTTTGAGCAAATATTATGTACAGCGCAAAAATTATCATTTATATATTAATGTAGTGCTAATTGTTTCTACTTGCTTCTCGCTTAAATTTATTCCGTATTTTTAATTTTTAACTGACTGCAATAAAAAAGAGGTAATATTCAGTTCATACCTTATGCACACTTAATTAATTTACTAGTTTTCAAATGTTTGTTCACTTACAGCTTCCTTCTGTAAGAACTGATTTTGATGATTGTTTTTTAACCTATTTGTGGTGGTGCAACTTAAGTCTCGTATCTTTGTTTGATCATATTGGTTCTTTATAAAAAAGTTACGAGTGAAAAACAGTAACTTTCAAGTCAATCAGAATGCATAAATTTAATATTTCATTACTAAAACATTATATAGCTCCAAAAATTTGTTGCTGAAAAAAGCAACCGTTGTAGTATTTGTAACACAAGTTTTAGGTGAAGGCTTTCCCGAAGCAAACATGAAATGCATCCAGTCTTTGCTGTAGTGACATTTCAATCTTTATCTATGTCAATAATAGACTGGCAAAAATACACATTTCCAAATTTTAAATTTTTCTGCAGCAAAAATATAACTTCATTATCAATATTATTCATAAGAACACAAATTAAGTTTCATAGTAAAGCATTAAATGTAAAGCCTTTCATTTTATTTTTCATCGTAAGGTCTTTACTGCGCCATGAAATATATTTGAAGCTTTAAAAAATGAAAAGTTCTGAGTTAAGCTCTGATATTTTCTAAATCCTTGAATAAATGCGATAAACTCATATCATTAAATCGTTTTCTGCTATTATCTTTAAGACCTTGCGATCTCATAAGCACTTTCTATTTTCATCATAATTTGTTCAAAGTGGTATAGCTTCATCATATATTACGGTTTTTCTTTAAACAAATTAATGCGAAGTAAAATGATCCCGCGGATTTCAGAGAAAGCCATAATCATATTTCAGAAGAGGTTAACACCAGGAGCAGGAGAATGTGTATATTCTGTTATAAATATTATCGGAAGAGCATGGTCCTTTGAATCAAAATAGCTATAAGTTCAAAACTGTGTTTTGATAGGGTTTTAGTTTTAGAAGTTTAATTTTGGTTACTTTTCACGCTGTCTTAAAAAATAGACTGGTTTTTTAGCCTCTATTTCTATATTTTTGTAGTCAACAGAAAAAATTTGATTCGGAGCTATGACTTAGAAAAAAGTTAGTTTTGGTGGTAGGACTTTCTTTACTGCGAAGCAACATATGCTAATTAGTCAACAGTAAGCAAGATGAAAGTGCTTTCCATGGGAAAAATATATTATGGTCACTCAAGTACTATTGAGTATAAATAGTTTGTAATTTATATACATCTTCGGTCTTCTTTTTAATTTCCTTTAGTAATTTTTAAAATCAATTTTCAATGCTTGGAAAACAAAATTAGTATTTGACAGATTGTTACTATTATTATCAGGGAAAAAATTAATCCCGTGCAATTCTATCATTCCCTTTTCTCAATAAATTCTAACGTACGAATCATATAAGTTTATCAAAAGTACCCAATACGTCCTTAGCCTATAGCTACTTCTTTCTAATACGAACCAGAAGCAAACAATGTAGTCTGCAACAGAAATGTCTAAGCGAAAACAAATATAATACTCCCAGCGAAAGGAAGAAATATTGTGCTACTCATATTTGATTCACACAACTGTCAACGTGTTAATTAATAAATACTGCTTCTAGCTGCACCCTTACCTCCTTTACATTCTTCTTTTACAGTATACCAGAGTGTTTTAACTTTAAAAGTGAAAGGGGAAAATACTTCATGCAAGTTTGCATTTAATGCATAGGCGTAGCGATTCCACCGACATTTCTAATTTAACTTTTCTGTTTAGTTTAGGCTTGTGGGGCGTATAAGGTATGCTTATAAATGACATGGATTTGAAGTATTCAAATTAAATTTTAAAGCAACAAGAAATGATTGGTAGGTGCAAAAAAAAAAGTCACACTCGGTACAGTCTTGCTCTCTTGCTCAATTATCTTAAACAGAATTTATTTTTAAAGCTACGGCAAATACAATGATTGCTTTCAAATTATTGAAAAAAGAAAAAATGAGAAACGTGCTCCCTTTACACTTCATTTTTTCATTTTGATTATATAGCAAGAAATATTTTTTCATAATTGTTTTATCGACTGTTTCTTTTGTTACGATCGAGATGTAGTACAATTCATAAAATATTTACTACAGGTTACAGCAGGCTCGTGCGTGCTCGTGTTTTAAGCGCACATTACACTTTTTTTGTTGAAAATTACTCACTTTTTTTTATCAATAACAAATTGCTGTATGCTTTCTTTTTGGACCTGAAACGTCGTGTAGTTCTCTTGCAGATTGGAACCCTCGTGCCCCGGTGCTCCGTCAATCTAGACCTAGTCACCCAGAGGCCCATGCCGTACATGGCGCTGCGAGACAGAGTCTGCAACGGTTCCATTGCACCACCTTGCAGGATATAGTGGCAAGAGCAAACTCACACACACGTGGCAACGCATACCCGCCAACACACACACACACACACACACACACACACACACACACACACACACACACACACACACACACACACACACACACACACACACACACACACACACACACACACACACACACACACACACACACACACACACACACACACACACACAAGCACACACACACACACACACACACACACACACTATACCCTGTGTAATGAGATCTGGCGTCTCAAAGTAAAATTAATTTCCCACTCTCTGCACTTTTCCCCTGATAGTTGTAATAGTTACGGCGCTATGGAATTTTTTTCCCACTTAGCTTTTGCAACAATAGTTAAATGCAAAACGGTCAAAATTGATTTGTGCGTAAACTATTATTCTATTGAGAAATCAATGTCAATAAAGCACAACTTTTTCAGAAGTTTTTGCTTTATTTATGTATGACTAGATGTGTTAGAAAACGTTGAGAATAACTGAGATATGAGGATATAAATAAAAGTACGTACGTAAGCCTAATTCGATAAACATGAAATAAATGAAATGCCTCAACATCCAAGCATAAAAAAAGAATTGAGCTGTTTTTTTTCGTACGGTTCCAGGGAGACGATGCAAAATTTCTGAACTTGTTACGCCTATTTTAAAATAACCGAGTATATAACTATACAATATCTAGTGAAGACTTGGTACAACAAGCTGTCTTTTTTATAAAATGAACCGAGATCTTTGTATTTTAATTAAATTTCAGGGGTTGTGTTAGGGAAGATATTTGTTTTACAAATATGTTTTTGTAGTAAGGAAATTCTTGTCTTCCTGAAATTCTTTTTTAGTGCTAATTCAAATATAGAAATGTGTAAAGATGAATCTAAACAAAACCTTTTCAGAAGGTAATATGGAATACAAAAAACTTTTAGACGCCGTTTAATTTTGAGTTGAATCTCAAAGAAGTAAACAAAGTTATTTTCTAGAAATGAATGATTTCTTACATGAAGAGATTTTCACCTAAATATGAAGAATCTTTGACTCCAGTCAAAATTACTTATAGCCAATCAATAATCTGGAGCTTCAATGCAATTTCATGTTGAGAGGAGAAGTCCTGGATATTTTTAACGCAGTCATTTGATTTACTGCTCTGAAAGATACTTCTTGTTTGGAAAAAAGTTACACGAGATCTGTTTTAGATACTTTATTCGCAAAGAACTTTTGCTAGTAGCAAGGGAGGAAAGAACTTTCTATGTTTGGCTCATTTTTATATAGAAGTGAATTGTAATAAAGAGAAATTTTGAGAATGCTTCGAAATAATTCATCTTACATTTCTTCAAAAATAGCTTTTAGAGAAAAAATTTCAATATTCATTCATTCTGAATGACTGATTTTTCTATTTGTACTTTAAATTCCTTTTTATTTTTAAAGCCGAAACATTTCATGATTCCAAGCGTGGTATTTTTTATATTTTCAACTTTTATTGCTTTTCTGAATCTCAGCAATGAAGCCCATAACTGCTTTGGCCAAAAATGAACGACATGTATATTTTTAAGCAATCTATTTAGGCAGAAAAAGATGTATTGTTTTTGTCGAGTATCTTTAAATTGAATGATTTTTTCGCATTGAATAAGGGGTCCTTTTTAAGCCCAAAAACATGTATATGCAGTTTCTTTCGCACAATTATCCCTTTTAACTTGGTTGTTTTGATTTTTATTAGTAATTTAAAATAGCACTGTCTCTACAAGTAAGTTTAAAAGGTAATATTTTACAAAAATTATATCCATGGACGTAATTTTTTTCAGACTTTCAGAAAGGTATTAAAATGATTAATAACAGTAAAAAATAAAATGTCAAACAATAGAGTACAAACCTTGCAGAAGCCCATCCATAATATTTTTTGTTTAATATCCCTTTTAATGCGAAAACAATGTAACGAAATTTTATTGGAAAAATAATGCCGCAAAGACAGCCATGGAGAGAGAGTTCTAAGTTCGAACTGATGTGAAATCTGTTTCACTAGTCTCAACGGAATCAATGGAAAGTGAGCACTTTCACATAACGTTATGTTTATCCACCTGTTTTAAGACGCAACCGACGCATTGTCGTAAAGTTGACAGTTTTAATTTACGGCTAGCTCAAACACCAATCTATGCACTTTAAAAAATGAATGTTGTTTTTACGGTATAATACAGCTAATTTCATAGTAATAAACTGTAAAAATTGCTAATTTTACAGTAATAAACTAAAATTTCTAATTTTACATTACTAAACTCTTAAATTGCTAATTTTACAGCAATAAACTGTAAAATTGCTTATTTTACAGTTTATTACCATGCATTTTACAGTTTTAAACTTAAACCTCTGCTGCCAGTATTATACTGTTGTTTTTACAGTATAATACAGCTAAATTTTACGGCAATAAACTGCCTTTGTAAGAAACTGTAAAATCGCTAGTTTTATAGTTTATTACTGTGAATTTTACAGATTTAAATTGGAACCTCGGTTGCCAGTATTAAACCCATGTTTGTGAAATTTGCAACACCATGAAGGACTTGCGCGAATGAGCTGAAATTTTCAGCAAATGCAAAGTAAAGTCTGATATGCAAATTATTAAAATTTTAGACTCGTAGCGCATGCGTACGCTGAGCAGCGCCCTCTGAACGCCGCATTTATCCGAATAAATAGATGGCTGCAGCAAGGCGTGTATGGCTATTGGTGGTGGTTATCTGCTTGTGATAAACGTTAGCTCAGACGTTGCTTATGCCTTTTCGACGAAAAAGAGCGAGATTTCAACAACTTATGGAGTTTGAACGAGGGAGGATCATCGGCCTTCGTGAAGCTGGATTGTCTTATCGTGATGTAGCCGCTGGAGTGCAGCGTAATAGCGGCACAGTGATGCCTGTTTGGAAGCAGTGGACGGACGAGTGACGGACAACTCGGAAATTCGGGAATGAACCCCGAAATGTGACGTCAGCGCGCGATGATAGACACCTGATCCGCATGTTGCTGACGGACCGTACAGCTTCTTCTAGACAACTGGCAGCACAGTGGTCAATAGCTACAGGTGTTTCGTTGTGTGTTTCATCAATTCGTTGACGTCTGCTGCAGCGTAGACTGCGCGCAAGGACTCCTTTATACATGATCCCCTTCACGCTAAACCATCGTCGCCTGTGGCTACAATAGGCCAGTCAGCATAAGGACTGGAGTGCTGACTGGCAGTATGGTGTGTTTTCTGACGAATCCCGCTTCAGTTTGTGGTACCATGATGGCCGCATTCGCGTCCGACGCTATGCCGGTGAACGTTACCATCTAGAGTGCATTATTGAACGTCACAGTGGACGAATACCTGGTGTCATGGTCTGGGGTGCCATATCGTATCACGGACGATCTCAATTGCTACAAAATGTGGGTAACCTGAACAGCAATCGGTAGATCAGTGAAGTTCTACTGCCCTAAGCTGTGCCCTTCCTTCAAGGCATGCCTCGCGCTGTATTTCAGCAGGATAATGCCAACCTTCATGTCGATAGGACTGCTCAATCCTTCCTTTCATCACAGCAGGTACAGCTTCTTCCCTGGACAACGTATTCCCAGGATATGTCGCCGATTGACCATGTCTGGGATTTCGTTGGTCGGTGTCTCGTTCATGATCCTCATCCTGTTGCTTCTACAGACGAGCTTTAGGTACGCATACAAACACTATGGAATGCTCTTGATCAGGCAGACATTAAAACTTAGTTTGACTCCATGTCACGTCACGTAACACCACTTATTGTAGCGCGTGGTGGCTACACAAAATAATAATTTCAATATTTTTTTATTGTTTGTTGGCTTTTTAAGTTTAATCATTTATTTGTACCACTATCACTTAGCTGTGTATTAAATTTCCTTCAATTATAACGATTCCTTCATGCCGTTGCAATTTTCACAAACATGAGTTTATATTGTAAAAACAACAGTTCATTTCTTGCAGCGTGGAATGATAGGAACTCCATGCAATATCAAGATACGTAGGTTCATTTCTTTCTGAATGAACGCCTAGTTTTTTTTTTCCTCAAGGTGATTTTTAAACAAAACAGATCTGTTAGTTCAGGAAATTACTTCATGGCAGAAATCAGCCTAACGAAGAAAAATCCTGATATTTTAAGAGATCAAAACTATATCTTAAGTTATTTTCAGTACGAGAAATATAGCATTATCTGACAGTAAAATAAAGTCAATGAGAGTAAAAAGATCGGAAGTTAAATAAGAACAATAATTAAAGGAACTTCAATGAGTTATGTCAAAAGGAGCTTTAAAATCTTCACTTTTTTGCTCATACATGGGGTTGCGCATTGATTTAATACAATGCGCAATTGCATAATATCCGTCAACAGGAAAAAAAAGTAACTTCATAAATATTTTCCGAATTCTTTTTTTCCTCATTTTCAGCCAATAAAAGTTACTTCAAAAGCCATTAAAACGTCGAGAAGCGTATTTTTAAGCCTGCATAATAAAAAGTTCGATATCGCATCGTCGAAATTTTTCTCGTCGGTTATTTTTACTCAGTGTGATTTTTACTCGCTTTACATCGTTAAGTGATGACACTAGTTTCAACGCCGTTACATTAAAATATTTTTATATTCCTGAGTCTTTCACATGTTGTATGGACGATTTTGTTTTCTTTTAAAGAGTAGCTGAATATTTCCCAATATTATTTAAAACATGTTAAAACTGCGCAAATACTTAGGGCATTATTTTGAATAAATTTGGCTATAAATATCTATGCACTTTGAAAAGGATATTCTTTATTAAATCAGCGCATTCAAAAAGACACCTATTGTTCTTCGAATAAAAATAAATGAATAGTTATTAAGTTTGAAAATTAATGATTACCAATAAGCTGTTTAAATATTTACGAAACTTAAACATGAACCTGTACACTTTTTATGCCTCCTTCTCTTTATGATATTTAAGAGTAAAATATCTTAATCTTTGCTTTGCGTTTCAATATTAAAGCTTTAAAATAAGCGCTTTTAAAATAAACTTAAATGAACTAATTTGAAGACATTGTGATATTTAAAGAGGGCAAAGTTGATGAGCAACTTTAGTTTAATTAAGTTTCAGAAAATGCTTTTGGATTCGCACTAAAATTGCTAATTAGTTGAGCAACTTAATTTTTTTCAAGTATTATAATTTGTGGCATTTAAACGGTATTTATTATTATAAAATTTAGCAATAACAGAAAAATAAGTCAAGGGAGAGGGGAGATAATAAAAATATTGCAATTTCAAAAGAATGTGCTTAATTATCACTTTAGTTTAGTCTCTTGTAACCATACTTGTAAAGTTGAAAACTTTAAAATAGGTGAATAAAGTTTGGATAATAAATCTCTGTTGAAAACCAAATTGATTTTATTTTCTATCTCTTTTCCTCCTGCTGACAAGCAAGTAAGCATTTATTTTCAACTTTTTTATCAAAATATTTTTCTAGTCAGGACAAAATGTTGCTAAATTTCAAATGATTTGCTCAAACGAACAAATCTATTTTGAAATATTTTCGATCATGCTAATAAGTTTAAGACCAATTGTTATTTGTAAAAATACAAGTCATGTAAAAATTTTTTGACTGTCACCATATAATCCAGCGATAAAATAGTTCAAAGCAAAATGCAATTAGCGATGGAAACATTTTATGTAAGTTCGGTTGCGAAATTTATTAAAGAGCAATGCTTGCAATTTTTTATCCTTTCTGGAAGTTTTAAAGCAAAAATTATTCTTTAAAATCGGGGATTATGAAGCCACTAAATTTCATGAAAAAGTAGTTTATCTAAACAGATGGATTAGTCTTGGATAAAATTGATACCCTTATGTAAATTAGTAATAGCCGAAAAAAATAGGTAATAGAAAAATTATTCCTTCTTGTTTGTAAGAATGTCAAGCAGAGAAATATTGCTGAACATCGTGTTGATTTTCTGGTGTGGCTTTTTACCTTTGAAATTTTTAACTGAATGGGAAAAAAAAGTAAAAAAAAAAAAAGGCAACGTAACGGCTTGAAATATGAACTCTGCTTGTTTTGGAGGGAGCGTGTGTGCAGGAAACGTATTTACTATTCACTAACGCAGTTTATTATGAAGTTAAAAGAAACATAGAAATGGACAAACTTTAGCAAAAGATTGCAAACAAATGTTTAAGTTCTTCAAGAGTCCCTCTTTTTAACGCAAAAATGTTTGATTTTTTTAAAGTTACCCGACGAAAGCAAAGAGGTGCAATCATTGATATCTTATGTACTAAAATTAGGGGATTAAAAAAACACTTTTCTTCATAAAAAAGGGGTTCCTTGAAAATCCAAACAAGTATCTGCAATCTGTTACTAATTTATGCGCTTGTCCTGCGTTTTAATTTTATCGTCTGTAGCGAAGAAGCATCTTTCCTTAGACCAGTATTCCTTAGACCACGCCAGCAGGAATTGCAGCCGTAGCTTCTGTTCTGAGCAGAGAGATAACAAAATATTGCCTCCATTTACACATGCTCTACACTAAAAAAATCGATGTTGTTTTTACAGTATAATGCAGCTAATTGTATAGTAACACTAAAAATTGCTCATTTTACCCTAATAAGCTGCAAAATTGCTAATTTTACACTAATAAACTGTAAAATTGCTGCTTTACTGCAATAGACTATGAAATTGCTAATTTTATAGTTTATTACTGTGCACCTTACCGTTTTAAACTGGAACCTCTGCTGCCAGTTGATTGTACTGCTGCTTTTACAGTAAAATACATCTAATTTTGTGGTAATAAACTATAAAATTGTGGTAATAAACTGAAAAACTGCTTCTTTATAGTACTAAACTGTAAAATTGTTAATTCTACAGTTTACTGCTGTGCATTTTACAGTTTAAAACTGGAACCTCTTATGAAAGTATTATACAGAAAAAACAGCAACTTATTTTTTGTAGTGCATAGTCTAATGCAATAGACGCTATTGCAGTTCACTCGTAATTTGATGCTTTCATTTCTAACTAAGCA
Organism: Uloborus plumipes; assembly: GCA_038373865.1. Lineage (NCBI taxonomy): Eukaryota > Metazoa > Arthropoda > Arachnida > Araneae > Uloboridae > Uloborus > Uloborus plumipes. The sequence goes on from JAXGGA010000863.1 coordinate 168,874, forward strand.
CAGCACAATAACTTTGTTTCTCCTATTGTTACTTTGTCACACAAAGGTATTTATTCACCTCTTTCAGTTTATCATGTTTTCTGTTTAAAATAGACCAGGGTTGAAAATAAAATCAACATTTCAAGCAATGGAAGTCAGTGCGAAACTTTTCAACGTTAGCGAGACATTCACTGCTCTAGAAGGACAAGAAGAGAAGGGAGGGGAGAGAGAGAGAGAGGGGAAATTAATATCACGCTACATAGTGATTCCATTCCCCCCTCTCACCCCTTGTATCCCCTGTTGGACTCATCATTCAGCGATTGCGTTCTAATAGTGGCTTGAAAGAGCCCCCTTCGGGGATGGTCGAAGAGATATGAAGGGGATGCGGCGGGATGATTGCGGAGATTTCCTCCCCCGCAGGGTGATGTTCTTTTTTTTTTCTTTTTATCTCCATCCAGTCTTTGAAGCGTTCATGGAAATGCTTCTGAAGTCATTTATTAGAATTAGGCGTCAGTTTCAGGCGAAAGAAGAAAGCTCTCATTGGATTCAGAGAGGAATGGAGGAGGGGGGGGAGGGGGCTGCTTCTCGTCAAAGGTTCGATCGGATACTTTACACCTCCGCGGAAGAACGATATTGAGAGTTGGATGGATGCTCAACTGCAGGGAAGAAATGACTTTGCTGGAACTGGCTTTCAAAGAAATGTTCGATGTCTGCTGTTACATTGGACGAAATTGAAGAATTCTTTAGTTTTGAGAGGGAATGCTTTTGATGATAAATATTGTTACAAAGCTGAACTTGCAAGTGCAAATAACAACAGTTTTAATTTAAATTCAACACTTAGAAAATAATACAAAGAGTATTTTCTTGAAGGAAATCAATATTTGGTTTTCAAACGCTGCAATAGCGAGCTGTATGTTTAGTCTATTTGCACTTAGCCCATTTTTATTTGCATTTATTTGCGGAATAAGCATTCAACATGTTCTCTGTTTTAATTAAGCTAACTACGCTAGAAGTTAAGGTTCAACAAATTGTGTTTTATATTTCACTCTCTTTCTATCTTTAAATTTCGATCCGACTCGTCAGCATTTTTCGTAATATAAATATATTTTCTGGTTATTTCTATACAGAATGAAAGTATTTCCTTTTAAATTAAAAGCATTGCAGTAATCGCTAACTGAAAATTTTCTGTAGATAAAAATTTACAACCGTTGAAAATCTACAGTAGGGCAATTCCACGGTAACTTACGTTACATTTCGACCAACTCTTATTCATTTAGCACCTCAGTACAGACAAATTTTGTTGTACAAATCTTGTATGAAAGCATTCTACGAAAATGACAGTTGAAAGCAAAATTAAAATGCAAAAATATTCGATGCATTTAAATTTTATAAAATCTAGCAGTCAAAGATAAGGCAGTAACTTGCGTTACACAAAAAGGGAATGACATAATATGAAAATTGGTTCTGAGGCAAATTTCTGCTCTATTACAGCTGTTTTATTGCTTGAAGCATAATTTATCAGTTCCTTATAATGCTTAGGAATACATTTTCATTAATTTAAAAATTTATTTCAAAAATTGAAAATTATGGGAATTTTTAACTTGGTAACTTATGTTACAATAACTTACGTTACAAAATTTACTTACAAGCATATCTATATTACAAAAATTAATGAATGAAAATTACAGCTTATTTTAGATCGAAACATTGAAAATTAACAATTATGAGTTAAATTTACAGAAATTTAATATCAAACTCAATGAAAAATCAAAAATATTACATAACATAAGACTTAAATCTATACTGGCTACAAGTTCAGGTAATTCAATTTTTCAAATCATTCTTTCTTTCTTATTATAAATTTCATCTGTCGTAACTGGACATTTCTAATTGGTTCCAACAGCAGCCATTACTTATATTTTAAACTCGTTTTCTTCAATAATCGTCACAACTCAAGGATACAATGTATTTTCGTACTTTACCACACACCATTCACCAGCTTTTGTCTCTGTTTTTTCTTCTTGTTTCTTAAAATACTTAACTAAACGAAACCCCGTAGTTTGTTAATTTCTAGTTCTTAAATGGTCATTGTTAATGTGCGGATCTTCAGAAAGTATTTTTGATAAATTTTGCTTTTTCTAACATATTTCAATACCATAAAGAGTGACTTATATTTAAAAATCTGTAATATCCACATGACTTTTCTCATACCCCTTCTACAGCGCATCTTTTCTGCAGAGTTTAGTGGCATTTTAATGCAGAATAAAATGTATTTCACCTGTAAGAGATGAAATATTTTTGTATTTGTTACTTCTGAAACATATTTGATAACTTTAAATCATAACAGAAGTCATTTTTGAATAATTTATAGTACATTACTCCTAAATATTCTGAATGCAGTGATATTGTTTAGAGAGAATTAATATCTCAAAAGCCAAAAAGAAACATATAATTTATAATAGAGGTGTATTGTAATCTTATTAACAAATAGAGACATTTTAAGAAATATGATTAATTTAGATTAAGTAAATACAGTATAAATTTTAAAACAATTCTTGCATAAATTACTCCTACTTACCACATAGGTTTATTTCACAATTTACTTTCTTTATAAATACAAGTATTTAAGTTCTACTTGGGTAACTTACATTACCTGCATATGTTGGTAACTTAAGTTACACGTTTTGATTGTAGCACAAAAAATTAAATAGACAATATTTAAAAAAAAAAACTTTAACTATTTGCTTAACACACACTTATAAGATAGAAAATATAGCATTGTCAACATTGCATTGCCCTTTCTTTATGCACATCATGAACTTTAACATGTTTTTGGTAACTTATGTTACATAGAACAGTGCATTTTTGAAGTTAACATAAATCACTTAATTTGCGTGAAAACACTCGTTTTAGCAATTTACAATATTGAATTAAATTGTAATAATCAATATTCTTCCTTTAAAACAGTTATCTAAAGAAAAAAATTGAAACTTACCAACGTTGAAAGATTGACCATTTGCTTTGCCAAAAGTTCAATATTCCATTTCCAACTTCAAAGTGCTGCCAAAACTAAAAATACTACATTCTTGACAAAAAATTAGTATAAATAATAAACTTCTAACATTTTTAAACCGAAAAATATGTAAAACAGACGCATTGCTGTAATTTGATTTTTCCAACGCTTTTCCACACTTGCATGGAATTGCCCAGTAGCTAGATATAAGTGATTTTTGAACTCACAAATAATGTATTTGCGAGGGAAATGAAACCGTGACTGCATTACTGCTAGTGATCGAAAGATAATGAATGAATGATACTGAAGGAATGAATAAATAAACAGAGAAGGAAAAGCAATTAAAATGGCTTCTTTTGGTTGGTTGAAGCGTTTCGCATAGAAAAATCATTTGTGGTGGGAGAAAAGAAACGTGAATATTAGAAAACTTTCAATGACATTAGGATGAACACTTTTTTAAAAATGAAGGAATAAATAAATAAACATAAGGAAACAAATAAAAATATCAAACCAGACAAAAATTTTAAGAATATTGAGAGAAATTATTGATTTTTTAATTAAATTCTTAATTTACAAATACGTTGAGGGTTTTGAAGAAATGCAGATTTTAGACGGACGAATACCTTTTCACCCCCCCTCCCACCCAAATTGTGTTTTCGTTTCACTTAAATCAATTTATTTTAGTGGTTAGTAAAAGCTGAAGAAGTTGGGTTAGAATTAGGGATGCACTAGTAAATTGGTCATAATCGGCCACACAGATTATTTTGTAATAAGCCAAATTGTACCGATTTAAAGGCGGATTCTTTTTTTTTTTTAATATTACTTTTTTCTAGAATAAATTCAACAAGAAAGTATGATAAATAATTCTATTAACAGTAAATACATGTAATTTTGCGCAATCCTTGCTATAACACGTAGTGTGAAAGAGTGTACAGAGTTAAAACAAAACAAATAGTTCCCAACAATGCGTGAAACTGAATGGAATATTAAAAGATAACCCTCACAACTGATATTTATATGACACTGTTGGGAATAATTAAGTTCCTGAACTTTTAAATTGGAATTCGAAAGCATGAGCATTTCATTTTATTTAAAATCATCTAAATTATGCTGATGAACTGGTGAAAAATATGTGTTTAAAATAAAATTACTTTAAATATACATTGAACTTGAAACTGCGATGAATAAATTTATAAATAAGAAATAAGTAATTTTCTGCAAACATAAGTATAACATGAAGTAAGAAAGTGTAGTGTGTAAAAACAAAACAAATAATGCAAAGAATGAAATATAAAAAAATCCGTACAGTTGATGTATTTTTTTTAAATAAATTTATTTTACTGTTTTGAATAAATATACAAACTAGCTCGTCTTTTAGGGGGGTCAGTGGGGTTCAATACCCCCTTGTCTTCGAGAAACCAATATATTTTTATATTAGTGGGCTTGTTTTTGGTTGTTTTTCAACGAAATTACATTGTGATCGCACACTTTGATCCTCTCCGCCCCGGAAAAACTTGAAATGGTGGGTCTAATATACATATAAATAATGTTGGAACATTTTTCATGCGTCGATACGTTTTTGCTTAGAATAGTGCTCTTAGATAACCTCTACTTTTCACAAAGAATAAAAGTCTTGAATTAAAACCCATTAATACCTGACATTTTTTCCCCAAAGATATTTTGTACACTGGTTACAAACAGTGTTTAATGGACAGGAAAAATAATTAAAAAAATATAATGTAAAAATTAAATTTTTTTATTAAGGAAAAAAAATCGTCCCTAAAAAGTTACGATAGACCCCAGAGGGTACATACTTTTTTTTACTAATTTTTTTCTGCCGACGATATAATACTTAAAAAGACATTTTAGAGGAAGAGATATAATCAGCAATTAACATAAACTGGGAAGCTGGGAATAACTTTGAAAACTTTTTTTCTTGAGATTGTGAACGATGTAATTTTTGATAAATATCATATTAAAACTGCTACGGAACACACATTACAATGGTTATGTACTGCAATACATTAATACCGAGTTGAAACAATACCAAGATACTAATTGAACACTATTATTTGGTAAAATGCTCATTTTGGGGAAATTCAGACCCTTTTTTGGACCGTCCCTAAAAAGGGACGCTAGGCATTAATGGGTTAAAGGGTTACTAATAAGTGAAAAATACATTTGAATTAAAAGTACTCCTACCTCAAAATGCTCACCACAGCCTCTCTCTATTTCTTTTTAAATTTTCATGTCAGGTTAAAAAAAACTAACAATGAGTTATTTATGTCATGCGTTAAAGTAATTACGTTGACAATAATATGAAAATTGGTTCAAAAAAACTTATTTGAAATTATTCTGGGAACATTAGGAAGATGGAGGAAAAAAAATATCTCAACAATAAATTAATAACTATTTCTAAATCGGAATAGTAAAATAAGGGAAAAAAAGTGGTGGTGACATTGGTAGTATTAAAAGTTACCATTCTGATCATTAATCGGATCGTCAATTATCAATAATCGATTAATCGGTAATCGGCCAATTTATTTCTAGGTGCATTGATAATTATAACACTATTTCACTTATGCAAAAGAAACAAACAAAAGTAAATCATGCAATACAGTTCCCACAGACCAGCTATACAAAAACATGCAGGAAAAATATAGATAGTGAAAAGTTGGTATAAAAAAGTCAAAATAAAAGCTTGTTATCGTAAATTCATTTGTGATAGTTCATTTTCCTCCCCTCGGTTCTTCAATTATTACCAAAGGTGAAAAATGTGCAAAAATAATTACAAACTCAAATTTTCAAAGTTACTGCAAAATCCGTAACAGTACATCTCATACAAGTGAAAATATGTAGATTTTAGAATTTTATTTTGATAAAAAAGAATAACTGAATTATTTCAATAAAAAGTAAAATGTCAGTAAAATATTTAAAGTATAAAGTTAAAATGTTCCGAAATGATTCATTTTAGCTAGTTATTGCATGTTTTAAAATTGTATTTGAAAAAAAGTAAGACTACTATATACTAGCGACATGTTTATAGAATGATAATTCAGAGAAAAAACATGGTATGAAAATTTGATCAATAGGAAAAGGTTAAAATTTCCAGCGTTTAAAAGCTATTTTGTAAGAAAAATGAAAAAACAGAATGAAAGAGATGAGATGAAAGAAATTGAAATAAACGATTATTCTGAGTTATTTCCATCACTTGATGTCCATTCAAAACACTTGAGAAGATACCGGAAATCCAAAAAACGTACTCGTCGATTTCATTTGACGTTGCTTAAGTGACAAACGAAAATATTTCCCTGCCACCATGGTGCTTTAAAAAATCAGAAACCTTTCAAAATGACAAAAAGAAGCTAAGAAACTTGGTGGAAAGGAGAAGATTTCTTTTTACTGATTCCCGACGGTAATAATGAAGAGCGAAATCATTGTGAAATTGAATCTAAGAAGTCTTTGAGCAAAAAATAATGTTGAAAAAAAAAACCGAAAGCTTTATTTGGAATTTTTTTAAAGAAGTTTCATGCCCGTGGAAATGCTTGATAGAAACGAAGAATAAATTACAAATCATGTGGACTGAGTAAGATATAAGGAAACATTTTCGTCTTCTTTGGAAAAATAAGAAAAGTGACACCACTTATGTAAGGGCAATGTGATAGAAACGTAATATGATGCGTAAGTATTTTAGTTTAAGTAATGACTCATAACAAGCAATGAAAATTTCAGCTAAAATTAAAATACTTTGAAAACTACACTGCAGAAAATGAATTGTCGTTCTTACAGTAAAATACTCGCAGCCGAGGTTCCAATTTAAAACTGTAAAATGTACAGTAATAAACTGTAAAAATACAAATTTTACAGTTAATTGCCCTGAAATGTAGCTATATTATACTGTAAAAACAACAGTATAATACTGGCAGCAGAGGTTCCAGTTTAAAACTGTAAAATGCACGGTAATAAACAGCAAAATTAGCAGTTATGCAGTTTATTACTGTAAAATTAGCAATCTTACAGTTTAGTACTGTAAAAGTAGAAATGTTACAGTTTATTACTGTAAAATAAGAAGTTTTTACAGTTTATTATCATAAAATTAGCTGTATTATACTGTAAAAACAACCTTCATTCTTTACAGTGTATAGTTTGTAAACAAAAAAGCCAATTCGTTCTTTGAATTTTTTTAAAGAATGTCGTCCCCGTCAAAATGCGTGATAGAACCGAAGAATTTTTCATGGGAAGCAGGGCAAAAGATCATTGTTTTACGGTATTTAAATCTCAGGAAAACCTGGGGATTAGGAAAAGTTACTATTTTAATAGAGTTTTGGCCATTGGAACAGCTTACCGAAAGAGGTTGTAAGGAGTAAGGTGGAGTAAGGGTTTAGATAGCTTTAAGAGAGCCCTTTGTCTTCATTAGGGACTATAAATTGGCTAAGACCAGACTAGTGGGGCCCAGAGCCTGTTGCTGATCGTCACATTTGTATTTTTCATTAAATCTACTGTCTATGAAAATAAAGTTTTTAGAAAATATTTTCAATGAGGGAGTTTCCTTCAGTCAAAAGTACTACTTTTTGTATTGAAATTGATAGAAGGATATTAAAAAATAACACGGACCCGGAAAATACTTTAATTTTCCCAACAGTTTATTTTTTATTAATTATTTTTAAATACCTTCCTGGAAAACGGGGGATGGTTCTTGTGACGTCAGTGGTGCACCTACCAGCTCTCTTTCGAATAATAACACCATTACACCATTTTGCTTTACTTGAGTAGTCCAATCGCAGGAATTGGTGACATCACGACCTTCGTCATCTCACTACAACCAATTAGATTTCGCGCTTACGTGCACCACTGACGTAATGCGCAGATGGTTTTTTTTCGGAATAGCATCTGCGCACCGGTTAAAATAATTCATAAAAAGTATATAACTGGGTCAAAAAAAAAAAAAAAGGTCAAATGTTTTGAAGCATGCTTTTTCAGAAAAAAATACTTTTGAAATTTCGGAAACTCCCCATTACTTCACGTGCTCGAGCCTTCTCAACATAAAATTCGAATTCCAGCTACCAAACAAACAATTAGAGATATATTTTCCCACTTGAAAACACCAACACTTACTATCATTCACAACACAGAAATAACAAGTCCAATTATAATAAAATTGAAAGTTAACTAATAATGAAATTATAAATTCAAATAACAATGAAATTAATGATTAAAGTAATAGTAAAGTTACAAAGTAGTCATAGTAAGCTCATGAAGTTTAGTAGCAATAATAAACTTGCTAAATCAAATAATTTTCAAATTTCGGAGTCAAGAACATTTAAAATTATTAAGCCAAGTAATTTATATGCAATAGCTAATAACATTTTAAATATTTTTTTTGCAGAGAAAGTAAAATAAAATGAATTTCATGAAACAAATGAGTTAGTACGTGAAAACAATTTTTTTTTTACTTCCTACTTTCTAAGCATTACATTTGTTAAAAACAAACGTCTAGCTAATATCAAAACATTTTCAAATATATTTGTTAAATATGTTTCTCCTGTGAAACAAACTTAACAAAAAACTCTTATGCAGAAGAGAAAAGAATCGGATATATATTATAATTCTGCAAATGCAAAAACTCTTGGGACATAGTTACATTTTATTCTTTCATGTGTTGGCGTTTCAATATTTGCTTAGAAAAAAACCCGATTTGAAAATTTCCGCATTCAGATTTCTGTTTTTGCTTTAAAAAAACAGTTTAACATTTATCTAAGATAAATATTTCTACGTTTCGAGAAAACCATTGGGTAAAAATTTTTACAATAGGTACGATTTCGCAAGCACTAATATGTTTTGTCAGTTATATTGGTTTTCTTTAGATCGTGCTTATTCTACTTCCATTTAGTTTGCTATTTCTAAACTTAGCATAATTTGAATAAATTTATATTTACTGTAGTTTGAATAACTAGTATTTTCTTTTATTTTATAAAAATACTCGAATAGCTATCAAACCCTGTTGTTTGTACTGTGAAACGCAAATTCGACGACAGTGTTTTTAAATGGCCATAAATAGTATCTTAATCAAAAGAGTTTTGCAAAAAAAAAAAAACTAGATTTTCTTACCTTGTGCATTTTAACTAAAACTTGTCAAATCATTCACTATCTAAAGGCAATTTCTGATAAAAAATAAATTTGCGACATTGAAATTTGAAAAAACAAGTGAAGTATAAAATAATTTTAAAAATATTATTCAAGCCATCAAAGAAATTAATGCCGAAGTAAAATATTTTTTAAATTATTCTAAACAATTATTCTGCAGACGATAAATAATAGTTAGTTAATACGAGTTCTTTAAAATATGAAATAATGTTTATTGCAGGGCCGTCATTTCAAGTTTTTCCAGGGGAGAGGGGGGCAAAGGGTCCGAACACAATTCAATTTCATCAGAAAACATCAAAAACCACGCCCACTTATACGTAAATACATTGACTTCTCAAAGGAAGGGGGGAGCATTGACCTCCCTGCCCCCTAAATGACGGGCCTGGTTTATTGTGAGATTTAATACGAATAGAAAATATGATAAGGCAAGCTGAAGTTTGTATACTACTACAACTTTTAGACGCAAAGCAATTGGCTGCAATACCTTTTTGCAAAAAGTTTTAACTTGCCAGAAACTAATGTAAGGTTTGTTGGTCTTTTCTGTGAAAATTCTTCTGTTGTTATCGTGTAATTAGTAAAAACTAGAGAAAGATTGGGTGTTATTGCCTCAAGAACTTGTACTTCTTTATTTTATTCACGTAAAAAACAAAACAAGAAAAAATCACAGCACAAAGGGAAGGATATAACAATTTGGGCACCGATGGCAATCGAACTCACGTCCTCCAGCGAACGAAATGAAGCTTCTTCCATAGAACTACAGAGGCAGCTCCTAAACTAATTTTAAACGAAAGAAATTTGTGTAACGGACTATTGTGTTTCGCTTCAGTTAGAACCCTTTATTGTACGCCGTAAAAAATACCTGTTCTTCCCCAAACTTTTCCTGTATATTTGACGGTTCAAACACATTTTATAGACAAAACGGTTTTCCTGGTTTTCTGACTACAACCAGAAATGGTTTAAAACTGTCAATTTGAAATTATATATCTTTTCATGCGGAACTGCTCCACATGAGAAAGCCTTCTTTTCTCTTCGTACTTTTAATGTTATTTTCTACACTTGCTCTTATTTTTAGTAATCATTTTATAGCTTTGAACATCCTGCTAATAAAATTGTAACTCGGCTAAGATGCTCATCCGTCAACAATCTTCAACAGGTTGATTGGTTGCTATTCTTGATCTACCAGCTCTGGGGACCTCCATGGCTCTGTGGTAGAAGGCTCCTCTTTCTTCTGTAAGCCGGAGGTCTTGGGTTCGGCTGATTCGCACCAGTGATTTGGGTGGTATTTCCTTTCTTTGTAACTTAAATATTCATTCTGCTGTCTTGTATGTCAACAGACTTTGAAGAGCTTTTTCTCGTATTTTAAAAAACCGTCGGGCTTACGGATCAATTTTTACGTTACAAAAAGTCTTCTTGCATCGTAAAAAATTGTCTTGTTTACGGATATACTCCGTAACTTTTACGGTTAAAATTTGTCCTTGTACGACAAAAGACCTTTATATTTACGTATATACTCTGCAATTTTTACGGTTTTGCTCAACCGACCAAGCTACTGGTTTCAAACAGTAAATTTCACCTGATTGTTTTCTACAGTAAACGTAGAACTCATATATCTTTCAAAAAATAAACTCCATGAATCTGCCATTCCTGATCGAACACCAGTGTCGGTGTGAGGGGGATGCGCAGACGACATCGCCCTTCCCTTTCTTCAGCTGTCGCGGAAGAAGAAGAGCGATGGCGATCGAGCCTGACTCGACTTCTGTAATCCCACTTCTCCATTTCCTGCACCCTCTCAGCGAGGCGGAAGAATCCGGGGGAAACCCAAATCCAATCTTCCCGAAAGCACTAAAACTTCATATTGCGACCAGTTTGAGGTCACCATTGAAGCGAAAAGATTTTGTTTTTTTGCTGGTATTGTCTTTATGTTGGGGAAAATACAGTGGTGAATGAACTGTACATTGCAAAAAATAAGTTGCTGTTTTTACAGTATAATACTGAAAGCAGAGGTTTCAGTTTAAAACTCTAAAATCAGAGTAATAAACTTTAGAACTAGCTATTTTACAGTTCATTACTGCAAAAATAGCAATTTTACAGCTTATTAGTGTAAAATTATCAATGCTACAGTTTATTACCATTAAATTAGCTGTATTAAACTGTAAAAACAACAGTGTAGTACTGGCAGCAGAGGTTCCAGTTTAAAACTGTAAAATGCTTAATAATAAACTGTGAAACTAGCAATTTTACAGTTTATTCTGTAAACTAGCAATTTTACAGGTTACTACTGTAAAATTAGTAGTTTTACAGTTATTACTGTTCAATTACTGTAATAATAGCTGTATCATATTGTAAAAACAACATTCATTTTTTACAGTGTAGACTTGCGTAACTGCACGTAAAACATAATTTTTGAAAATTTCTAATGATAGAAAAGTTTATGTGCTGTCAAAAAATTTACTTACTCAAAATATTCACAAACTGGAAACTTTTTTTGTCTATGTTTAGTGCAGCATAAGATTCTGAAATGCAGATTCAGTTGTTAGCAGAAATGAAACATAAAGAATTAAAAAACTTTTGAGTTATTTATTCTTCAAGCTTAATAATTTATCATCCGAATGTAGGTTGAAAATAGTAAAATGTGTTTGCTGGAGAAAGTTCATGTTTATTATGTTAGGGAACGATCTTTCTTACTGCGTATTTAGAAAAGTAAAACGTAAAAAGAAAAAAAAATGAATTTGAATTTTGGCATCTCCAATACAAATTATGTTTTTCGCTATATTTGGTGGATTTGATTAGTGAAAGATGAGTTCTTTGTTCTTTTTTTTTTCATATTACTTCTCTCTATTTAATGCAACGCTTAAAATCTAGAGAAAAACAAATGGTTTACAATAAGTAAAACTTAACAAAAAAGAGCTAAAAACACAGTAAAGTAAAACAGTGTGCTTTTGTGCTTAAAGGAAAACTTTTTTATAAAAAGTCTTCGCTCTGTTAACTTTAGTGTGGTAGGGCGCTTTTAGCAGATTTTTTGTGTCTTGATTGCTTAAAAATTTACGTTTTTCTTTTCGAAATCTAATATTGAAAGAACTACTTTTGATTTAAAAAAGGAATAATTTTGGATTTAGTAACAATCTTGGAAACAGAAGAATGGTTTTGAATAATATCACATAAAATTTTAATTTTGCCTTTTACTACGATATGAAAATCAATACAGTGAGGAAAGAGTGTGTCAGCTACTTTTTGACAGCTAAGAAAATCAATCGCATCTACATAAATCATCGGATAACAGTAAATGTGAATGAATATAATTGAAGAACCTTGTTTTATGCATGAACGGCCAAAACAAGGTCGTTACTATATGATAGGAGTTTTGTAATTGAAATCGTTAATCGTTTGATGCCATGAAGCGGTAGCAGAGTATCATTGAAGTAAATGCAGAAGAAAAGAAAACACTGCAGAATACGTTCTACACTGCAAAAAAAAAACTGTTGGTTCAGCTGTATAATACTGGCAGCCGAGGTTTCAATTTAAAACTGCAAAATGTACTACAATAAACTGTAAAACTAGCAATTTTAATTTCTTACTGTAAAGTTAGCAATTTTACAGTTTATTACCGTAAAATTTAGCTGTATTACTTTGTAAAGACAGCAGTATGATACTGGCAGCAGAGGTTCCAGTTTAAAACCAGGGACGTTATTTCGAATTTTTCCAGGAGGGGGGCAAAGGGTTCGTACACAATGTAAAATTTACCAAAAAGTGACAAAAACCACGCCCACTTATATGCCAATACATTGATTTCCCAAAGTCAGGGGAGGGGGGAAATTGACCCTCCTGCCCCCCCCCCCCAAATGACGGGCCTGTTTAAAACTGTAAATACATGGTAGTAAACTGTAAAATTAAAAATGTTATAGTTTATTACTGAAAAATTAGCAATTTTACAGTTTAGTAGTGTAAATTTAGCTATTTTTACAGTTTATTACTATAAAATTAGCTGTTTTATACTGTAAAAACAACATTCATTTTTACAGTGTAATATAAAGCGACTTAAAACCAAGATTTAGAATTATAGTAATTTTTTCAGAAGTCTATCATTACTATCACAGAATTCCTTACAGTATTTTATTTTTGGTGGTGAAAGCTTAATATCGCTTACATTTTACCAAACAAGATTCTTTGAAACTTCGAGTTTTATATATTTACGATTGATTTTTCATTTTCCAATGAGCAGTAAATCTATTCTAAAACATTTTGTTCTAAAACAGTTTCCGTTCCGTGTAGTCTTTTGAAGCACCTTTTTTTTTTATTTCATCACATTGTATGTGAAAAATATTGTGATTTGTTCACGAAAGCAAAGCATTCCTCTTCCGGGAAAAGAGAAATAACCGACTTCCCGAATTCGACTTCTATAATCCTATTTGATTCCTCACTGGTGGGCTGCTGTATTAAGAGAAAGGGGAGTTCTCTATGCGCAATATCGTGGATTTATGAGGCTCTTATGTTTCATAGACGCTGTTGAGAAAACTCAGAGAAAGAGAGTAAGAGAAAGAGAAAAGGTACACTGTGAAAAGTGAATGTTGTTTTTACAGCATAATTCAGCTAGTTTTATAGTAATGAACTGTAAAAATTACTAACTTCACAATAATAAACTGTAAAATTGCTACTTTTACAGTACTAAACTGTAAAATTGCTACTTTTACAGTACTAAACTGTAAAATTGCTAATTTTACAGTTTATTACTCGTAATATACATTTTACATTTTTAAACTGGAACTTTAACTGCCAGTATTATACTGCTGTTTTTACAGTATAATACAAATAAAATTTACGGCAATCAACTGTAAAATTGTTAGTTCTACAGTTTATTACTGTGCATTTTAGTTTCAAATTAGAACCTCGGCTGCTAATATTATACTGTAAAAACAACAGTTCATTTTTTGCAGTGCAGCAGGGGCATATAGTTTGTCTAACATTCAATGCTTTAAAGCTTAGTTTTGAAAACATTTTTTTCGCCGAGGTATTAATATTTGCTGTAAGTAAACTGAAATATTTTATGCTAGTAAGTTAAAAAAAGTCGTGCAATAATGGTAAGAAGGAAAATAAAAAGAAGTTAAAAAAAGCTTTGTGATTGGGCTTACTGTTAACGTGAAAGAGTGTTACATTTACTTATATTTCCTGTGTTTATGCGTTTAAATAATGATAAATGAGCCAAATTTAGGCTTGAAAAAGCTTAAAATTCACAGAATTTAATTCATTGACGCGTAATGTGTAAATATGCAAGTAGAACTTACGAAGCGTATTTTTAAAGTAAGTACCGTTTTGGTATAAAGTAGTACTGAAGAAATCGACAATAGCTTTTAACCCTTTTGCAGTTAAAAAAAAACGAATTACCGCACTTACCTAACAGTCGGTGGCACTCTCAATCGATGGTCGTTTTTAGAAGCTGATTGCACGATATGATAAGTGCCTTACATTTACTGGCAATTATTTAGAAAAGTAGTTTAAGGAAGGGGCTTTCATGGCAAAAATCATGGTCCCTCGTATAAAACAAATTTATTCCCAAAACACATTTATCGGACTTATTTCATGAATACTTTTATCCCTTAAGCGTCATTAATTATTTCTCTTTCCTCTATTTTTGAATATTTTTGAATAAACAAGTTTTCCTACTGACTTTTTACAAAGTATGGAAAAGTAAATAAATAGTAAACAAACATTTTAAGCTTTAAATTTTGAATGAAGTTTACAAAAAATAACCCCCTGCAAATTATTTTTATAGTTCAAAAGACTAATACATACTATAAAAGCGTAGTGCTATCAAAGTTTTAAATGGTACAGGGACACCGTTTAATTTAATCAATGTTTAATTAAATAAAACACTTTAATGAATCAAATAGCCAAAAACAACAATATTCAGCTGCATTGAATTGGCCGGCTTTTAAAGTCAGCCGTTTTGTTGAATCAAAACTGTTTAGAACAAACGTGGTTCATATAAGCGGTGGTCTTTGTAGTATGAAATTAAAAAGCTCAAAAAGGATTTAAAACAAAGTCAAAAATAAAAAAGACAGAAGGGGGGGGGGGTGAAGTCATTTGCTGATTGATACGATATCTATTCAGGGTGTTACATATTTGACAGATTATTTCGTTGA
>JAXGGA010000864.1:0-184103 GCA_038373865.1 Uloborus plumipes
AGTTTTATAATTTTTTGGTTTTTCTGGCTTGTTCCTGGATCAGAAGGTATTATTCGATTTCAATATATTTTTCAAAATTTCAGAAGGCTTCACCAAACGTAACTTTTCTGTCCAAGAGCATTAAAATAAAACATTAAAACAAAAATTTTAAAAAATCGCTAAAAACACATGAAAATTTTCATTTTTTTAAAATTTCAGGCTCGTTGCGGGAACGGAAGATATTATCCGATTTCAAAAATTTTTGTTTTGTTTTGTAACTCTTCACCAATCGCAACTTTTCCGCACTATTACGATTTGAAAATAAAAACTTTGTTTTTTTCGCTCCACCCTATTAGATTATGTAAAAAATGTCATTGATTACGATTATTATATTTCGATTTCGATTACAGCTTTGGGGGGGAATATATATTATATATATATATACAGAGGAGGATCCAGAAATGTTTGCTAGGGGGCTCAAGTTTCAAAGCACCTCTTTAGTTAAGTGGCAGGAAAATGAAGCCTGTAGAATTCAAACTTCCTTTAAAATATCATACAGTATTGAACAGCAAGTAATATTTTGATTATCTTCTGCGAAATTAACTATCTATTTATTTTGGTAAAAATTTATTATCACGAAAAATAAAAATTGACAATTTATAAATTGTCTACATGTAATTAATATTGAACTATAAAATTCTTTAAAATAAAATTCTTATACTAAATTTTTATAAAACCTTCAAGTAAATTTTAACATTTTTTAAGCATGAAAAAATGTTTAAAAAATCTATAAATACACAACTTTTCCTTATTTTGTATACCTATTGAGAAAAATAATATGGTCATTAAAATATAAAGCATTAATTGAGATAAAATTATAGGTGAAAATATTTTGAAAAAAAAAGTCAGACTGCACGATTACAAGGCTAAATATTAAGAGGTATCCGCTATTAGGGAGGATTATACTATTTTAGATTTAACATATAAAAAATGCAGAATTATAATAAATATGTACCATTTCCATCATTCACTACGATACTTCTATTGCGCGCATTATTTACCATATCTCACTTGAACTGAACTCATATCATTTTACTTTTGCACTTTTAAATGCTAGCGTGCCCTTTTATTGCAATCCTTTAAATCAGCCCCGACGTTCCTCTCTTTTACCTTATCTTTCTATTAGAATCATAATTCAGCTGCCTACGCATTTTTCTCCACTGTTCTATGCTTTTCTATGAGATATTTTCATTGAAAAATTCGAATTGCAAATATGTCGACGGCCCCTAACTTACCATCATATTTACATAGTCAGTTATTTTTATTTAAAATATAACATGGCTAAAAAAATGTAATAAACATGTTCACTTTAATTACCTGTAAGAAATAGACGAAATTGTAAATTGAATTCTTCAGACAGTTTTAAACGAAATCTTACTGTCTGTTTGTGTATTGTGAGCCTGGCAGCCCCGAACGCTTCCATTCGAAAAAGAGAAGATAGGTTTAGGATGCGCGCTGAAAGATGCCTTCAGTTTTTGTTCGCTTGCTACTTCCTCGTTGCATTTCCCCCCTATTTCGAGAAAGTCAGAAGAGACTTGGCGCGTACGCAGATTCGACGGAGGTTTCGCGAAAAAATGTTAGACAGTAACTTATACATAAAAATATTGAATGACTATTTGCGAGAAATGGACCTACTGGACCAACAATTGGACTAGCAAACTTGGATTGAACCAGCAGATGGATTCCATTTTTTTAACAATAAAAATAATTAAGACAAATTATTTTTTTTTCAATAAATCTTTTGCTTAACGAAGAAATTTATATCAAGGATATTATGTGATCCCCCTCATTTGCCATAGTGTTATTCTGCGGTTACAAACTGTATCCTACGCTTTTCTTTTTTTCTTTTCGTTTTTTTGAAAGAAAGAATAGCAAAATCTTTTTTACTATTATAGTTTTTATGGCGTTTTTTCACTTCCAGGAAAAACATACCAACCCTTAGCTATTTGATTTAGAGCAGGATTTTTTTTTTTACTGAAATAAGAAAACATATTTTATCAATTGTATTTTTTGTTAAAAGGAATCAAAAGTTAAACAAGCTTGTTATTTTCTTAAATTGATTCAAAATCAATAAATTGGTAGTAGCTGAAATTTGAGATAAAAAATTAATAATTAATGAAATAAAAATTTAAATGAGTTCATTTGAAGTAGTATTTTTTCAAAATAATTCCAGAATATCGAAATAATTAAAATATTTAAAGGATGCAAAAGGATTGAAGTCTCATCAACTGTACGCCATTTTCGGCGAAGCACATGCTCAATGTTAGGATAACAGGCAAAAAAAGAAAAGAAAAGAAAACCTTTTACTCAGACGAAATTAATTATGCATGTGCTTAAAAACAACTATCGTGGAAATAAAACGTTCTGAAAATAATTTTAATCCACAAAACAAATAAAAATTTTCCAGAATCAAAACGATTGAGATGATGGTTTAAAAGTAATTTCCAGATAAGCACGTGTTTAATGTACAAAATATTGATTTCTATTACTTTACTAATTCATTCCTTAAATTGCCCTACTGTTGAATGGTCTTGCGGCGCCCAACCGGGAACTTTCGACAATCGCCGACTATACGCTGGATGAAATTTTCTGCACATTTTTTTTTTTTTTTCCGAAATTTTGTGTAAAAAGAACGGCTTCCGTTCGCAAAACTCCGCGATCTCCAATTTTGCGCTGTATGAAAATTTTTGCACTGTTCTTTCTTTTTGTTTTTTCCAAATGTTTGACATAAAAGCTGACTCTCGACCGCTGGTTATGCGAAGATGAAACTTTTGAGGATATTCTTTTTTGATAAGTGCACTTAAATAGTGAACTTTCGACGATCGATGATTCGCAGCTCGTTAAAACTTTTGTGACAGTAGTTTTTCGGGCGCAATTTCGTCGAAAATAATACTTTTCGAGTCAGGATAGCTTCAAGATTCTGTTTTGGCGCTATTGCGCCGATTCGCGCAGGTATCCCGACCCTGCTATAGCTTGCATAGGTTTCTACAATATACTGAATATTTTTTTGGTCCTAGAAAATGCTTAAAACGCGAACGACTGATTTCTCAACTTACTACTTTTTCACTCTCTCAGTTTTTGTCGAGTGGTAGTATAATAGAAATTTAGGCAAAAATCTGAATGACTGAAAAATAAGTAGAATGAAATGAATATAGGACCCATCAAATCTCTTATAAAAAGCATTTTTTTTTTCAATTGTTTGATTTTTTGCCATCGGCATCGGCCGATGGAAGAGGGAAAAAATCGGCCATCGGCCGACTTTGAACATTCACAACAATCGGCATCGGCCCATCGGCCAAAAAATGCCATCGGTCGAGCCTTAGTGTACAGCCATATTTAGAAACATAAGGGGCACAGCAGCTTTTTGAAATTGAAAGCTCCAAAACTGCAATTTTAAACAATTTTTGATATTTTTAGGTGTTTGGAGGATTTTGTTGAAATTTTGCAAAATTTAAGTCCGGGAAACAAGACTCGAGCTGTTCCATTATGATTTGGTATAGGAGAGGGGTTTGAGAGAGGATTGGGAAGAGAACGCTGACACATAGTTAGCTGAACAATAAGCAGCAGTTGTTGAAAAATTTATATGTCGAGATTTCCCATTGAAAGATAATTATGATTTCCTCCAATATTATTTATTTTTTCTTTTTTGAAACACTTGGTTTTCCCAAGAAAGCAATTTTTTTCTTCCCTTTAGGGGTTACAGTACCTCAAAAATGACCAAAAGACCAAAAAAATTTTTATTGATTATTTCAAAAGTAAAAGTTATTTCAAACACTCAGAAAAAAATAGCATTGTTCTAGCTAAATTATTTAAAAAGTTATGAATGACTTTAGGGCATGCATACTATGTGTTCTAATGGAAAAGCCAAACTTTAAAGTGCTTTTTCTCGGTGATCAGTTTTTAGTGTTTCTATGTTACTGGAAATGCTAAGGAATTTTTTCTATTAAAGATATAACTTTAAAGCAATATTTATTGCACTCAGGATAATATATTTAACAAAACTGTGCATTGAATAAGCGTTTTATAAATTACAAAAATTTTTAGAGTTTGTTAAACCTCGAAGAACAAAATTTTCTAAGAATTTTTTACATAGAAGATCACAAAATATTTTCTAATCAAAATATAAGAAAATGAATGCACAGATTTGTTGAGGTAATCCTTGTGATCATTTCGCAAAAAGAAATTTTGAAATTAGTGCAGAAACAAAAAAGCCTTAGGGTTTTTAAAAAATTGAAATTTTCTTACATTTTTCAAATTTTCAAAAAAAGTTTTCAAATTTTTTAATGATTGAAAATAAATTATTGATTGTTAAATAAGTGCAGAAACAAATATTTCAAAGAATTAACTTTTTCACTTAAATTAAAGAAATTTGTTAGAAAGGTATTGTAACCCCTTAATAATAAAGAATATTAAATAGGAAAAATAGCATCAATTAGCATTTGGGGGAGGGGTGGTGGCCCCATGCCCCCTTCCTCTCTGATTGCACCACTGCAATTATCTTTATTTTGTGTGATCATGCGACATATAAACGGCATGCAGAACTGAGAACATGAACTCAGATGCGATGCCACTTGGGAAAGACGCCACTTGGGGAGGGGGGGGGGAACACCTATCGGGGCTGATAACTAGCCTTTAAACTTTTATCAACCCCCCCCCCCCTTTTGAGAAATAGAGATGCTTGTAAACAATTAAAAAAAGGAGCAAGGAAAATGTAAGTGAGCTGACCATTCTGTCTGTCGGCCCCTTTTTTTGTTGCTTACTGTGTGAATTTCCTAGAAAAAGATTAACCACATTTTTGAAATCCGGCTATAAATTACTGAGAGAACTAATGTGGGGAAGCTGAGCTGGCTTGAAACGTTCCAGGTTCCTATGCCTCTTTCTGATTCTGCTTCAAGATTCTTAGAAATCCCTGCACAGCTAAAAGCATTTTTTGACAACAGTAGGAGAAAGAATGTGGGGCCCTCACGTAGTTTTCTGAAATTGAAGTTCTTTTCAGACCAGCTTTAGAAAGGAAGGGGGGGGGGGGGGCTCTCTGCGTCATTGATTATGTTGGGAATTCGAGGAATTTCTTCAAAATTGGTGCTTTACAAATGCAATATTTGTTTTTTTTTTTGAAAATCACAAGTGAGGAAGTGGGGTTCGGGATATCCCTTTGAAAGTTTAGAAGTTCCATTCTTAAAAACACCTTTAAAGCAATTTTTGATGTCTTGTCGTTGTTATTAATACTAGTGACTGACACAGGATAGATTAGTAAAAATATTTAAATTGCAATCAATTTTGTCTTTGAGTGCTCATTTACTTGTTCATCTTGTACATTTTACAGATATTGTTAAATATGCAATCAGCAGTGTGTTGCATTTCTGTTAAGTATTTTTTTCTAATATTCAGATACATATGTGTCATACATGGTCGGTGATTCATGTAGTCTGTGGGCCAAGCACCGATATTGCTCAAGTTCATTTACCAATCTCTGGGACTATGGGAACTTGCTTGAAATCTATTAATAGTGATGTACTCAATCGAAAAATCCAATGTTCCCAAACAGAGCTTGTCTCATTAAGTTTTAGTTAATAACTGAAATAGGGACTATATTCCTTAGCCTACTGGCTCTTTCACAACAAAAATTGTCGCTAGATGGCGCTTTTGCACAAAATATTTGTAATTTAAAATTTCAATAAACAGTCTTTCTACCTTAATCTTTCTTTTCCATACGATTTTATGTTGCAAAATATATTAATAAGTTAAACTTTCTCATATCTTTTGTGATTCAATAACAAAGAAAATCGAAATATGTATCAATCCGCATTTCCGCTTGCTCTTAATCTCTGTGTTTCGTTAATTGAACTACCGTAGCCTACGCGGATGGACGCTTCTTGTTTTCATGTTAAACCTCTTTGTTTCTTATCATTGCTGCATTTTTTTAACAGACGATATTTTAAAAGTTAATTTTGTATGACTGTTTTATAACTTGGCATGCAGTTTTATTT
This sequence comes from Uloborus plumipes, assembly GCA_038373865.1. Lineage (NCBI taxonomy): Eukaryota > Metazoa > Arthropoda > Arachnida > Araneae > Uloboridae > Uloborus > Uloborus plumipes. The sequence goes on from JAXGGA010000864.1 coordinate 6,027, forward strand.
CTAATTAATATTATAATACACCTTACTGTTGTTTGGAAAAATAACGCATTAGATCTTTACTTATCATATCAACTACGCTCGTTTACCCATTTATTTACATGAAATACTAAATTTGCGTGTAATACATGCGTATGCTCACAGTGAATAAGTGTGTGTAAATTTGTGACTGATATATTAGTCCAGTCATTTGGTCGAAAAAAAGGGGTTTACCTGGAAAGTTTTCCGGAAGTTTTCAAAATTGGTACATTTATAGATTTTGATATGCTCTTTTCGAATTTCCACTTTGCGACCTCGTACCTTTGCCAAAATGGCGCCTATAAGAGGTAATCTGACTACAACTCCTTTCTGACTTATTCTACGACAAAAACATCAATATACGAAATAAACTAGAGAAAATTTCCTACATTTTATGTCATAGAAACTTTTTTGTAAAATCAATAGTTTCGGCGTACGAGCATAGTTAAGAGTTACTTAAAACGCGTTTTCGCAGAAAAACTCGATTCCACAGTCTTGAGTCAAAGTAAGCTGCGCGTTTTTTTTTAACGCTGTGTCCTAGTAATCCTAATTCACATGTAATACATAATTTGGAAATTCAGTGCAATCTTCTCCGTTTGGATATTTCTGATAGATCAGGAGTTGCTAGTTCAACATCTTCTGTAGTGAGTGAGGCGTCAAAAGTTTCTCCGGCATCATCTGCGATGGGATCGTCAAATTCATCGTGAGCTTCTTCCTTTTCTATTTCATCATTCGTTTGCTCTAGAACCGTCTCCGTTTCTTCATCTTCATCACTATCATGTGATGAACTTTGCGAATTCTGACAATTATCACCGGTACAATTAGTACATATAACGGAGCATTTTAACCCAGCTTTTCTGCATCCACAGGCTTTTTGACATCCTCTTTTGCATTTGCAAGAAATAAGTTTTAATAAGGATTGCGGTGCTGGGGGTTCAAGTGTCTTAACAGGAATTAACCCATTCTTATTTCTACGATGAAATGTCTTGGAGGCCTTACTCATGGACGAGGGGTCCAGGAAAGCGTTCTATCCAAGTGGACTTTGGGCATGGCATTCTTGCATAATATTTGTGACGAAGTTGAAAAGTTTTGTAATGCTGTTTTTTCCAGTTCTGAGCAACATGTCCAAATGAGAAGCTCGCGGGTTAATCGTGACAATGACGACGTTAAAAAATTGATGGATTGGCTGTGCAACCATCCACCTTTTCCTGAAGTCGACGATATCATGTCACTAAGCACTGGAGTTATCGGAGATGAAAAGATAAACTGTCATATGTCTTATGAAATCGGTTGTACCGGTATTTCTAAAATAATTGGCTGCGATTTCCATACTGTTAAATTTAAACGAAATGACAGAATAAAACCACTTGGTGCTATGAATACAGCAATTCGAATAGAAGATGACATTGTACCTATTAATCCCTTATTAATTTTCCAAAGAATGTGCATTGCAAAAGAATCCGAACAAGAACTTAAAAAGTTCCTCTCATACGAACTTGCCCCATTTCCGTTATCTCTTTTCAATGACGAAGGCATGCGCAAATGCGTCAAATCTTCTATGTACAAGGAATTCAAAATACATTCTGGAGACATAAATTCTGGAGATACAATGTATGTCATCGATGGAGGGCACCTGTTACACCGAGTCATTTGGCAACAAGGGGAATCTTTTTCAGTTATTTGCTGTAATTACGTTAAATATGTGCAGTCAAAATATAGGACCAATGTCATAATCGTATTCGACGGATATCCGGAAGATGCAACAAGCAGTAGCACCAAATATGCGGAGAGCTTTCGACGATCGCGAAAAAATGAATCCATAGATATACTTTTTGACGAAACAATGATTCCAACTGTGGTCCAAAGTAAATTCCTGGGAAATGATGCAAACAAAAATCGGCTCATTAAAATGTTGAAAACAAAATTTGAACAGGGTGTCCACGCATATGGAAAGTCAGGGAAAGTCATGGATTTCAAATATGATCAAAATTGGTCATGGAAAGTCATGGATTTCAGCGAAAAATGTCCAAAAGTCATGGAAACTGACTGTTTATCATGGATTTTAGCGCTCCGGACCGATTGAAATTTTTTCCGCGATCTCGGAAGAACGAAAACACTTCCGCCGTCATTCTACTTCGTTATTGGGTGCAATCTGATTTGTCAATTACAATTTCCAACAAGTTGCATTGTGTTGACCAATCAGATGAATTCTCAACGTTAAAACCGTGAGCGGCGAATTTTGTGTAACTGCGCATGTGCGCGGACTCCGTCATCTGATAAAATATGACCTTGAACGACATAAAGATAGACTCGATGGTTTTTTTTATGGTTTTTTCCCCGGCATAGGCAGATTTGCCTTTTACATTTGGTCTCCTCCCCCGCCCCCTACCTGCTTCATTTGATTCCTTTTTCTTTTAAAACTTGTTTGAATCTTTTTCTTTCGAGGAGTTTTATGCAAAAGAAAAACAAATTAAAAAACAATGAATTTTAAAGAATCGTGTAGGTAGGGGGAGGGGCAGGAACTCAACGAGTTCCGTTTTGAAGTCAGATTTCGCCTCACTCATATCAGGATCTAAACTTACAGTAAAATTTATGGACAGACAATTCATTGCTACATGAAAGTACGTTTGACGACAAGCACGGTGGGGAGGAGGGGTGTCGGTAGGAAAAGATCGTTTTTTGACCTCAAAAGCGAACAGACTTCTGTTGCTGTGAAACGCAGTCGCCATGTTTGGTCATTTGCTTTGCAAGATAGAATATTAAGTGCATAATTTTCCAAAAACAAAGCAGAGTTCGTATTTTTTTTTTTTTTTAGTTATGGAAAATAGTTCGCAAAAGTCATGGAAAGTCAGGGAAAGTCATGGAATTGAAAAGTCCAGGTTGAGCAGATACCCTGTTTGAAGCAGAGAATATTGTGGTCAAACAAGCTATAGAAGATGTGGACAATTTAACTATCAATACTGCAATAAGTGTTTCATCAGCATTTGATTTCGTAATTGTTGTCGGCGAAGATGTAGACCTTCTTATTCTTTGACAGCTCTATCCAAGAAATCTAACATATATATGCTTAAACCAGGAAAAGGAAAAATTTCACAGCAAATATATTCAACTGACAGTATCATAGATAAGACAGCCGCCAATCATATTTTATTTCTGCATGCCTTTAGTGGCTGTGATACAACAAGTGCACTTTTCAATCAAGGAAAAATGAAGTTCATTAATGTACTAGGAAAAAATCCAAATTTAAGCGAGTTTTTCAAAGCATTCATAAATCCAAACGCTAATCCAGAGATTATTTCTGAGGCTGGGGAACACTTCATTCTTGACTTAAACGGTTACAGTTAAGTGAAAAGTAAAAAAAGCAAGAAAAATATGACTTTAAACGACTATAGATATAAATGCTTTGTAAAATCAGCATATAAAAGTAAATTCAACATTGCTTCCCTACTCCAACAGAAGCAGCTGCAAGACAATATTCATTTCGAACCTATCACCAGATTCAGAAGTGGTATGGGAATGAAAAAAGTCCGGAGCAGTGGGGGTGGAGTAGAAATAAGAAAGGGTTAATTCCTGTTAAGACACTTGAACCCCAGTACCGCAAGCCTTATTAAAACTTATTTCTTGCAAATGCAAAAGAAGATGTCAAAAAGCCTGTGGATGCAGATGAGCTGGGTTGAAATGCTCCGCTATATGTACTAATTGTACCGGTGATAATTGTCGGAATTCGCAAAGATGAATTTGACGATCCCATCGTAGATGATCCCGGAGAAACTTTTGACGTCTCACTCACTACGGAAGACGATGAACCAGCAACTCCTGATCCATCAGAAATATCCAAACAGAGAAGATTGCACTGAATTTCCAAATTATGTATTACATGTGAATTAGGATTACTAGGAAACAGCGTTAAAAAAAAACGCACAGCTTACCTTGACTCAAGACTGTGGAATTGAGTTTTTCTGCGAAAACGCGTTTTAAGTAAGTTAACCACGCTCGTACGCCGAAACTATTGATTTTACAAAAAAGTTTCTATGACATAAAATGTAAGAAATTTTCTCTAGTTTATTTTGTATATTGATGTTTTTGTCGTAGAATACGTCAGAAAGGAGTTGTAGTCAGATTACCTCTTATAGGCGCCATTTTTTCAAAATGGCGGCGCGAGCGGCAAAGGTACTAGGTCGCAGAGTGGAAATTCGAAAAGAGCACATCAAAATCTATAAATGTACCAATTTTCAAAACTTTCCAGGTAAAACTACCAAGTGACTGGACTATATAAACTATGAATATATACTGTGGCATAAAGAAAGACCAGGTCATAGAGCAAGCAGGTAATCAAAATTAAAAAAACAAAGAGAGGATTGACAAGAATCGAGGGTGGGGCTAACAAAATAAACGCAGGAGCCCTATAGTCTTCAGAACTTAATTTTGAACTAAAAAGCCTGAATTTCGACTTAAATACAAAAATTCAGCTACAATTGAAAAAAAGTGCAGGAACTCAGCTCCAATGAGCTCTGCAGAAAGTTAAACCCTGTTATATAGGCATCTCTCTCTATCTTGTGTGTAATTTGCTGGAAAAAAAAAAGAAGGGGGGGGGGAGTTCAGGAAAAAATATTTTTAACCTGCAGAAATCCAAAAAAGGAATCGATGGTAAATAATTAATTGAGTACACATTATAAATACTGACATCATTGGAAAAATTAAATTACAGCAACTCAATATTAAACGTTGACGAAAGTGCAAACTCTTTAACAGTTTAGTTTTTTTCTTTAGAATTTTTTTTTTTTAAATATTTTTGCTCATTTTACTATATTTAAGTAAATATATGCTATTTGAACCAATCATAATAGAAAACACTTAGACTCAGAGTTAGAAATAAGAATTTAAATCTAGGTATCATGATAGTGCCTAGTTTAAGTTTCTAGGCGTCAAAGTGAAGAAAATTAGGTGCCATTTTTTTATAAATCAAATATACATATGGGTCATTCCATGTCAAATCAACCACAAAAATGGGATTTTAACACCCACCATCTCGGATTTTGATGAAACTTGGTATACTTCCTTCCTTCCTTTGTGGTCATAAGCAACCCCCTAAATTTTTTTCTTTCTATCTCGACGTATTTTGATTTTATAGCCTGTTGAAATTTTGCGATTTTACATTTTTTGTCATTTTCGAGACACGCAAACTGAGCTGATGTTGTTAATGAAAAAAAAAATTGTACCTGGGTAACTAATGGTTTAATCTTTTTAAATTTTTTTACAGAAAATGTGAAGACTTTGAGCATGTAAATAAAAAATACTACAATAGTCTTAGTCTATATTAATTTTTTTTAAAAAATTTTAAAATTGAAAATTGTGATTTTTTTGTCAAAAAAAGGCTTTGTCAAAATTTTAAATGTTTACATGAGGGTCGGCTTTAAAAATCATCATTTTTTTGTTCATGATCATGAATATGTACTCTAATTTATTCCACAAAAATAGTCATGGGTATTTGAGGATTCTACCCCCCTCCCCCTTCTTATTCTAGAAGAGAAAAACGTAAAACATCATACAAATAAGCTCTTCCTCCTATTTAAAAACAGAATTGTCATCAATTACAACAAAAATTTAAACATGAGGTATGTTGAACATTCAATTCAAACTCATAAAAATTAATGTTAAAGATTTTTTTTCAGGTGAAATAGTTTAAACTGGAAGAACTCTGGAAATACGATATCATGAAATTTAATACTTGCATACAACAAATGATTCCTACAGATTACTAGATTGTAGCAGTGGCGTAGCTACAGCTTCTGCCGCCCGGGGCGGATCTTCAATTTGCCGCCCCTTTATTTATACATACATAGACTGTTCATCATTTAGTCTAAGCAACGAAGAGTGCTGGAAAATCGTACTGATGGGTTAACATTTTAACCTAGTTACAGGATCATTGCTTGCCTACGATTTTCATCTCAAAAGATAATCATACGCAAAAAAAGCAACTAGATTTTGAAAAAAAATCTAGAAATAAAAATATAATTTTCGCATTAACATTTTTATCAATGAAATCTTCAGGACAGGATCTTCAGAAAAGGAAATTAAATTTATTAGCAAGTCAAAGATCAGAGATCATGTCTTATACATCGTTTAAAAAATCACAAAGCATTTTTTTTTTCATGAAAATACTTCCTTGTACTAACAAACAGTAAGATAACCGTTAGATATTTTAAAGGACATTTCTGGAAATGCAAGTTGGTTCACTTTTAAAGTACGAATATCATTAAAAGCATTAAATGAGCATAGCAAGTAGTTTTAATCCATCCGTTATATTAAAATTATATCGCACATCCTTTAATTAGTGAACATGAAATAAAATTATATACACATTTCATTGTTTATAGTTTAAATGTTTTTCAATTATAAATTTAGAAATACATTTTTTATCTAAATCAGAACTTAAAATTATATCGCTTAGGGTTCTTATGGTTCTTACACATTTTGTGGAATCACAAAATAAGTCTGAGAAAATATCCTTATTAACCAAGCGCTCCGGCAATCTACATTATTATGATGAATGCAATGGGAACATTAGATATTTTTAGTACATATGAGTGAGAAATAAATATGGAAAAAAATTAATCAATAAATAGGCGTTTTCACACTGATTCCCGATTTTTCCAAGCACAGAATTTTAATTAAAAATCAAAACTATGCTAAATGTATTTAAAAATAGAAACTGAATAAAAGAAAAGTATTTTTTCACGTTACAAACTTCACCACAGACCCAACATTGATCAGATAAGCAAATTCATAAAGAGCTACAACAGAGAGCAATACGTTTATGCACATTGTGAATAAAATAGCTACTTACTTTATTTACAACTAGCGGTATCTGCACGGCTTTGCCCGTGGTATAAAATTAAAAGTTCATTTGTAAAATAATTGATATAGCAGAAAAAATGCTCTATTTTAGTTGTAATTCAACTATAATTCCTTCAAAGTATGATATAAAAATCTGGTATGGACCCCACGCTACTTAATTTTACGTGTAAATTTCTTAGAAGATGCCTTAAGTGCTAAAATAGTGCTTGGAGTGAGCAAGATAACAGTTCAAACATTTATATCCCTAATTTGCCATGAAACAATGCAAAAAAAAAAAAAAATGTTTTACAATGATTAATCTCCTAAATATCGCCGATTTTAACATCATTCAGTGGACTTTTCGCAAAATATCGCCATTAGCGCCAAATTGAGTCCAAATAAAAAAAAAAAAAAAAACATTTTTTTTCGCTAACTTAGCGATATGTCGCCAAATTGGCAGCAAATACTTGACGACCAAAAGCTTGGCGATATATTGCAAAGTGGTCGCGCCAATTCATATCACTTTTGTCTGCATTGAAATGAACACTGATTTACTCCATAAAAGGGGTAAAACACCCCCTTGGAACATTCCAATGCAACCCCAAGGGGAGATGCACAAAAATAAGCTAAAAGAGAAAATAAGAACAATTTTGTTGCTCACAGAAACCAACAGAAATCTTACCAAAGTTTAAAAGAAGAAGAAAGTTTTCTTTCCTAGCTTTAAAAACAAAACAATACATTTTCCGAAATGAAACACTTTAACAAGAAGTTCTGTCAAGAACTAAACGAGCCTACTTTCCCGTACATCGACATCGGCATTCTAGCATCTGATCATTATTCTCTTGATTATCTAAGACTAAAAATTATGTCAAACATACCTTTTTAGCACTTGAAGCTGATTTCTAAAAGCAAAATATACCCCTCTCATCAGATGAAATAGACACATAAAAAGTAAATAAATGAATAAATAAAGTTTTGTCGCACCTTCTAAATAATGTAACTGTTACAGTTCTTCCGTAGAAAAATTCCTCAATTGTTTTCAAAAAAAAAAATTAAAAGTACAAAGTACATCAAAACACATTTTATCAAAGAAAGAAAAAAAACTCGTCCGTTGATAAAATGTCTCGAATTTCACTTTTAATCCGTTGCCAGTTGTTAAATACAAATAAAGAATAAAATGCCCTCTGGAATGAAACATTTTTGTTACAAAAAAAATCGTCTGCCAAAAATAATAATAATAATAATAATAATAAATTCAATAAAACAAATGAATAAATAAACAAAAAAATCGTCTGCACAGTCAGTCTTTTTTTTCGGACTGTTTACTCAAAAGTTATTAGGGGTGACAGCTTGCTTGAGCGGTTCAATGTTGAACGAAAAATTGTTCAAATCAGAAATGTAAATACGGGAATGAAGTATCCTTGAAAAGTTCTTTCCAACAAAAAAAAGTTTGTTCAAATCGGACTGTTCATTAAAAAGTTAGTATCACGGGACCGGTTATTTGAACGGCTCAAAGTTGAACTAAAAATTGTTCAAATCAAAAAATCAAATATGGGAATGCGCTGTACTCGCCGAAATCTTTCCAACAAAAAAAAGTTTGTCCAAATTGGAATGTTCATTCAAAAGTTATTGGGGGGGGGGGGGGGACAGACAGACAGACCGACATACAAATTCCCCATCTCAATACCCTACTTTCAAATTTTTAATTTTTTGATATTCATTTTACCTCTTTATTTTTTCAACTTGGCGATATTTTCTGGACTTGGCGATATTTTTTTTAACTTGGCGATTTTTTTTTTACTTGGCGATATTTTTTAGATGCATTAAGCTACTTTAAATACTTTTTTCGTCTTTCTTTTATTTTTAACGGGAAAGTAGGCTAAAAAGAACGATGCAATAACGCAATTGATACAATATTTGGTTAATCTGTGCTTTAGGTACCCTTTTCTCGCTAAATGGGCGATAGGCGCGCCAAGCGTGGTAACCCTGGCTATTTTGCGTAGTTTTTCTCAAAGCTTTCACTTCCGCGAGACACGCAAAAAACGCGCCAAGTAAGGTCCCAAAGCAATTTCACCAGGAAAAAGACAAGGTTGCCAGAGAATTGAAACAAAAAAATACCACGCCTCCTCTAAAAAAAATATTACAAAATACTAATGTTTCCAAACGTTGCCAAAATCAATGTTGCTGAATGCGAAATCTATTAAAATGAAAAAAAAAAAAAATCCCCAAATCTTTTAATTAAGTCATTAGAATATTGGAAACAGGGTTGCCGGAAAAATACTACGCTCCTTATTTGGGCCGAGAAAATATTACCGTAGTATCAAAAATACTACGCCTGGCAACGCTGGAAAAAGAACGAAACAAAAATAGGTATGAACACGTAACCATGGTAACAACATGAAAAGTTGATTTCTGTTGATAAAATAATTCATTTCATGTCTCTTTTCAAACAAATTTTATTCTCGAGCAAAACCATTTTAGAATCGTTTGGCTTGCTTTACTGAAGGTAAGCCTTGAATTCCGGGATTCTAAAAACAATTGTTACAGCTCTCCTGATGATCGTAGAAACTTCGAAAAAACTTCATTTTGTGCAGAAAATTTCAAGCTTTCGAATGACATAAGACTTGAAAATGTGTATGAAATATTTCTTCCCTATTTCATCGAATTTCCGCTAAGAATTCGAATAGAAAAAGAACGAAATGGAATTTTCGAAAAATCGCTTCGAGGGGCAAAACTACATGCTACAAACTAATTTTGTACCAAGTGGCATGAAAATCGACCGAACGGTTTTGGCGCTACACACGTAACAGACAGACAGACAGAAGGAAAGAAAGACAAACCTTCAGCTTTATTATTAGTAGAGAAAAAAAAAATTAAAAATTCCCACCAGATAACAGCAATAGAAAATCGAAACAACGGTGGTGGCAGCATATGCATCAAAGGCAGCGTCTGCATAAAAGCAGCAACTGCAATTTTTTTTTAACTTTGTTTTTACTTTTTCCCACTTAAAAGTATCGTCTTAATGACGCCCCAATTTTGCTTTTTTTTTTTTTTTCAATTTCTTATGCTTTATTTTTCTTTGCAAAAATTGTGCCTCGATGCCGCTCAAATTCTGCGTGGTTTTTATTGAATTGTTTCCTTCTTTTTCTTACAAAGTCTACGCCTCACTGTCACTCTATAACTTTGCTTGGTTTTCATTTTTTTCGTGACGTCTGTACCTTGTTGTCGCCCCAATATTGCTAGGTTGTTATTTAAATCTATCATCTATCCCTTTCTATTTATTGCGAACCCTATTCTTGAGCACGTCTGTGTCTCGATGGCGCCCTATGTAATTTGCTTGGCAATTTTTTGGTTTTTACTCTTTTTTCTCCCGTATCAAGCTTCTATCTGTCTGCCGTTCAGATTTCACACTTTCATACTTTTTTTTCCTTCTTGTTGTTACCCTTTTTAAAAATTTTTTAGTGGTTTGCCACTGACCTTCTCATTTTGTCTCATTTTGGCGCCCCCTTAAAAGTGCCGCCCAAGGCGGACCGCCCCCCACGCCCCGCCTAGCTACGCCACTGGATTGTAGTCAAGGCGACTTTAAAATTAAAAGTTTAGCTTAACACTAATCCACTGATTATACTATTTCTAGCACTTTCTGGATCCTACCCGGGCCATGTGTGAGAAAAAATGTTACTGTGAGTTATTTTTTCAATTACTTTTACTTCTGTGCAAAGAAAAATTTATCTTTCTTTTTCTTAAAATAACATTTTAGATCCCTTAAAAATTAATGACCAACTTTTTGGTAATATAATTTTAATTAAGTAAATTACCTTTCCTTCACTCATAGCAAAGTAAGATCAAATTAGTATACATGCACATCTTTTACTCCATAAACTGTTTTTTTTTTATTATTTTGAAAACCTGGCCTTTATATAGATATTTTTCCTTCTGGCTTTAATGACAAGCCTAATCATATATTTTTCTCCTCGTATACAGATTTATGTTTTTTTAATGAAAATTCAAAAGCAAATAAATATGTACTTGGAAGAAACTACTTTTGTCCAGTTTTTTTTTTTTTTTTTTTTTCAGGCATTACTGCCTCATTCACAATTGAAGGTCTAAGCAAGTGTGCTTCAAAAAGTGCAATAAATCGAAGAGATTGCTTCAAAATAAAAATGACTTAAAACAAGGTACTGATCTTGATATTAAAATGAATGCAGCAGATAGGGAGGAGTCAAGAAAAATAACTGATTTACACAAAAGTAGTTCTCAATCTCACTGCCATAATATAAACAACTTACTAAGTATAAACCATACAGCTTGCAGATCAGCTGGCATGAGATGACAGCTGATCCCTTTTATGAGCTGGATAAACACCCATAAAATTAGGGGGATGACAGGCAAATGTCATTTTTTTAAGAAAGAAAGGGATCAAGCAGTGAAAATATAAAACACTTAAGAAAATAGAACATTTTTAGGGGGAAAAGAGATTGTTGCAAAGCCTTTTAATTGTAAACAGTTCTTTTCATGATTCCAAATAATTTTGAACTCATAATAATAATAAACCTAAGTTAAATCAAACCTTTTCTGTTTTATATCATTGGTTCAGAGTTAAATAAACAAAACCAGGTTTTAGTTTGATACTTCATACGATGAATGAAACAAGTTCAGAGCTGCAAGTGTCTATCTTTGAATTTGTATTTCAGTTTGCCGCTTATTTGCTTAGAGAAATCATTGCTGAACAGATATAGAATTTTACTTGTGCTTTCAACTAGATTGTGTTTTAACCACTTCCCTTACGAATTTTTTTTGGAAAAAATTGCAAAAAAAAAAAAAAAAAACCACATTTTCTTTTTTAATTTAATTTTGAAATACAAGAAAATGAAGCAATACAAATAAAATATGTAGGTTTCAAGTTGAATTTTTAATTATTTATAGGCGTAACATCAATTAGTTTCACCCAAGTTTTCTCGGGATAATAATTACCTGCAACTCGTACAAGCCCGAGATAATTCGGGATAATCAGGCAAGCGGTTAAAAAATGATTTAGTATGGATGTATCTACATGCAGTGTTGGAAAATTAACTGCAAGTGAATGTCATAAAGTGATTTTCACTATAATAATAATGCAAGTAATGATGAAGAACCTACTCTTACTTTAAATTCAATAAATACTCACCAATTTTTTCTAAATATGGATACTTTATACCCTGGATGCTTCATTGCATGTATTTATGACAATCTATGGTATTTTGGAATGGTGTCTGAAGTCGACAAAGACGAAGGAGACCTTCTAGTTAAATTTTTACATCCAAGTGGACCTTCCCATTCATTTAACTGGCCTAGTTTTGTTGATATTTGTGGAATTCCATTTCCTTATGTACTCAGTGTTGTAGAACTACCACATGCAACTGGAAGGACATACCCTTTTCTAATGAATGTATGCTCTCAGTGTCTCAGTGGAAAGGGAAATGAAAAACAGGCACATGTAGAAGGAAGGAATATAAGAATTATTAGCCAGTATTTATAATATTTTGGATAAATTGCTTAGTTATAAATTACAATTGTATGAAAATTTCATTTTCATGTTGTCTTAAATTTTCAATAATTTTCAGTATGTGATATACAGTTCATTACGAGATAACCATAAACTGAAATAATACAAAACCACAAAAATTTTAATTACTAAAAAAAGTAAACTATTTATTATACCAAAAAAAGATTTTCTGAGGATAATTAAAACTATAAACATTGATCCATTAAATTTTGTTGAGCATTAACTGTCATTTTAAGAAAAAGAATGATGAATATTTCTTTGCACAGAAGTAAAAGTAATTGAAAAAATGTCCCACAGTAACTTTTTTTTTGTAAACATGTGGGGGGGGAGGGGGGGATCCAGAAACTGCTAGAAATAGTATACCGTAAATCAGGGTTACTTGGACCCACAACAGGGCTACTTGAGCCCACAGTAAAATGATAAAATCTGGGTTTGGTACTAGCGTAAGAGACTGCAGAGGGCTTCTACCTATTGGAGAAACGAGGAACTACGTGCAAGTCTTCAACTAGTAGGTACCAAACCTAGATTTTATCATTTTATTGTAGTGGGCTCAAGTAACCCCCTAGGGTCCAAGTAACCCTGATTTACGGTAATTAGTGGATTAGTATCAAGCTAAACTTTTAATTTTAAAGTTGTCTAACTACAATCTAGTAATCTGTATGAGTCAGTTGTTGTATGGAAGTATTAAATTTCTTGATATCGTATTTCCAGAATTCTTCCAGTTTAAACTATTTCACCTGAAAAAAAAATCTTTAACATTAATTTTTATGAGTTTGAGTTCAATATTCAACATACTTCATGTTTAAATTTTTGTTGTAATTGATAACAATTCTGTTTTTAAATAGGAGGAAGAGCTTATTTGTATGATGTTTTACGTTTTTCTCTTCTAGAAACGGGGGGGGGGGGGGGGGTTAGAATCCCTCAAATGCCCATAACTATTTTTGTGGGATAAATTAGAGTACATATTCATGATCATGTAAAAAAAAAAAAAAAGATGATTTTTAAAGACTACCCTCATGTCGAAATTTAAAATTTTGACAAAGCCTTTTTTTGAAAAAAAAAAATTCAAAATTTTCAATTTTGAAATTATTTAAAAGAAATTCATAAAGACTAAGACTATTGTAGTATTTTTTATTTACATGCTCAAAGTCTTCACATTTTCTGTAAAAAAATTTAAAAAGATTAAACCATTAGTTACCCAGGTATAATTTTTTTTCATTAACAACATCAGCTCAGTTTGCGTGTCTCGAAAATGACAAAAAATGTAAAATCGCAAAATTTTAACATGCTATAAAATCAAAATACATCGAGATAGAAAGAAAAAAATTTAGGGGGTTGCTTATGACCACAAAGGAAGGAAGTATACCAAGTTTCATCAAAATCCGAGATGGTGGGTGTTAAAATCCCATTTTTGTGGTTGATTTGACATGGAATGACTCATATGTATATTTGATTTATAAAAAAATGGCACCTAATTTTCGTCACTTTGACGCCTAGAAACTTAAACTAGGCACTATCATGATACCTAGATTTAAATTCTTATTTCTAACTCTGAGTCTAAGTGTTTTCTATTATGATTGGTTCAAATAGCATATATTTACTTAAATATAGTAAAATGAGCAAAAATATTATATTAAAAACCAAATTCAAAAAAAAAAAAAAAACTAAACTGTTAATGAGTTTGTACTTTCGTCAACGTTTAATATTGAGTTGCTGTAATTTAAGTGTTGCTTACGATTAGAAGCATACATAAATTGAGTGTGTTAATATTTTTTCTCTGTGTTCACTGTATGTTCTACTTTTTAGTTTTAAATTTGAAAATGGAGTCTAGAAATGTGGAATTAAATACATTTGCTGTGTCAACTACCGAGTCAAATGATGACAATATGTATTCTACCGATCATCCACTCTACCCGGATGACGAAGTGGCATGTGAACAAAATTTGAAAGGTGCTTCAAATAATCCGAATGATTTTAGTCCATTTACGGAGAATGATGAGCAGAAACTTTCTATGGATAGGTAAATAATTATTTTCCACTCTTATTTTTTATCAGTATAATCAATTCTTGATCTGCAGCAAATTTATTTAGAGAAATTGTATGTGTGAGTTGTGGTGTTGTTATTCATTCTGCATGTTATCAGTTGATTGCAGTATGTCTCGGGGCTGTGAAGTCAGAGTCGTTAAAAAATGTGTTGACTCTGACTCTGACCATCTCCTATGCGGGGGAAAATGAAACTAACACATGCAAATTTTCAGCTTCAAGTGTAGGATCCCTGGAAAAAAGGGCTCCAAAATGATGTATCCACTTTGTGAAACAAATTGCCATGTTTTGGCTTATGTTGCAAAAAAGTTTATCACACTTCAGGTTTGAAATGTTAGGAGCTTAAAGTACATTTAGTTCCTTATACGATCAAGCATTTTTGTGAAATTAAGCTATTGAAATTTCTTTCAGTTTTTACATTTGATTTACTTTATTTCAATAGTGAACCGATTTATCCAATGCTTAACTTACATTTTTTACTAATGTTGCTTGTACATAACTCTTACTTATTAGGTATAGAATTTACACATTTTAGCTGTTTCTACTCATCAGTTGCCATTTTTTAAGCATTTCAAAATCCAATTGCATCCTCCTTTGTAGAACGAACTAGTCTTTATTTACCACATGATACTTCTTTGACAACACTAGTTTTATATTTATCATTGTTTTTAACTCTTCATACATTTTGTATTCCATAATAAAGGACTTGCACGCTTGTCATTTTGCCGCCCAGTTGTTAATTTTATTTTATTTCAATGTCTCTTGAATTTATCAGGATTATATCAGTTGATTGAACATATTAAACATTAGTAACTCTCTTTTAATTTGTCTTTTATACATCATTCTTATTTTTATGGGATCCATTGCACTTAAAAGCTCTGTCGATGCCCATCTTCAAAAGTTGGCAAGAATGACAAACAATCAATATTGCAAGGTTCTCACTAATGTGCAACATCTATACAGCATTGCAAGTTTTAACCTTTTATTTAAGTAAGAACAGGAAAAAGGAAAATTATATTTATAGCATGTTGAGTGCATGTCAGTTGTCAGTGACTGACATTAAACTTCAGGTACCAGTTGCTGTTGGGCAGAATTCAGGTGAAACGCTGCGTCTGCAAAAGTGCGTTTGCGCAAAAACATCGAATAGGGGCTTTTGCGCAAGCAACTTTTTACAAGAATCCGAAAACCCGAAAATGTGCGTGTGCAACGCACTCTTGCAGATGTAGGGTTTCACCTGAATTTCGACCTTAGCTACCAGTAGACACAGTGTAAAATTATATAAAACTAAAGATGTGCATAATATAACGTGCAACTAAACATGAAAGGGATTTCCTGGTAAATTTTCATCAAATTTAATTTTTCTATGTAGGCAAATAAATAATAAAAATTATAAATTTTAAAAATTACTGTGTAGTTTAATGTCGATATTTGTTATAATGTTGGTAAATCATTCTATTCTGATACTCTTAATAGTTAAATTACTTATAATGCATTAAAAATTTGTTTCAGGGCTGAAGTTGGGCTCATTTTAGAAATACTCTATAATTTTTATGCTGAATTATTCATCATTGTTGCTGGCCTTTCTTTAGTCATTGAACTCATCCCTGGACCAATTCAGCTATTTCACAGCCATGTAAGCATCTCTCTTTATTCTGTTTGCTATTTTGTGTAATTTTAAGGGACCTGATTTCTACCAGGGCTGTGGAGTCGGACAGGTTTTGGACCATTGAAGTCACTGCAAAACATGTTGACTCCGACCCCCTCCGATTTGGATGACATTTTATGGAGGTCAGGGGTGATTGTGTTCCGGTATTTTACCGGATTTCCGGTATTTTCATGATCGATTCTGGTATTTTAATGTTTGAAAATACCGGAAATAAAACATTTTTAATTATGCTTTTATCTTCCCACCTCCGGATTTTTTTCTTTTCTTTTTCGATGATTATACCGATAATTATTAATAATATTCATCAAATAGAAATGTTAAGATGAAAATTCTAATTGTGTTTTTACCTTACTAAATTATTTTATTTGCATCCGATATGATGATCAATTTTTTCTCACTTTTGAACTTTTGATGCTTATTACCCTTAGTTAGGAGACAAATAAATGAAATGTAACAAATGCAACTTTCATTACTTTATAAATGCTTTCGCACAACAAACAGTAATTCTGTTATACGTTTGCTTTCTCCTTCAAAGTGAATAAAAAATATTTGCAGCAAAAATGGAATGTGTTAAAATCAAGTCCGGCGATTTAAGGCCCGTCTTCACACAGAATAACCTATGGCAAAGGTTTGTTAAAGGTTTTATAACTCTCTTTTAAGTTTTTGACTCCATTTTTTTTACTTTTCGTATCTTTTTTTGTTTAATGTCTTAAAAACATGCTGGAAGCCATTTTTGGACATGTTATTCAAAATCACCAGCGAAGAACCACTGCCTCCTGAAGGTGAGAAATGACATCCCGAAGGTATTTTCTTTTGTTGTAATTTTTTTCCCTATTTTTCTTTCTTTTTTTAATGATACAATTTCGTTCTTTACTATTTTTTGCTTTAATTGTGTTTTCATAATTTTAAAGATTGCGTTTTGTATGACTATTTTTTCCGCTTTCATTTATCCTGTTTTTTTTTTCTTTTGCAATGAGGGATCTATTTCTTTCTATATTGGATATCAAGTTGGGTTACTAGGATCAAAAGAAGTGTTTCTAACTCCGAAATCTAATAGCATTATAAATTTTACTCAAAAAATAATTTTGTTAAATATGCAACATTTTGGAAATTTTTCAGAAACAGTTTTTGTTCTTCCCCTCTATCTTCTCACTTGCTCTTCATTGTTATGTTGTTTAAAGGCAACGTCAACAATTTGTGGAACCTGAACAACCATTTTTATTTTGGTCCAATGTAGATTTTTCAAAGGGTTTTTGTTCTTCCGTACATTTTTTTAGTCTGAACTAGGGCCTCAAAATGTCCATAAGGCTTCAAAATGCACAATTTGATGCCTATTTTTCAGAAATTTTCTTCGGGGACCCCCAGACCCCACAAAATTAGGGACAATTTACAGTCTACACCCTTCTTGAAAGAGGTTATTGTATCATTCTTCTGATATCCATGCCACTACCAAATCAATCTATAGAACAAAAAGAAAAGACAACGAGAACATAAAAGAAAGAGAAAAAACACGGTGAACTTAATCAGCGAAAAAGACATACAAAATGAAAAGATGGCCGTTTCACTACCGAAAAAGTTGTCCAGACTACACAAGTGGTAGCATCCAGCATTCTTGTAATAGCTCCTAGCTTCTTCATATCTAAATCTGACACTAGACGTAACTGATAACCGAGGAAAAAAAAAGATTAAATTTTATGTACAATTCATCGGAAAAAAAAGAGCGTATGTTTCTCTTGCGCAAAATCAAAGTGAAAATACAGGGGGTGGATGGGACTTTGCATGCACTCTTGAGTTCGAGGCTTGTAAGCCCTTCTGAAAAAAAAAAAAAAAAGCTTTTGGTCACACTACGCCTATGGACAGTCCAGGTTTTACATGCAGCTTTTATATCTCTTATGTTTTCTTTTTTCATCATCCGATGGCAAATAATTGTATTCTTTAATTTGTCTTCAAGGGGGAAAAAAAAACCTATCATTTTTGCAAGACAATTTCATATATTTGCGGAAATTTCATTCATCAATATTTTATTCAGGCACGAGGAGTGAATAAAAGTATAGCATATCACAGGAATGCTCAAACGTTGTAAGTTACCTGACTTTTTCCTCTCAGTTTGGTTCAAATAGAGTGAATTTTCTAAATGAGTTCGGAGAAGTTGCGGTTTCTCTTTCACCCTGAGCTATAATTTTTCTGATTGCTTTTTACGGCAGGGGGTCCGAGGGGGTCCTTACTCCCCAAAAGTGACAGCTCATGCTGATCCCCAATTCGTCCACTCGATTGGTCGTTGAAGTGTCAATCTCTTGTTGGCACGCACCGCCCTCGTTTAAAGAGGGAAGTCCTTTTAAGTCTAACTACGATAGTTCTTTTCAGTGAACAACCCCCTTAACAAGAAAAGGACTAGTTTTGTACGAAGTCAAATGACAAGAGCGGCACTTGTCTTTGCTCCGGAGAAAATGGACTACTTAGGAGGTCACAGTGACCTCCAAGAATTGAGGTAAACATGGAAAAATTACCTGCTAAAATTCATGGGAAAATCGGAACTTTTT
Organism: Uloborus plumipes; assembly: GCA_038373865.1. Taxonomy (NCBI): domain Eukaryota; kingdom Metazoa; phylum Arthropoda; class Arachnida; order Araneae; family Uloboridae; genus Uloborus; species Uloborus plumipes. The sequence goes on from JAXGGA010000864.1 coordinate 24,670, forward strand.
GAGAGGTCACAATGACTTCCTGTGACCTCCAATTGGGATACCCCTGCTGTATAAATGTATCGTTTCTGAAATTTCACCAAATATTTTATGTTATGCATAATTTAGCAAACTCTGTAGCATCACTTTGGGGGAGGGGGAGGTTTCTTCAAACTGAGTGACACCCTACTGGTGTGACTCCCAATTGAATTTAAGAGTCTGTAAGAAATTTCACTTGTTCAGTTATGAATTATATGTTTATTTACATACAACTAGTGCAATTTTGAATTTTTGCAAAGCTTTAATTAATTTTACTTCAAATTAAGTGTAAACTAGGAATTGACCTAAAAGCTAGAATGTTACTCTCTCGTCACCAGATTTCTGAATTTGTACACCATTTCTGTGAAAGAATTTATTGAATTTTTTTGTGATTAACTATTTGACATTTTAATGTGTTTGTGCTTGATTAGGAGATGATCAAAAGCTATACCGTAAGTGAGTGTCGGCAAGTCATCTTTTCCCCTCTTTCACTCTTCCTCTGTCGATTCATGTCAGCAATTTATTTATCTTTTCTTGAAAATATGTATAACTCTTTTAAAATCTTTGTCTATTTTTTCTGGATATTTTTTTGTCCCGATTGCCCTTTAAAAGGTCTCCAATTGCAGAATTTCTTTTTTCAAGCACAAATATGCGTCTCATGCCAGTTTTTTGAGAAAGATTTTATATATTTGTCATTTAATGTAAATTCGCTAGTGTAGAATTTCATTATGCACCACTGCTTTTACACTTAAAATAAATTTATATTTTTGTTATGACATAAATAATAATAAGTTGCTTATAGATGTTGTATGGATTTAATTTTTTACAATTTTTTTTTCTTCATTTAATTTTATTTATTAGCTTTTGCTGTTGTTGGATATTTTTTTTGGGGGGTAGGTGTCACCACCAATAACAGGGGTGATTGTGTTCCGGTATTTTACCGGATTTCCGGTATTTTCATGATAGATTCCGGTATTTTCATATTCGAAAATACCGGAAGTAAAATATTTTTAATTATGCTTTTATCTTCCCACCTCCGGATTTTTTTTCTTTTTCGAATTTTCGATGATTATGCCGATAATTATCAATAATATTCATCAAATAGAAATGTTCAGATGTAAATTCTAAGTGTTTTTTTTTTACCTTACTAAATTACCTTATCTGCATTCGATATGAGAATCGAATTTTTCTCACTTTTGATGCTTATTCCCCTTAATTAGGAGACAAATAAATGAAATGTAACAAATGTAACTTTCATTGCTTTATAAATGCTTTCGCACAACAAATAGCAATTCTGTTAGACTTTTGCTTTCGCCTTAAAATATTTTTTTGAAGATAATTGCTCATCACCAGCTCAAAAGTAACTTTATTACTCATTTACAATTTAATTAAATGCATGTACAATATTTTGACTAAAAACTATTTGAATATATGAAATGTGTTAGTTTATGAAAGGAAATTAATTATTACTACGTGTGCTTAGTAATAGGGGCCTTGGTTTTAAAAAAACACTCCACCTCCCCCCCCTTCCACTTTTTCTTTAAAACTTTCAGGTATTTTTTTATGAACTCACAATCACCCCTGCAATAACCGCCCTTAGAGGCTCATTCCACATCAAATTGATAGAATATAGCCTATTAGTTTCTCTACACTTAATTTTAGCATTGAGTCCTTCTGAACAAAGCTACATGCCTCGTGGAATTCGACCGATTGACAAGGTTAACAACTAGTACGATCGCGGGATGAGACGTCATAAGTCTCCGATCATTGGTTCAGCGGATGGGAGGAGCACAACACTTAGCCGGTCCCCATTGGTCGCTTGAAGCAATATAAGGAATGAAGGAACTCGACTCCATCTCTTAGATCCTCGTTCGGTAGGAATGGCGTAGCTTCAGAAGGTTGATCTCCCGTCTCAGATCGGCAGTATCCTGCCGTGCTAAGCACAAAAGTTGTATCTGCACTTTTTGATGAAATTGAGTTATTGGCAACTGGTGGTTCTATGTGATGTATTTTACTTAAATACAATGTTTTATGGTTATTTGAGAACTGGAAGTATTTTTTTAAAAAATCCGAAAAAATATCTCCTGAATCAAATACATAGGCGCGCAAAACTTTTAAGTTTTATATCTCAGTTTGAAGTCTGTCTGCAATTTCAAGAAAAAATCTCTTTTTTTCATCATGAAATCGACTGTAACAGAGTGGACATCCAACAGTTCAAATTAACTACCATAAGAAAAGAATGAGGCTCACCCTGGCTGTTGACGATATAATTCAATGTAGCAAGCTAATCACAGCAGTTATACTACCTATATTTTTAAAAAATATATATCAGATTGAATGCAATTGTTTATTTTATTTCCAAATGGCTTGTAACAGAGGAATTTTTGGGGAATTTTTTTTTTCATTTGCGTAAAAATCTGCAGAAATGGTGTTAGACGCATCTTTTGTGCACTGCAGTGTCATTTATTTTGTTGTTACATTTCAGTTTAATTTTAAATCACATTTAAAATTATAGCAATTTGAAGCTGGGACATGTCATTTTCTCCTCCTTCTGACAAAGATAATTTTTGTTGTGTCCTTTCTAAATGGGTTATACCTAATCAATTGATACTTGATGGCACAAAATTAAATGGAGAACCAATAAAAAATACACTTAATGGGTGGGAGTCATTAAAATTGATTTTTAAAAATTCTAAAGTCTCGGACATGATTTGTACCATTTTCGTTGGAATGATCCATATATGCTTGCGTACTTACATGCTGTCTTTGTGTCTTTTTTTTTTCTTTAAGAACTGGAGTAGAGATAGTCGCGAAATTATTTGCACTGTTGTCCGCCTTCGACGAATGTTTCAAGTCATCAAAGATCACCAGAAAAGAAGTTGTAATACCTCTTTCTTTGGGCCACACCAGATTTACTCATAGACATCTGTTATGCCATGAACTAGTTCCCATATGTAACACACGTTATGTCAATCAGACAGTATTGCATATACAATGGAGATTGCTCGCGGATTGTCCAAATTTCAATCATATTCGTTTCAACTTCTTTAATAATTTTCATCCTTCTTTGAAAGACTTGTTAGGGAAATTGTTATTTCTTCGGCAGATTGGATTTCTGTTTTTTACTATTCAAAATTTAAAACTTCATTGATGTGTTGATTTCAGCAAAAATTTTCTTAATTCTACAGGCTCTTTCTTCAAATATTTTCATTTTGACACCTTTACTTTTAAACAATTGTTTGGCTCAGTATAGCCTATTAAGGCTTTTATACCAAAAATCCAACCAAATCAACTTAATTTTTTAATACCATGGTAAACACAATAATTATTTTTAAAATTTGTTTCATTTTTCTATGAAGAGTTTGAATTAGAAAGATTTCATAAGTTTGCAAATATTTCTTTCTTTAATTTTATTAATTCATATTTTAAATGGGGGGGGGGGAGGTTGGACTACACCTATTTTCCTTATTTTAGCCTGAAGTTATTTGTTTCGGATATAATTACTTCGTCCCCGCGATTCTCTCAAGCGGAAAAATTGTTTTAAAATTATTTGAATGACTATATTTAGTTCAAGCTCCGTCAGAAATTCTGCGGCCAAAATGTGAAATCCCGAAAAACTTAAAAGGAGACTCGCCCCCCCTCCACCCCGCGTTTTTCTTACGCGAAAAAATTGTTTTAAACATCATTTGAATAAATAATTTTCACTGCGAGTTCCGTAAGTGCAATTCTGCGGCAATATGTGAAATGCTGTAGAACTTTAAACAAAGCTTTGCCCCCTCCCCCAATTCCCTCACCGGAAAAATTGTTCTTAATACAATCGGAGTAACTAATTTGCGCTCAAAATGATAAGGCCCGCAGAACTACAGGCATAGCTCGTGCCCCTCGATTCTTCTGTAGGAAAAATTATTTTAAATCTTAATTTTTTCTTTAAGATTCGTCACAGCAGTTCTGCGGTCAAAACGTAATGAGAACTTCAAGCGAACACCCCCCTCCCGCCATTTATTGATGAGTAACGATTTATTGTTTTAAAGAAAATTTGAAAAGCTAATTTGTTCTGGAAGTTTCGTTGCTGAAGTTCTGTGGCCAAAATGTGAAAGCCCGTAGAACTTTAAACGAAGCCTGCGCCCCTCTATTCTCTCAACAGGAAGAGTTAATAGTTTTAAACATCACTTGAATAGCTGATATGCACTGTAAGTTTCGTCTCTGAAGTTCTGCGGCCAAAATGTAAAAGACCGCGAAACTTCAGGCGAGTACCCCCCCCCCTCCCTCCCGCGTTTCTCTCACGAGGAAAAAATGTTTTGAACATTGTCGAATATCTAATTTGTACCACAAGTTTCGTCACTGAAGTTTGCGGATAAAATGTGTAGGCCCGCAGAATTTCAAACGAAGCCCGTTTTTCCATTCCCGCAATTCTTTAACATGGAAGAATTTTGTACTGCAAGTTTCGTCACTGAAGTTCTGCGGATAAAATGTGTAGACCTGCAGAATTTCAAACGAAGCCCGTTTTCCCGCGATCCTTTAACACGGAAGAATTAATTGTTTGAAACAAAATTTGAAAAACTATTTGTACTACACACTTCGTCACTGAAGTTCTGCGGCTAAAATGTGAAAGCCCGAAGAATTACAAGCGAAGCTTGTGTCCCCGCGATCCCCTCATGAGGAAACATGGTTTTAAACATAATTGAATATCTAATATATGCTACGAAGTGTCGTCACTGAAGTTCTGTGGAACTGAAGTTCTGTGAAGACCTGCAAAACTTCAATTGAAAACCTGCGCCCCTGCGATTCTCTTGCGAAAAAATTGTTTCAAACATAATTTGAAGAACTGATTTGTGTACCTACCGCAAGCTTCGTCACTTAAGATCTGCAGCCAAAATCTGAAGGCTCGCAGAATTTCAGACTAAGTTTGCGTCCCCACGATTCTCATTCAGGAAAAAAATAATCGTTGGAAACATTATTTGAATAACAAATGTGTACTGCAAGTTTCGTAGCTGAAGTTCTGTGGTCCAAATAAGAAGGACCGCAGAACTTCAAACGAAGCCTGTGCAAGTGTCATCACTGAAGTTCTGCGAAAAAAACATGAAGGTCCTCAGAAGCTCAAGTCAAGTCGTCCTCAAGTCTGCTGTGGTCTGTATGGCAATTTTCACGGCACTGGTTACGGCGCCGGCGTTGGTATTATTGCCTGCTTCTGTGCGAGACATGGGCTACGAACGAAGCGTTTTTTTTTTTTGCACACTTTTGAATAACGTTTTTTTTTTTTTGGTTGCTCAGTTTTGAACAGAATTGTTTGCAGCCCCGATGTCTGTTCTGTGACGTACGTCGCCGATTTAGCAGTATTCTGCTTTCGGGATTACAGCTAATAGAAATCAGTCAGCTTAAAACCCTTTTGCCATGCTTTAGACAGTTTAAGACACTTTTGGACAGTTTTCGACAGTTTTGGACAGTAAAACCCGCCTGTCCTGTCCAAAACCCCAACCCTGAATTCAAGTGATCAGTATTATTGAGGAATTATTGACATCCTGACATCAAGATATGATTACCACAAACATCAGAAGCGGGATGACATATAATGCATGACTGTATGTATGTATATATTTGTTAGTGATGTGCGCATAACCATATCAGTATCCACAGATATGCGAGGTAAAATAAAAACCTGTATCCATTTTTTCAGTCTATTTAAAATTCTACATATTGGTAACTATAAAATATTAGTTCTGACATATCGTTTTAAATTAGTTTTGATTTCTGATAAAATTATAATGTATCCTTTCAAAAAAATTAAATAGTCCATTTTTATTTATTTTGAAATTGTATGATTCTTCATTTTGGCATTTCTATGTAATCTTTAAGACAGGGAGACTAAATTCTTTGTTTATTGTTTATAAAGAAATTTTGTTCATAGAAGTGAGTGCAAAGTAATTGGTTATCAGTGCTTTATGTTGAAATAATAAGCAAAAAATCATTTCTAGCTTGTCTAATAGATGTAACTATATTACTGAACAAACTAGAAATATTTTTTCACTTTTTATTTGCGTGTTTTTTTCCTCCCATTTGCCTTTTTGTGCACTTTCACCAGCATTTTTTTACTGCTCTTTTGGTGCATTTTCATTTATGAAAAAGGTGGCTTAGAGGGATTCCTTGTTCTGGGGGTCTAGTCTCTGCCCAATACGTAAAAATTCTCCGCATTCAAAATCAACCTGTGACGTCATTTTAACGTATGTAGCGAGACCCGACAGTCTCTGCCCTTTTTTTCCGCATGCAAAATATGTACTCTAAAATGTAAACATACGGAAAATTTACGCCGCTTTCTTTCTGGCGGAAGACCGTTTTGCGTACTTAAAATCCAAGATGGATGCCTCGTTTGCTGCGTTGGATTAGCAACTAGAAGACGTTGAAAGATTGGAAACAATAGAAAGAAATGGTGTTTAAAGACCAATTCAATGCTTTCGAGCTTTCAGATCGCAGATTTGTTAAACTTTTCAGATTAACAAAAAATTTAGCGATTGATTGACCTCACGGAAGATATTAAAGATAGTTTTCCTGCCGGAGGACTACCAGCTCACTTGCGGGTAAGTACTTTCTTGATTATTTTGCAAACAAAACATCATTTTTAATGCTTTGCCTCCATTTATAGAGCAGTAGCAAATCTTGTTCGCGCTTTACGAAAACTGTTGTTTATTTTTTCGCACAGATTACTTTTATTCAACCATATTAAATCAACCAAAAATCGAAAGAAATCTCGACCTGGCCGTTTCGGATTTTCATGTAACTTTCGGGAATCCTACCCTTGAACAGTGCCGTATTTATGTATGGGCTTAATGGGCTATAGCCCAGGGCGGCACGATTGGGGGGGGGCGGCACTTTTTTCATGCAAAATGAAGACTTTTTTTTTTAACCAGCAGGGCGGATCGGCAGCGAGAATTACATCTATCAATTGAATTAAATAAAATACTGTGCTTTGTTAATAACGCTGTGTGGCCGGGCTTTGCACGGTTTACCTTGAAAATACATTTTATGTCAAGTAAATAAAAAAGTTTTTTTTTTTACAACTCTGAAATTAAACACCTCAAGGGGGGGGGCAGTTTCAAAAGTTCAGGGCGGCCTCACGTCTATTTTTTTATATTGAAAAATCTATTATTCATAATTAATCAGTAATTGATTTCTGAAATTCGTTAAAAAACATTTTTTTTCTTGCTGGCAGTGTTGTAAAATATTCTAACTCAAGTTCTATGAGAGGTATAGAGTTGCATATTAGCTCATTTTAATAACAATTATACGCGCTTTAATTTGATATGTAACGACAATATTTCGAGGAAAGATTTTCTCAAAAATTAATAAGTAAATAAATGACACTGTCAATTAAAAATTTAGGCCCAAGGCCGACAATACTTTAGAGGCCCCCTTCTGTGCTCTGCCTTTTCAAGTCACCAAAAAATCTTTTTCGCAGTGGCGATATAAGGGGGCCAGCCCCCTGGCCCCCTTGTATCGCCACTGCGATACAAGGGGGGATAATTAAATACACTGCTCGACATTGAAAATGCAACACCAAGAAGGAGTGGTCAGAAATTGATGAAATTTGGTAAGAAGATAGAGACAGCATGGAACAATAAGTGATATCTATTTCAAAATAAATAAGCAAAATTTAGAGCGAGGACGGCGTCGGTTCAGTAAGAAGTAGGACCACCGCGGACAGCGATGCACGAAGAAACACGTCTAGGCATGGAGTCAATAAGCCTGCGGATGGTGTCCTGAGGGATGGCACTCCATTCCCTTTCAACCATTTGCCACAGTTCGTCCTCTGAACGAGGCAGTGACAGGTTCTGCAAACGACGTCCAATCACGTCCCACTCATGTTCGATTGGTGACAAGTCAGGAGAGTATGGTGGCCAGGAAAGCATCTGTACACCTTGTAGAGCATGTTGGCTCTGACTGCACCTGCACCCCTCAATGTGGCTACATTTCCTCTTTCCAACCATCTCCGACACAGCCGATGCACAGTGCTTGCATCCATGTGGGTATCAGCTGCAATTTGACGTATGGACCAAACTCCCCTTCTCAGTCCGATCACCATACCCCTTGTAAAGTCGTCTATATGCTGGAAGTGTCTTCGTTGAGGACGGCGTGGCATTTCCTCCTATCACACGTATCCTTCGAGACAAAAACCAAATTTCTCCGATAATTAGTCTGGCAGAAAAACCAACATGAACATAGCCCACTTTTCAACTTCATTCTCTTATATCTTACTTCACGTGCATCGGAGAGCAGCGCATTTCATATCATTTGCATAACTCAGTGACGTGCGTCTACGGTAAAATTTGCATGAATTTCTGACCACTCCTTCTTGGTGTTGCATTTTCAATGTCGAGCAGTGTAATACTCTATAAATGGACGTAAAGCATTAAAAATGATGTTTTGTTTGCAAAATAATGAAGAAAGTATTTACCCATCCCCCCCCCCAAGCTCAATGGCGCGAATTCCCCCCCCCCCCCCAAATGTCACAACCCTCTTGTGCTTTTTATTTTTTTTCCTCTTTTTTATTTCTTTTTTCTAATATTATTTATTTATTTTTTAAATTATAACTATTAGTTTTTCATGTATTAACTTTTTAAAAGTACTAATTATGCGCAGAATATAATCGCTTTTTTTCTCTTTCCACACATTCCAAGCACACCCACACACACACGAAAAAAAAAATAATAATTTAAATAAAAAAACTAAATTAATAAATAATTTAAATAAATAAATCAGTTTTAAAAAATCCCCCCCCCTTGCGCCATAATCCTCCCTGTGGGCACCCCTGAGCTGGGCGATTTTTGGGGATCATTGTATGGAGCTCTGCAAGGCCCTATGTAGTTGCACTGTATGCATTATGTCTAGCCCTGATACTGTTTTTTTATATACATTTTAGCTCAAGAGTTTTAAAGCTAATTCTCAAGAAAGAAATCTTTTTTACTTAACATAAAATAAACTAAATAAGAGAAGTGCTAATTAAGTATCAAAAGAGATTATTTTTATTTTTCAATTTATGAATCATTATTTTTTTCTTAAAAATACATAATTCTTCAATGCTGTGCATCAGTTTTTAAAAAATTAGGGACCCCTTAGGAAGATGAGGTCCCAGTCCCAGGCCTAGATGGCCTGTGCCATAATCAGGCCCTGGCAATTGTGTTAATTAGGGCCTGTAGTACTTGTTTTTAATTCCATATCCAGCACAAAAATATTTTAAATTAGATTCTGAAAAATATTATAGTGTTATACATATTCAGGAGCCCCGAAGGGAGGTCATGAGAGTTTTCCTCATTCGGCAAGCTCGAAATGACAAGTCGGCAAATTCAGGAACAGTATTACTTTTTTTGTGAAGCTGCAATATCTTCCTGTTTTTACATAATTTTGTTGCCTTTGAAAATAAGAAGACCCGATTTATAAAACTCAATTCGGCTGTTGTCAAATGACCATCATGCTTTAAATTGTGATAGATGCAATATTCTATGATATGTCATACAGTCAATACGCTTTAATCTGTATATATGTTAACAACAATAATTTATAAATCATGAAATCAATTGTTTTGACTATTCAAAATACACTCCCGCTGTTATTTATCTAAATTCTAATATTTGTCAACGATTTTTTTAGTGACACCCATTGTCTTTTCTCATAAGTAATAGTATAAGGTTTGTGTGTGTGCAAACAATGGAAAACAAAATTAAAAGCGTTGTCTGCCGAGCATTGCCAAGTCAACGATTACGATACGTGCCAATTAAAACACTAATTTTTGATTGGCTGATTTGGATCGGAATAAAGGCGTGGGTTAATATTTTTCAGTACGTTCGTAAACACATCGAATGTTAACGTACGTTCGGAATATTTGGGCAGAGACTACGCAGTTACCGCACGTACGGTTATCAGCATACGTTATTAGTGTTCGTTACGATGCGTGCGTACGTTGACGGCATGATTAACGTACGTAAATTTACGTATGGGCAGAGACTAGACCCCCTGGAAGCAGAAGTCTGTAGTACTAACTATACTTTGTAAAAAAAAATGTTAACATTGTTTGTCTTCCCATTCTTTGAATTGAAAACATTCATCTGCATCAATGTTTTACTATTATTTTCATTTCATTGCAGGTCTATATCTTTATTCTACTACTTTGTGTAGGAATCGTAATTTTACTTTATGGAGTTAAGAGGAATTTACTCTGGTGGAATACTAATAAAGAAACTATTACCTCTCAAAGTTGTCACAATTGTTTGTCTAATGGAATGAAGAATAGTAGAACAAGAAAGTTTGCTAGTTTATGCTTAAAATCTACTGTTTTTGGTGAGTTTTTTCTGTTAAATATTTGGATGGACGTTATTCAAACATGTTTTGGACAATATTAAAAAATATATATGTTACGGCCAAAGCCCGAAGTTGGCCACTTCGCGGAGTGGCCAATATCGCCTCAAAATGATCGACCAATGTCCGATCTTTCCTTGATTTCGGGGTTTGGCCAGCCAGTTTGCGAAGTGGCCAGGCGCAATCGGCCAAAGTAAGAAGAAAAGCGTCATGAGAAAACGTTGTGCGTTTGTATACCGTAATGCTAATGATAATCACATTATAGCTGCCACAGAGGAGTTTTTCGTCGAATCCGACCCTCTTAGGTGCCTGCACTACAAAAAATAAAATATTGTTTTTACAGTATAATACTGAAAGCACACTGCAAAAACTAAACTGTTGTCTTTACAGTTTTATACTGGCCACAAACATCCTTTCACAATATCTTTGAGCTTATTTTTTTTAATAGAGATAATGCTAGCAGCCAAGATTCCAATTTAAAACTGTAAAATGCACAGAAATAAACTAAAACTAGCAATTTTAGTTTCTTACTGTAAACTTAGCAGTTTTACAGTTTATTGCCGTAAAATTTAGCTGTATTATACTGAAAAAACAACATTATAACACTGGCAGCAGAAGTTCCAGTTTAAAACTGTAAAATACATGTTAATAAACTGTAAGATTGTGTAAAATTATCAATTTTACTATTTATTGCCATAAAATTAACTGTATTATACTGTAAACACAACAGTATAATACTAGCAGCGGAGTTCCCAGTTTAAAACTGTGAAATGCACAGTAATAAACTAAAACTAGCATTTTTAGAGTTTCTTACTGTAAAATTACTATAAAATTAGCAGTAATATACTCTAAAATCAACATTTATTTTTTACAGTATAGTATCGTCCTTCGGAACAAAGGCCAAGGAGGTACGGTGGCCAGGAACAGATTCAGGGGTTAGTTAAAGGGTCAACTGTGATAAAAAAAAAATCAGTAGCACAGTCATTATCAATCTTTCTTTCAATGAATCAAATATTTTATACATGTATTTCTAATGAGCAAAAAACATTAAATTTTACTTGCTTGAAGAATTTTATAATTCCAATATCCATTGCATGTTGACAATGTGTAAATTTCATATTTATAGTTCTCCTAACAGTAAATTTTTATCAGAATAAAGTTGCAGTTAATTTAGTTGAATATTATAAAAATATTACTTGCTGTGCAGTATTGTATGTGGTTTTGAAGAAGGTTTAAGTTTTACATGCTGCGTTTTCCTTCCATTTAACTGATACTTTTATAAGGTAAAAAACAGTAATCCCTCGTAATATGGCTCTCGTTGGGGGAAAAGAAAAATGCGCGATATACCCGAAAACATGATATAACCGAGGCCATAAAAATAACGATTTAATTAACGTACAAATAACTGCCATGTGTACCAAGAAAAAGATTAGTATATTATCATATGAGGACGATTTTCATACTGTAAGCACAGAAAAAAATTTGTTTACCCACTGTTCTCAAAAAAAAAAAGGTTTAAAATATTTATTTTTTAAAACTGCAATACGAATAGAAAATTGCGACTTAAACTTCTACGAATTCATATGTAAGGGAAACATACTAGTTTTTTTTCTTTGATTAAAAAATAATGTATTTTTTTGAGAAATATCTTTTTTGTTTTCGACGGTGTCATTAGTGAAGCGATTTTTTCTTTTTTTTAAAAAAAAATTCATTAATTTTTTTCACGAGCCAAAGAAAAAGCATGTTATATCCGAATGAGCGATCTAACGAGGGTTACTGTACTTGCAACTGAAACTTGTCCGACCTTATAAAATTTCCGAATCCGCCCCTGATGGTGGCCCTAGATAGGCTGTAGTCTGAAGGATGAAGTTTTAGAAAGTAAGGATCTCACAGTACCAGAAAACTCCTGGTCTACTATGTAAATTTCCTCTCCCTTTGAGAGAACAAATAAAATAACCAACAAAAGAACTATTTAAGTCTTACTTCAGCACATCGAACATTGGCCAGGGAGTTCCGGCCACTTCGCGAAGTGGCCGGCCAAAGTCGCATAAACGCAATTCATTTACAGTACATCGAGCATTGGCCAAGCGACCTGGCCAATGTGCGAAGTGGCCGGCCAATTCGCGAACTGGCCAGACTTCGGGCTTTGGCCGTAACATATATATATATACCGTAAAATCCCGAAAGTAACCCCCTATAGATTATACCCCCCCTTTTTTTCCAGAAGTGAAATTACTCCTTTACCCTGAATATACTGTATAAAAAATCTCGATTATAAACCCACTCATCTGAAATTTGACAGTTTAGTTTTGAAAATAGGGGCGGGGGTATTTTCAGGATTTTACAGTATATATATATATCAGGGACGTGCGGTCTGGGTAGGCAAGGTAGGAAGTGCCTACCCACGAAGAAAACAGACCAACTTCACCACTTCATTTAATGACATTCGATGCGTTGATTGGAAAAAATATTTAGGTTTTGCACAGCAATAATAGAAAAAAAAAAAAGGCATTTTTCCATTTTGGTGCACTTAAAAAGCAGCGACCGACCCTGCTTTTCGAAACCCGACCCCCGTATCTATGCAATGCTTAGCATGCAAAACACCCCTGTACCGCATCATTTCCCCCCTTTGCATCAGCCAAAGCGACTTCGGAGACAGAATGAAATCTGCCTCTCTGGCGTAGCCGACAAAGATCAGCTCGATGGCGACACTCTTTCTCTGCCGCTCTCTTTGATTCTCCCCTGCAATTTTAGGATGGTATGTGCAGGGTGGTGAGTGTTAGCGAAATTCTCAATGGTTTTGGCATCTTGATAAGTTTTTTATACAGTGTTTTGTTTTCTATGATACGTTTCCGTGATTTTCAAATGTTTCGTTTTTTCATTTGTCAAGTTGTTTCCCATGATTAAGTTGAAACCTTGGGATAGTTATATGGAAGTCAATTTTAAAAATTAGCTTTTGGAGTTGATAAGGATGCATTCAGCAGTCTAGAAAAAAAGTGCCGAAACTTTTTGACATTATAAGACAGATTGCAGATTTAGTAGATATTTATGGGAATAAGTTTTTTGTAACAAATGTACTTGATTTTATTTTTGAAAAGTGAACTGAGCCAACTGTTTCCAGAAACTGATGTTGTTACAGTTAATTTTGACTATACCAGCCGCAATTTTTTTTGTAGAGTGAATATTTTCGGCCATAAAAAGAACTAAGAGCAACAAAAGGAATTAGAATGACAAATTAACAACTTTTATTTTTTGTTTTGATAGGGTAGAAAAAGAAAGTGAACAAAATGAAAGAAGACCCCACTTTCAATTTTTATGAAAGTCAGATATTTTCACCACAATGAAAGAGAGAAGAATTGATTTTCTATAGAATCAGATGAAAATCTTTTTACATATGTTTATACTAGGGACTACGTAACTATCATTCATATTCATAATGTTTTATTACAGTTAATAAGGGTGTCTGCGCATATGGAAAGTCATGGAAAGTCGGGGAAAGTCATGGATTTCAAATATGATCGAAATTGGTCATGGAAAATCATGGATTTCAGCGAAAAATGTCCAAAAGTCATGGAAACTGACTGTTTATCATGGATTTTAGCGCTCCGGACTGATTGAAATTTTTCCCACGATCTCGGAAGAACGAAAACACTTCCGCCATCATTCTACTTCGTTATTGGGTGCAATCTGATTTGTCGATTACAATTTCCAACAAGTTGCATTGTGTTGACCAATCAGATGAATTCTCAACGTTAAAACCGTGAGCGGCGAATTTTGTGTAACTGCGCATGTGCGCGGACTCCGTCATCTGATAAAATATGACCTTGAACGACAAAAAGATAGACTCAATGGTTTTTTTGATGGTTTTTTCCCCGGCATAGGCAGATTTGCCTTTTACATTTGGTCTCCTCCCCCCCTACCCGCTTCATTTGATTCCTTTTTCTTTTGAAACTTGTTTGAATCTTTTTCTTTCTAGGAGTTTTATGCAAAAGAAAAACAAATTAAAAAACGATGTTGAATTTTAAAGAATGGTGTAGGTAGGGGGAGGGGCAGGAACTCAACGAGTTCCGTTTTGAAGTCAGATTTCGCCTCACTCATATCAGGATCTAAAGTTACAGTAAAATTTATGGACAGACAATTCATTGCTACATGAAAGTACGTTTGACGACAAGCACGGTGGGGAGGAGGGTGTCGGTAGGAAAAGATCGTTTTTTGATCTCAAAAGCGAACGGACTTCTGTTGCTGTGAAACACAATCGCCATGTTTGGTCATTTGCTTTGCAAGATAGAATATTAAGTGCATAATTTTCCAAAACCAAAGCAGAGTTCGGTTTTTTTTTTTTTTAGTCATGGAAAATAGTTCGCAAAAGTCATGGAAAGTCAGGGAAAGTCATAGAATTGAAAAGTCCAGGTTGAGCAGATACCCTGTTAATAGCATATGCTTTTTTTCAACATATGTATTATTATGTATTATTCCACAAATTATCTCATCTGCCTACCCTGGCGTTTGTTCACGGCACGTGCCTGGTATATATATAGGTATTCTTTAAAATGGAAAAATATTTAATGAGAACTGCGGTTATGTTGGTAATGAGGTGAATTGTCTGGTAGAAATAATTATGGTTTTTTAAAATCAGATTTGGTAAAGCTGTGTCTTTGTTAATCTATAATGGTAAAAAGTTAATTCATATTTTGTTATTAGATCTGCCCAACAGTTTAGTACATTTGTAACATTAATATTATCTTGCAGAAAAAGCCTATAGGGTCATTCCATAGAAATGTCAACCTCAGCCGAAGAAAAAAAAAATACCAAAGTGAAAAAAGTATCAAAAAAAAAAAAGTAAATAAAAATCATACAACATAAGAACTTAAAAAAAAAGAAAAAGTATTGTAATTATCACTGAGGTTAGCCATAATAAATAGTTTGTAATGTGTTTACTGCTGGTTATTCGATGGTTACGTTAGTCACACGCCATTTTGAGTAAAAGTGACACTTAAGACTAAAAAAAATTAAGATTTAATAAATGTTTTATGTTTTAAAAGTCAACTTTACATTTTTCAAATATATCATTCAATTTTTAACACTTGCTTAACTTTGAGAAATTTTTGCCTCACAACATAAGCATTAATTTTCAGGGTTGCAAAAATGTTACGTTTGCACGTGCACTGCTATTTTGGTTGAAAAAATATTTACTGTCAGTAATTTTGTTTTAAATTTTTAGCAGAAATGATACATAGATACCATGTATATTGTAAATCCACCAGCATAACTAAAAAATATTTTTTTTCCTTTTAGTTACAAGTAAAAACAGTTACAAAATCAGCTCTAAATGTTACGTTAAGTCACTACGGAATGACCCTATATCAAATATTTTACTTTAGATTTCAAAATAAAATTTAGAAAACTATAGTTATTTAATAGTTCTTTCCATGTCAAAAAAATATTGAATTTTCATTTTCACTTTAGTGCATTTAGTCAAGATCAGTACTAAAAATTGTTTATCATCAAACTTAATTTTAAATTCTGGGATGATTTAGACTTTCCCTCCATATTTTTGAAAATTGTAATTAAAAGTGGGGTTTTATTGTTAATCAGGGTGGCCACAGACCTGGAATTATCAGGGATTTGGAAAATTTGGAAATATCAGGAAATTTGGAAACAAATTAGGGGAAATTAAATCAGAGCTTTACTTTAGATTTCAAAATAAAATTTTGAAAATTATAGTTATTTAATAGTTTTTTCCATGTGAAAAAAATATTGAATTTTCATTTTCACTTCAGTGCATTTAGTCAAGATCAGTACTAAAAACTGTTTATATTATATCATCAAACTTAATTTTAAATTATGGGATGATTTAGACTTTCCCACCACATTTTTGAAAATTGTAATTAAAAGTGGGGTTTTATTGTTAATCAGGGTAGCTACAGACCTGGAATTATCAGGGATTTTGAAAATTTGAAAAAATCAGGAAATTTGGAAACAAATTAGGGGAAATTAAATTAGAGCTTGAGTCTTCAGTTTTTCAGTACTGAAGTATTAAAAATGATTCATCTTTGATAATCTTAGAATATCTCAGGGATTTACTAGAAAAATGTTCAAAACCGTCGGTAATTGTTGATAAACGAAGTTGTAAAAACATAATTGCAGGAAGTTTTTGAAATATGGAGAGTTAAAGGGGATGGGAGGGGCTTGGATTTCTTCCCTAGAATGTTTTGAAAAAGAGCTGAAGTCTTTAAAAAGTTCTGATTGTGTTTTCAATGACGTAGAATTAATAGGGGAGGAGAGGCTTTTTTTTGATAAAATTACAAAATTGCAGCTTTGAAAAAAAAAAGGAAAGCATTAAAAGCAAAATTTTAATCTATTTTTATATACCTGAAAGACAGAGGCGATTCAGAGACTTCGTGCTGAAGGTTGAAGGATTTTTCTGACTTTCTGTTGAAGGACTTTTAGTATTTAGTGATGTGAAAGTAAAGAGAGGGGTTAAGGTTCTTAGGAAAAAGGGAAAGTCTTACAATTGAAAATGTAGACTATCTTTCGTGAACTTATGGGAAGGGATTTGGAGGTACTCTCTTAAAATTTTGTCGATACTGAAGCATTAAGAACTCTGTTTCAGGCTACCTTTGGGTGAGAGAGGATCTCTCTAGACAATTTTCAAAACTGAAGTCTTAATTTTTTTAGGGTGTTTTGGTAAAGGGAGAATGTCCAGGTCAAGGGAGAAAAGCCTTTTTGTGGGAAAAATCCAAAGCTGGAGTTTTAAATGACTCAAGAGAGTATTCTTTAGATGTCTCCTGAAACTTTTATTGAATCAATCTTAAAATTTTAAGGTTATCTTTGGGGATATAATAATAGGGGTTGAGTGCTGTTCCTAGAAAAAAATTCGAAACTGAAATGTTATAATCCCAAATTTTAGCCATCTTCTGATGAATTTAAGGGAAGGGGTTTGGTGACTCTCTCACAAGAAATTTTTGAAGCAGAACTTAAGAACTTTATTTTTGCTTGTCTTTGGCTTAAGCAGAGGAACTTTTGAGGCACTCGCCCAAAATTTTTTTGAATTGAAGTTTTAAAGTTTTTAGTTGTGTTTGGTGATGTAAATATAGGAGAGAAGGGAGTCTGTTGAATAAAAATTCTAGCACAGGAGGCTTAAAAATGTTAGTTTGGGCCATCTTTAACGATAGTAGGAGAATTTAAATATTCTCCCCCTGAATGTGTTTCAAAATGCTTGATTTGAAAGCTTAATTTTAAGCTGTTATCCTCTGTAAAGTTTGGTGAACTTTCATAGCTCAAGTATATAAAAAACACTATTGTTTTCTTTCAGTGACTTAAAGATGGAGGATTTAAGGCCTCTCTGCCCATTATAATTTTATTTAAAATCGAAGGCCTAAAACTTTTAGGATTTGTTTGGTAAAGAAATAGTAAGGCTTATAAAAATTTGGCCGCCTTTGGTTGACTTAGAGGAAAGAGTTTGTTGTTTGTCCCGCAAAAAGTTTTCATAGCTGACATAATAAAAACACTATTTTAGACCATCTCTAGGTGTGTTAAGGCTGGATGATTTTGTGTAGTATTGAAAGTTTAATTTTATCTTTTGTATAGTTAGAGCAAAGAGTAGCAGTGGAAGATGTTTCTCAACAGATTTTAAAAACTGAAAAATATTTTTTAAGCTCTCTTTGGAGAATTTGAGAGTTTAGTAAGTTGATTTTAAAGACAAAACATTGCTTTTGTTAATAACTTTTTGTGTGTGTGTGTGTGTTATTGAATAAATCAAACCAACCATGTAACTTCATCTTTTCTTAACAAATTAGCAGTCTCAAACACATTTCTTGTTTAAAACAGTTACCCGAGCTTTGTCTCTAAATTTTCGAGTTGTACCGCACTAAGTGCAGTCGCTTGCTGGTGTTCTAATTTCACATTAGCTACCAGTTTTTGTTTTTCTCTCTTTGCTCTAAGATAATTTTTGCCTCCAGCTCGTTCAATTCCTATTCCATGCTGACGAGTGCCAAAAAGCATGAAACTGCGGTCCATGGATGTAATAAGAGTTTTTGGTGTATTGCATATTTCTTGTTGTTGCTCATTTTAGTACATAAATAATTAGCACCAGAATTAGTTTAAATAGCCAGAAGTATCCAAGTATCAAGGATGAGTAGAAATTGAGCTTCAAGAGGATGAAAAATGGGTCATAAGAGAAATCAGGTAAACTTTCAATTGGATAAGAAAAAGTTAAGGGAAAAAATTTTGTTCTTCCTTGTGGCCACCCTGTTGATAGTTATTACTTTTAAGGATTAAAACGTTGTTAAAAATTAGATTGTTGTATACTGACTTTATAAGCTTAGCCATTAAATGCATCAGCTTTACGCACATTTGAAAAAGCTTTGAAGCATAGTATTGTAGGTGTTTAAGAATACTGGCAAAAATTTGATGATAGAGAAGCTTACTTATTGTAGCTGGAAGTGGTACTAGTCCACCCAGTGCTACAAATAAGAATCTTAACTCTTGGTACAATGATGAAACCCAATATAATTTTCTGTTTGCCAAAACAAATAATCTACGTACAATTTTTAATGTGTCAACCAGTTTTTAAAAAAGTTATTATACACTACTGATATGCTATACACTGCAACTAGCATGCTTGTAAAATGTACACACGAAAATGATTTTTTAAAGATAAAACTGTTTGTATTTGAAAATCACTGCAAATTTATCCTATGGTCCAATTAATATCTTAATCAAAATGAGTCACGAAAGAATAGCTTCAGTGTTTCCCAAAACTGTTGGTGTCGAATTGGAAACCTAAGATTGGAACTCTAGGTAACTTATCAAAATTTTTGGACCCAAAATGCGCTAACAGTAGCTTATTTCTACGGCCAAGGGCAACCGTAAATCATGTATGATTTATATTTTTTTGTATATGTTCCATCTTTGAATGACCACACTTAAACTAGTAGATAAGTGCTTGGACAAGAATTTAGCCCCTTGCTCCAATCGTTTAATTAAGGTGTCCACCTTTCCTGAATCATTAAATTTTCTTAATATTCAATATTCTTTGTATGAATCAGAAAATTAAAGTAAAACAATTTCTACTTTCACATATTTGTAATAACATCATTTCTGATTTTCTCTGCTAGGATAACAGATGATGCAACATCATCTGTTATTCACTCATATCTGATACTCATATACACGGACTTCATGTTCGTGTGTGCAGTGTCAGGGACAGTATGTTTTTATTTTTTTTCTTCCCTAAGGCCAAATACTTCTTCCATCGACAAATCCTCTATAACTCGATTTGTCATATTGTACAGTAAGGTGGAGTGAGAAAAACAAAAGTGCCAAATTAAAAAAATCTATGTGTGTAAAAGTTGCCTCTTACCAAGCCTATTTATCGTGCAAAATGTTAGCTAAATCAAAAAGTATTTTCATCTGCCCCCCCCCCCCCGACGTTCAATTTTAAGTATTTAGCCCGAATTTTCACCAAAATGGAATGATAAAGTGTTATTTAAATCTACAAATGGTTGAAATTAAACTCTGGGGATATAAATACTCAATTATAGTTATAATTGAATGACCATCACATTTGTGGGGCAGGCTTTGAAATGTATATTACGCTCTCGCATCACAGGTACTGTACTGACTCTGGTCTGTCATTTCTCTGCGCTCATTGCTATCAACTGCAATTTTGATTTTTAATTGGTTGCCTTTTTCTTTTAAAGCATTCTATTCAGTTGAAATAATTTAAAATTATTGAATTATTACCTAAAATGAAAATAAAATACTGTTTTTACATGTTAAAAAAAAGTTCAATTTTCTTTTTTAGAATCGTAGGTGTGAATTAACCTTTAGGAACCGGGTGGTACACATGTTGTACCATAAGTCTTTTTTCTTTAGAGGACAAGGTTGAAATTTTCACTCGAACCCTTTGGAGCCGGTAATTTTTTCAAGTTTTTATACGTGTGGTACTACAATTTATAATTTCTCTTTTCAATGGAAAAGAAATCTGTCGTTCAACTGTCGTATTACCTGGATCGAAAGAAAAATTTCTATATGAACAGCCCGCATCTAGAAGGTTAAACTTCCAAATGTAGCAGAGGACAGTGTGCCTGATTCACCAGTGTTAATTCTTGTAAATGTTGCTGTAAAAGATATGGGAGAGTAATATAATAACCAAAGAATATTCCTCTTAAGCCGTGTTTACCATATCCTCTCATAAACAATTAAATATATTTAGATTTAAAATGTTTCATGAACAGAGAAGTTTGCTTTGCTTTGAGATCGGCAATCATGGTCAGGGATTGTTTGAAATTTTGAATTTCATCTTAGTACTTGTCATTCAAAGCAATTCAATAATTTGAAATTATTCAAACTAAATGAAATGCTTTAAAAGAGAATGACAATCAATTAAAAACAAAAATTGCTTTTGATAGCAAATAAGCATAGAGAAATGATAGACCAGAGCCAGCACAGTATATGGTGGCCGCGTAATGTACATTTCAAGGCCACCTCATTAATGTGTTGGTCATTCAAGTATAACTATACATTGAGTATTTATTTCCCTATAGTTCAAATCAGATTTAACCATTCATAGATTCAAATGTGAGGTATTACATTTTATCTCATTTTCACCATTTTGGTGAAAATTCAAGCTAAACACTTAAATTTGAACATTCAGGGGGCAAATGAAGATCTTTTTTGATTTAATTAAAATTTTGTTTGATAAATAGGCTTGGTAAAGAGCAACTTTCTCATGCATAAGCTTTTTGAATTTCACACTTTTTTTTTTTCACTCCACCATATTGTACAGTTTTGACAAAATGAAGCCTGACCTTAATAATGTTAGATACAGTAGCATATATATAGACTTAGGTGCACCCCCAACACACGATTTGTAAGTGCGTCCTCCACCCCCTGTTGAACTATAAAAAATATTTTCTCTGTGTGACTTACTTGTATAGTGCTGTTTTGCTGTATCGTGCACGCAGGGACTGGGGGTGGGGATGCTATGTACGCCACTGGTTAGATTGTTATTAGTTAGTGACCTCAAGAATGTTAAGGTAGTTAAAATACTGAATGTGTGGTTTCGTATTCTTGGACCGTTCACTGAAAAGAGTTTCACTACCTTCGTAGTGATAGTGCGAAAGAATCACAACTTGAACACCTCTCTTTTGAGTGAACTCCACAAGATGAAATAAACATTCTTAAAGTTTGATTCCATGTTACTTATTCATATAGTGCCTAAAATAAAGTGAACTGATCCATTTCTATACTTCCCATATTATTAAAATCTGATACTGAGGCTACTTTGTGAAAACCAAATAATAGTGTGCTTTGCCTTGTGATGTAAATATTCATTCGAGGTATTTCCATTATTCATTCACATTTACATGCTCAGGTTTTTTTGTTACTTTGTTGTTTTTGTATACTGCTTTTACACCAAAATGAGCAGATTATGTAAGAGTGAATGGGCTGATAATTTAAATACTAAATGTGAGGACTCATTTATTCGATTTAAAAAGAAAAAGTATTTGTTTGCTGTGCGGAAGTGGTGTGACACGGTTCCAAACCATGATTTTGTACAGCACTTCCTAACAGTTCAAGCTGCTTTTAATTCAACTATCCACTTATATTTTGAAATATGAAAGAAATAAATCACCTAAAATCAAATCTGTCTGCTTAAGCAACAGTTTTCCCAATGCCTTTGTTATGTTTTAAAGATGCTACCATGCTTCTTTTAAAAATTCTTACAGAAAAAAATGCTTTCCAGTGCGTACAGGGGGCCAGAATGTTGTACTGCAAAGCTGATTGCTTATTTGAGCACTTTGTTAAAGAGCGAGAGATTATGTCAGTGCACTTACACTTGTGTTGGTCATTCAATTATAAATTGAGTATTTATTTCCCTATAGTTTAAATTCAACCATTCATAGATTCAAATGAGAGGTATTACATTTTATCATTTCATTTTCGCCATTTTGGTGAAAAATCGGGCTAACCACTTAAAATTGAACATTCAGGAGGCAGATGAATATATTTTTTGATTTAATTAAAGTTTTGTATGATAAAAAGGCTTAGTAAGGGGCACCTTTCCCATGCATAAGCTTTTTAAATTTCAGACTTTTGTTTTTTTTTCACTCCACCATATTGTACAGTTTTGACAAAATGAAGTCTGACCTTAATTATGTTTGATACCAGTAGCGTATATATAGACTTAAATGTGCCCCAGAAAGGCTTGATTACATCCTAACAAGAAGGACAACAACCCTCTCACAGGGGGCCAACTCGGTTAAAATGAAGGCTTGAAAATGTTTCAGTGGTTCTCTTTACAAAATAATATTGTCTTTCAGTTCCCCATACTTGTACGAATTGTTACTTTCAGCATTAAATACTAAGATATTAAACTAGAAATTACTACTCACAGATACACACATTAGGGCTGGGGGATGCATCTACATATTGCCAAACACTGATGTATGCCCTACATCATTACTCCGGTTTAAAATTTATCTCTAAACCGATGCACGGTATACCAGTTTTAAGTCCTATACCTATTTTAGTCTATTGCTCACACTGGTGTTGAATTGGCAGAGAGCCAATCCAAATCCATCATAGCAACCAATGACGACGATCCATGTTACTTCTGCCAATTTAATCTCTAATCTCTTACAGCATTGTTGAATTGCCATTGAGCCAAACCAAATCCTAACACATGTGAAAAAATTGAGGTTAGGCAATTGGTTTTCAATGTGCCAATCAACCTCGTTTTACAGCTCTGGTTAGAAACGGTGGTATTAATCACAACTGTTTAGTTATGAACTCCTATATTTTGTTTTGATTTCGCTGAACCCCGAAGTACTGAAATCGAGTGCTCTTTGAAACTTGATTACGACATGTTTAAGCACGTTTGGTCATTGGTCGGTCTGCGCCTCCCTGATTTAATGAGCGTATTTCTAAAAGAAAATGAAAGCTATTCAATGTTATATTTATGATAATTTTATGCAATGAAAGAAAGCTTTGAGTCTAAAAAAACAAAAACTATATCTCAAAGTTTAAGATGTAGGGTTTCTTTTCTGATTTACCGTTATGCTTTTTTTATTTATACCGTGTAGCAAGTACAGAGTAAAATAATATTCTCTTTTCTTCAGAGTTTATCAGAATTGTCTTTAACTGAAGTCATTGTTTAAAAGAATGTCAGCAGTAAATCAGTCTTTGGAGTGCCCAGCATTTACTTAATGATAATGGGATAAACCCATTTCTGATAATTAACAGCAGAGTTAATGATACGAAAGGATGACTAAGTTTGTTTTAAAAAACAAAACTTATCTTTATTTTTCCCATAAACATCAACAAAGTTTTGAAGCGATGACCAACGATCAATTTCCCTAGAAAAACATTTTGATTATATTAACATGCGGGAAAATATCACCAGTAAACTTTTAAGTTAATTTTGAAACATTATAAAAATGAGCACTGCTCCGAAAAAGTAAAAGAGTTTACCCCTTCCCAGTGGGGAAACAAACTCAAAAATGCGACACACGCAATGTGGCCAATCGAAAAAGCAAGTGAAGATCGAAAGTCGAGTCTTCAATTTTATACCCTGCTACATTTGCATATTGAAACGAAGCAAAACACGTGACACATAGCAACGCCCTACACACGTGTCATCACTGATTGGTTCTGCTGGCACATGACAAGACAGCACCTCTGGTGCGTCATGAACTAGCCCCGCCTACTGCACGTGCACGGGAATCCAATTTCTGAACGATGCACACAAGTCAGTTGAGAGTAGGAGTCACATAAGCAATGTTTGATACAATTTTATTTCTTTAAACAAGATAAAATTAAGGTAAGGAGTGAGATTAACTTATGCATTTGTCTAACAATGCCCCCCCTCTCACTATCTTACCAAATGAATCAAATTTTCTCACTGAAAAGATCTAATATATTATTAACTACCATTGGTCACCGCTAAAAATTACAAAAACATTTCCATTTTATATCCAATAAAAAGTAACAAACTATTTTTCTTCTTGGTACAAGACAAGATCACATCCTATAGTTAGTCCAGATCATTCGTTTTAATCTATAAGAACAATACTCACATGCAACAATTAATAAAGCATTATGTATAAACATATTCTTGAGCAATTATAAATATATATATATCTGATTTTAAGCAATATTAGCAATGTTACATACTATACTTTACTATATAAAATATTAAAATTTCACGATTTATACACTAATGAAGTACCAAGAAAAAAACATGAAAAATTCAAAAACACATTTAAAAATTGACTTGCATAATTCAATCCGACACAAAGGTCGCACAAAAATTTATATCCTCCCCCCTACGAACTTCAATGGAAAATATCCTCACAAAATCTATTAAGTTCGATACGAGTTAGAGGTTTAGTAAAAATATCAGATTTATTATTTTTACTTCTAACATGCTTTATATCAAAAAAAAATCTTTATTTATTAAGTCACGAACAAAAAATAACTTAACATCTATATGTTTAGTTCTATAATTTTCTATTGGCGACTTAACAAAATCGATAGTAGCCTGATTATCCACTAGTATTAAAGATTTTACAACATTTCCAGTAATAATACTCATTTTAACACATTCTGATAAAATATGATCAAACCAAGAGATTTCTTTAACAGCTTCAGTCATAGCCACAAATTCCGACTCCATAGTTGAGAAGCTAACACTCTTTTCTTTAAAAGTACGTCAAGCGATAGGAGCGTTATCTAACAACACTAATTGGCCTCCCAAAGAAGTTCTGTCATCTCGGTTTGACGCGAAATCAGCGTCAGAGTAAACTACCAATTGTATTTTGTTACACCTTAAATTCAATTTTAAATGACTAGTGTTTGCTACATATCCTCAGAGTTTTAATAATCCATTCCAATGATCTAATCCGGGATTATTTTGAAATTGACTGAAAATATTTACAGCGTAACTTATATCAGGTCTTGTACGGTTTGCTAAAAATGAAAGACAGCCTAAAACATTTCTGTAAGGTATTTTTGACATTTCTTTAATTTCACATTCGGTCTGTGGACAATTTAAGGTGGAATAAACAGTACCTTTACTTATGGGAATTGACGAAAACGGGAATTTAAAATTCTTGAATCTTTCACAAATTTCTAAAATGTAGCTAGTTTGGAGAATTTTCAAAAATTCCCCCGTTTCCTCAAATTCAACACCAAGTAATTTTCTGGTTTTTCCCAACACTTTTAAGTCAAAATGCTTTTTCAGAATACTTAAAGTTTTCTCCAAATCATTTTCACATTTACCAAATAGAACAATGTCATCAACGTACAATAATAAAATCACTTTAGAGTTAAAAACCTATACACAATTACAACCTGACAATTTGTTAAACCCTAATTTAATTAAAACATTATCAATTTCAAGATACCATAATCTTCTGCTTTGATGTAGACCATAGATTGCTCTTTTTAATTTACAATACAGGTTTTCTTTACCTTTAATAATAAATCCAGGAGGTTGACACATAAAAATAGGTTGATCAATAGGGACATACAGATACGCACTACGAACATCACATTGAATATGCTTCCATTTTTGCACAACAACTAGCGATGTAAAGAAAAATTGAATTATACTGAAATTAATGACTGGGCTGTATGTGTCATTATAGGATTGATATTTTACTTGAGAGCTTCCCACTGCACATAATCATGCTTTATATTTAGCAATTTGACCCAATCCATCCTTTTTCACAGTATAAACCCACCTGGATTTCACTGGTTCGATATTTCCTTCATGGACTGCTAAATCCCAAACCTGGCGATCTTCCATCGTCGAAATCTCATTTCGCATCGCTGCAAGCCATTCAGCACTTTCTTTAGATTTCATAGCTTGTTTAAACGTGTTTGGAATTACAATATCAGAGTCTAGTCATGCTTGTGTATAATCTGCATTTAAAACTTGTCCCCCCTTAGGAATATCACCTTCATACTGATCAGAACCTTTAAAACTGAACAATTGAGCATTATATACAGTATCATTTTTGTTACAATAATTTTTGACATCATTCAATGACCTCAATCTGGTATTTTTATGCTTTTGGTAAAAGTAAATATCATTTCTAGTCCCGTCTTTTCGCAGTACAATTTTTCTTTCCCAAATTACTTCCCGCAGTATTTTCTCATTTTTTTCGTCTGACGAAGCACTGATAAAGTTTTATTTTCCCCCTCTGATTCACTTTCAATCTCACTTTCTACTGGGACTTCCGGTAATTCCGGAATTTGGAGATGAATCACTTTATCACCAGATTCATTATCTGAATCAAGGGTTTCAGACCAAGTGATGTGGCCCAACACTGCTCTACTGCTCTTATTAGGAAATTCAGTTTTATAGAAACAATTTTCCTTGAACGAAACATTAATAGTTTCAGTGATTTTGTCATTATCAGGAAACCAAATACGATATCCCTTAGTTTTGAACGCGTAACCAATAAGTATTCCCCTTTTTGATTTTGCATCTAATTTATTTCTATGTTGTTTGGGTATAAAAACGCACCCCAACACCCCAAAAGGTTTTAGATGTTTAACAGAAGGAACTTTGCCTCCATATAATTCAAATGGAGTTTTATTTTGGTCAGAATGACATACTCGGTTCCTGGTGTAGGTAAAATGAAGCATGGCATCTGGCCAAAAACTTTTATCAAGACCGCTTTCTTCCAATAGAACCCTGGCACCGTCTGCCACTTTACGGTTGTACACTTCAATAACCCCATTCATTCCTGGGCTGAAAGTATTAATAAATTCGTGATGGATTCCTGATTTTTGACAAAAATCCCTAAAAGTGGGATTTTTGTCAAAAATCAATATCAAATTCTTTACCATTAATCGGTACGAACAAATTTTACTTTTCTATCAAGAAATCTCTCTGATCTTATAATATGCCGGATTAATATTTTAGCAACTTGGGTTTTATCCCTCATTGGGTAAAGTGAAGTTTTTCTAGAAAAATCGTCAATAATTGACAAAAAATACCTTTCCCCGTTTCTTCCCTTATAGTTACAGGGTCATGTGTCACAATGAAGTAATTCTCTTGGAGAATTAGATCTAATTCTATTTATTGGTTTAAAAGAAACTCTTCTAAGCTTCCCTAGTTTACAACTTTCACAATGAATTTTGGCATTTTTAAGATTAGGCATTCCCCTAACACTTTGCAAATCACATGTTCTTTTAATACTTTCGGTATTAATGTGAGCAAATTTCTTGTGCCAATTCTCAAGTTTTTCTACTTTGGGAATTTCTGTATTAGAAGTTTCAATTTTTACAAAATGACTAGAATTTTTCTGACACTTAGGATTAATATTTTGACAATTAATGTTTGAATTTTGACTAGATTTATCAGGTTTTACTACATAGACTCCATTTTTGAGTTTAGCTATTATAGTACCTTTTCTTCCTGAAATTTCTATTACACCTTTACCTCCCTTAATAGTTGCACCCCCCATATCAAATTTTGGACCTGACAATAAATTTCTTCTTAGATTAGGTGAGTACATTACATCTTCCAGCAAAATTTTATAATTATTAAATTTTAGTAGAACCTGTCCTTTCCCCTCAATCGGGAATTTCTTTCCTTGGACTGCTACAGCCAACTCTTTATCCTTTAATGGTACAAAATTTATGATATCTCTTTTGTCCTTGATAAAGTGATTACTTGCTGCCGTGTCGTAAATCCAAAGGTTATCGTCCTTAAAGTTCACTAGATTAGCCTCACAAATGAAGGAACAAAAGTACTTACAACGTTTTGTAGAAGGTGATCCCGACCTCTTCTCGTTGTTTCTTGGAGACTTCCAGTCGGATCTTCCTCTCTGGTGTTGTTGAAATCGTGATGGGCTGCTATTCCTAGATGAATCTTCTTCTTTGCTCTGGATACCTTGGTCACTTTTCCACGACCAGCAATTCCTCTTTAGATGACCCGGCTTTCCACAATGATGACATTTCACTCTCTTCTTCCAATGTTTCTTGCTTTTCACAAAAGAGGACTTGGCTACAATTTCTTCGGAATCTTTTTCTTTCAGGAAAAGCCGGTTTTCTTCAGCCACGAGATCGCTCACGATCTTCTCATACTTGAAGTCTTCATCTTTTTATCTCAGAATATTCTGGCAAACCATGTCAAATTTGTCGGGCAGATGTAGAAGTAGTTAACATAGGAATTTTTCGGATATTCCCTTCGCATCGAATGTGATGATCCTCTCAAAAATGTCTTTTAGACGAGCTGCAAACAAATTGATCTTCTCATTTTTTTCCCTTCTGCAGGACATGAATTCTGTGAAGGTATGCATTTCTATGCACCTATTATGAGGTATATAGTGATTCTTCAGAAGTGTCCATGCTTCAGCTGGATCTTCTGTTTTCCCTATTAGTTTTCTGTACTTAGAATCGATGTGAAGATATATGAGAGAGAGCGCAGATCGTTTTCTTTTATCATATTCCTTGATATCCCTTTCTTCTCCTTTTTTGGCCATGATTGTCGGAGTTTTTTCTTTTCCATTTACTATCGTCCACAGGTTTCTCTCCATCAGTAGGTACATCATGTCCGATGACCATTCAGGATAATTATCTTCTTTTAATTTCTCCACTCTTATCATTGAAAATGCCATCGTAATAATATCTCAGTCGATTGAAGAAAGAAGGTTCCAAAAAAGTAAATCGAATGTTGGCCCCCCGTCGGATGCTATCACCAGCATCGGGACAAAGACGTCTTCTTAACTTCGTGCTTATGGGGCCGTAATGGGAACATGGCCGTTAGATATTAGCCCATAACCTTTGATAATGGGATAAACCCATTTTTGATAATTAACAGCAGAGTTAATGATACGAAAGGATGACTAAGTTTGTTTTAAAAAACAAAACTTATCTTTATTTTTCCCATAAACATCAACGAAGTTTTGAAGCGATGACCAACGATCAATTTCACTAGAAAAACAATTTGATTATATTAACATCCGGGAAAATATCACCGGTAAACTTTTAAGTTAATTTTGAAACATTATAAAAATGAGCACTGCTCCGAAAAAGTAAAAGAGTTTACCCCTTTCCAGCGGGGAAACAAACTCAAAAATGCGACACACGCAATGTGGCCAATCGAAAAAGTAAGTGAAGATCGAAAGTCGAAGTCTTCAATTTTATACCCTGCTACATTTGCATATTGAAATGAAGCAAAACACGTGACACATAGCAACGCTGGCACATGACGAGACAACACCTCTGGTGCGTCATGAGCTAGCCCCGCCTACTGCACGTGCACGGGAATCCAAGTTCTGAATGATGCACACAAGTCAGTTGAGAGTAGGAGTTACATAAGCAATGTTTGATAAAATTTTATTTCTTTAAACAAGATAAAATTAAGGTAAGGAGTGAGATTAACTTATGCAATTTGTCTAACACTTAATTACTACAAAAGAAAAAAACAAAAAGTCAAACTTGTGAATATTTTGGTTTACCGGCAAACAAAGAAGGGAAAATATTGCAACTGTATAAATCGAGTGTTTCAGCTAAATATGAAAGTATGTCGAATCTTATTAAAATTTAATTTTTCAATACATGACTTTAACAAAAAGAAAACTTTTTTTTACATCGCAATGCATTGCAACATCGCGATTTAAGGTTGGCAATGCATCACGATGTAGAAATTCCTACATCGCCCAGCCCTAACGCGCACTGAAAAATATGGTAGGAGAAAGAACATTTTACTCTTTAAGAAGCAAAGGCAATGAAATGTAACCAAAAATGTCACAGCTCTGTTAAGATTGTTTTTTACAAAAAACTTTTAATACGTTCTAGGTTTTATATGTATTATTTAACTTTTATTTTGTCTAGAATATTATCAATAATTTTTATATGATGAAGTTATACTGTCCAACTATTGATTCCCCTTGAAAAAAAGAAAGATGCCGGCTGTCCACTTAGTGTTTTAGGATATGCTCTTATGTACAAAAAAGTTGAATCGCTGCTATTGACTGATATGATTTTTTTCCCCTTAACAGTTGGTATAGCTGTTTTCATTAGTTAATTTTAATCTTGGTTTAAAAAAAATATTTATTTTTTTTTACATAAAAGAATTTTTAAAAGGTAGTTTAAGAAAACTGTGCAATCATATTTTTGTATTAATGATGCAGTAATTACAAATGAAATGTTTCATACCTTTCTATTTAGAGTTTCAGCTCATTTTTTCATAGTAAAAGCGACCTGTGTTATTAAGGACAACAGAACAATCATGTTACCAAAGCTAAATTTCAATCAATTTTTCTTATTAAATAAGTATATTTTTGCTGGATGAAAAAACTGACCGTGATTCAAAATTTATGCATTCAAGAAAACAGTCAGTTTCACCTTATGATATTAAATATTTAACGAATGATTATATTTCAAAGGGTTTCCTTCAAATGATCTTATATTAAAATAAATCCAAACTGATTTGTTACAACTATTCTAAGGAAATAAATCAATAAATAAATATTTTTCATGTAATTCATTATGTGTGTGCTGTTCCTCATCAATATAATTTTGTTTCAGTGCTCGGATTTTCAGTTTTGATTTCTATCTCCTTGGAGTCTGCTGTAACATTTACATCATCTAAAACCTGTGTGAATCTCTTGAGCTCATCCCTTCCTGTCTTGCAATGCATTTTCATTTTTTTGCAAATGATTTTTGTCATTACATGTTCAAAGGTAAGAACTTTTTCCCAGATCTATTTTGTCACACATAAAAAGTTTACTTTTCTTATGTATAAATTCAATTGGAGTCCAAACTGGAAAAGTTTTTGCAGTTATTTTTAATTAAGTGCACGCAATTTAACAGTTGATAGATTTCTATTATTCATAGCATAAGAAATCATCACGCTAAGCTATAGCTGAAAACTGAGAAATTTGGTTCGTAGTCAGTGGCTGGTAGACTCTATTTTATTAGTGGCCACTTTTGAAAAGTTAATAGCCACTTTTTCAAACTGAAATTATGCTTCAAATTTCCTCGATAATGAAGAAAAGAATCATTATAATTTCGCTCATGTGCAAGAAAAAATGACCAAACTCGAAAACAAAATTTTAAAGAGAAAAAAAATTTTTGTACACCCCAAAACGAGGAAGAAGTTCGGTTTCTGAGCATTAGTAAATTATTTTGCAAACCATAGGGACTTCTATTATTTTTTTCCTGTTGCAAGCAACAGTCCAGCTGTTATATATTTTTAAATTAACGGGAAATTAATTGTTTCGAGTTGTGTCACTTTTTTTGAGCATGAGCGATAAATCAAACGTAGTTTTCCGTAGCCTGCCAACTATTCCTGAGCATATCCTAGAAGATATATGCAAAATGCATATAATTTTATGTATAACTTAATAGATTAAAATCTTATATGACATATTTTCATTTATTTCAGATTTTAAGAAAAATTGAATTTGTTTTTCCTTCATAAACTTGATTGCACTTATAATATCGAGATGAAATTATTCATATTTATTGCATTACAGTATCATCAACTGGTATTTATTGAACAAGATTGATGATTCTATGATTGAAAATTTTCATTAGCAGATTAACTTTCACCACTTTTTTTTATTCTCCCCCCCCCTCCCATTTGCAAAATTGTTAGTTCATTTTAAATAACAATTAAATCGAAACATTATAAGCCTCAATTATTAAGCACCCAGGTAGCACAAATAACCTTTAAACATTTTATAAACGTTTTTAAGCGGTTGTTACAACGTTAATAAACATTTTACAACCTTTAAAAAACAAAGTGTGCTACTTGGGCAAATGCTTATAGAAAATTTAATTTTGTATTGATAAGTTTTAGCTAACAAACAGGAAATATTCATAAAAAGAAGAATAAATAATAATGCAGAATGATACATTTCAGTTATTTATCTATTAAAAAATGCTTTGAAAAAGTTTTAACATTTGGTTTAGATTAAATTTTGATTTTACTAAGAACTGTTTTAAAAAAATATTAAAAGTATTAAAAGTATGATTTGGGGTACAGGGCAATTTAATTAAAAAAGATTAGGTATACTTACCTTATGATAAAATACGAAGTCATTTTTAGTATATAGATATAAGTTACTGTATTGTCAAGTAAATCGTATAATTGTCGGATGTTGCTTCTCATCGTCATGAAAAGCAACTTCCGCGGATTGGCATCCATTTGCCGATGCAAATTACCAACTATTGCTTGTATAACCATACCAAAAAATGCTTCCATTAAGATTGATTTAAATAATAATAATTTAAAAAAAATCCACGCAAAAATAAGCAAAATCCAAAAAAAGAAAAAAAAGAGTGCTTACTATCGCACAATACGCTAATTTCTCAATCTCTTGAGTCAGGATATTTTTTTTGCTATAAATGAATTATAAATTGTTTTTAAATGGTTATTACCAAGGCTGTTTAGTCAGAGTTGCTGAAAAAAAAGTCGAATCAGACTCCGACCACCTCTATTTTGGATGAAATTTTATCTAGGTGAAAACATGTCTTTGAAATTAACATATACAAATTTTCAGTTCCCAATATCCAAATCCTAAGCTTCTAGGATCCCTAAAAAATTGCTCCAAAATGGCGGGTCTGCTTTGTGAAACGAATTGCTATGTTTAGGCTAATGTTGCAAAAAAATTTATAACACTCTAGGTCTGAAACGTTAAGAGCTTAAAGTGCATTTAGTTGCTACAGTCAAGATTTTTGTAAATTTTAGCTCATTAGCTTTTGTGTAACACGCATAATACGCCACACGTTAAGGATGGAAGTTTTTCTTCCCCCGCGCGGTGACATAAAATCTAAACAAACATAATGCAAAAGCTCGTACTTCGTAATTTTTTGGCAAAATACTTGCTTTAAACTGGTTACAGTTGCAGAGCTTCAATATTGATTTAAAAAATATTTTGTCATCCAAATTGGCTATTAAAATCGTTTCATGGGAAAAAAAAAACCATTTTTCAACTTGTTATTTATGCTGTTTGCCACTTTCAATTTTCTTTTCGTCAGTACCATTAGAAAGAACAGATTTTTTCTATCAAAATAGGTTTCTTTTTGATTGTGTTCTTTTCATGCATAGTTTCTGTTGTTTTTGCAATAAAATATGCATTGAATGTATATAACTTTGAAATGACAGACCTGTTTTCAAATATCAGATTTACATTGCACTTAAAGTGGAATACCAGTATAAAGCTAAATGAAAACGTAAAATGTAACTTCAAAAGCAAGTGAATAAAAAATATTTGCATCAAAAATGCAATGTGTTAAAATAAAGTCTGGTGATTTAACTTTAGTTTTGTATGGAGTCATACTTTATTTTGAATATGACACCATGTAGATAGTCGCCATTACGTTGAGCGTATTCCTCTGGGGGTCAAATGAAAGCTTCCATCCCCAGATCCAACAGGTTTAGTGGGATTTCCTCTGTAGCTGTTTCTTCTTGTGTGAGCTACACGTCCTCATACCTCAACAGATCTTGAGGAAGGGATACATGCAGCTGTGGAGGAGATCTCAATGAACATGCAGGATTGGGTGGTGGATGTTTCATTCTATGCCTTTAGGAATGAGCTGAACAGAATGGTGGCTATCTGTATGGTGACATGTTCAAATGTCATATATGCTATGGCAAATGGCATACATTTTTTTTTTTGTTTTCAATGTTCATTTCAATAAATTTTTTAATTTGTTTTGATGTTATATCGCTTTTATAGCCTACTATTCATTATGCTGTACCCTGTATTAAATTTTCTGTTTTACAGTTAGTTGATTTAATATTATGAAATTAATGTTAGATTCAAATGAAAAGATAAATGAAGCAAAATGAAAATAAAGAATTCATGGACAAAAATCAGCTTTGTGGTATTCAAAATCATTCCTGACTTTTTTTAAGCATTTCAAAGTATTCTTCAAAAAATGCTTTTCATCAACTTCATTTTGGTTATGTGTGTGTTACTTATTTGTCTGAGTTGTAATTGTTAATTTTATCTGAGTCTTGTTTCAAGAATCTCCTTCTCATTTTAAGGATACTTACAATGTCTTTGGCTGTGTTCACAAATTTCTTACGATGCATCTGATTGCCACAAATATTGCTTTGTGTGTTCGTGTTTTTATCTGGGGAACTGCTCTGGACTGGGAGAAGGCTTTACACATCAATCACCTCTCAAGTAAAAGATGGGAACGCAATGACTTGAATATTACAATGCATGCTCTTGAAGTGAAGAAACCTGGCCATCTACCTGATCATGTTGTTCACGGTAAGTTAAAATCTAAGAGTTTTTATTTTATTATTGTTTTTTAACATTTGAGTTAAATACTCCAAATACTCACTAGTAGTAATAAAACATGTATCAAACTATTATTTTAATTGTAGTGTAATCCACTCGTAGCAACTCAAAGCCTTACAACTTAAATATTCCTCTTCTTGAAGTTTTTAATATGGTCATTAAGTCCTAAAAAGGCTGTGGGAACTTTCTGTAGTTTGGACTTGCCTGGACAAACCGGCTGTACTTTACTTTTAGTCAAATTTTTACATGTATGCCTGCTTACCCCTGAAGCCTCAATGGAGTATAGAAAAATATATGTTTGACGGATTTTGAATGAAAACATTTTGCATTCTGCAATAACTGATCAAGAAATTGAAATAGTTAAGAATATCTTTATTTTATTCATGTCATATCGATTTTCCGAAAGTCGGGAAAACTATACTATCCAAAAGTCTTCGATCTGACTTAATTTTTCATATTAAATCAAGAACAAACAAGATGCCATTTTCTAGAGAATTTTTCATACTTAACAGCCAAAATTAACTGTATTTGCTAACAGTAGGGCAAAAACAGCTACTAATTTCTGTGTATGTTATATTTATAGAGTACTTTGCCCACCCCCTCCCGCCCCCCAGAAAATTTTGAAATTGTGTTCCTAAAGCTATATAAATACAGTCGACACTCGATATAATGACCATCTCCGTCATTCAGGAAAAGGTCTTTGTAACGAGTGGTCGCTATAAGAGGTAGAAAATAGAGTATATTGGGATGAAGTTGGGTTTTTCCCACCAGTCGTTGTATTGGGATAGTCTTTATAACGAGTGGTCGTTATAACGAGCGTCGACTGTATAATCAGATGAGACTTTAAAAATTTTGGGAGTCCTTAAAAAGTTTTTATTTTTCATTTTTAAAAATGAATATGAACCCTGTATAATTTGTATTAGTGCTTTTTAATGATAAATAAAAGTTGGATAAAGCATATGTCATTTGCATGCTATTTTAGAAAGAATTGTTTGGAACTGTTGAGATGGTATTAAATTTTTTAAAACATGCTTGATCTTCCAATAGTAAATGCCTCTTCAAAGGTACCTAGTGGTTGACTTTCAATATATATGTGTGTCTATTAGTTTAAAAAAATGGTATAAAATAAACCAGTTTCTTATTTTATAGTTACTTCAAACTGTTGGTGGAGAAATTCTGACTCTAGTGGATTGGAAG
This sequence comes from Uloborus plumipes, assembly GCA_038373865.1. Classification (NCBI taxonomy): domain Eukaryota; kingdom Metazoa; phylum Arthropoda; class Arachnida; order Araneae; family Uloboridae; genus Uloborus; species Uloborus plumipes. The sequence continues at coordinate 60,513 of JAXGGA010000864.1, forward strand.
ACATCACCGCTGTTGATTTGTGTTTGCAGGATGCAACATTAGGTTTATTATGGTCAAAAGCTAGTCAGTTTTTTTATCCATTTATAATGCAGTATTATATTTTAGTTGTATGTTTCCTGTTTTATGTAACATGCAATTGTAAATTGATTACCATGGAGCAATCATCAAGTCAGTCCATGTCTCTGTGTGACAACCGACGTATCCCTGGCTTGTATCGTCGTTCGACTAAGGGACTTTCCCTAGGTTTTCTTGTTTTTACTTCTGTCATCATTTATGTAATTATGTACTTTGTCATGGAAAATTTGAAATTTAATGTCATTTTAATGAGTGAATACTGTTTTATTTTTGGATTGTCTACTTTTGCCGGGATACTCTGTTTCTTTCAAGTTAAAAAGCTTTCTTTAAAGGATGATAGGGATGATCTACAAACCAAAAAAATTCAAAAGGTGGGAGCAGTTGCTGTCAATTTGCTTGGAGTTTGTAACATAGTTAGTGGTTGTTTAGCTATTCGGAATTTTAGCTTTTTGTTACTTCTTGAAGGGATTTTTTTGGTTTTGCAAACTCTCACACAATATGTGTTAGTTGTTCAATTAAGTAAAAGAAGAGTTGATCCTTCAAATGTACTTGAGAAACCTGGACGGCAATGTGTTGCTTTCCTCATGTTGTGCAATATATCTCTTTGGGTACTGGATTGTGTTGTGTCCTGGAATAATATCCAACATCATCTCCAAGCTGCTGTTCTTGGACAAATTGCTTGGCATATATTAGCGCGTCTTTTGTTTCCGGTAATAGCATTTTATAGACTTCATTCCACTGTTGTTTTCTTTGAAGCATGGAAAAACTGCTACTTTTAATATTAAGCAATACTTAAGCATATGGTTTATAGTATTATTCATCTTCATCTCTAAATGTCTAATGCATACTTACGCTACAATTTTATGAATCTCAGATTAGCCTCTTTGTATAAATGCAAAGTTACATTGTGATTCTGATACATTTGGCATCTTTTTATATCTGTGCTTTGAATCATAATTGTTCTGGAAAATATCCAGGCTGTGTTTTAAGATTAAATTTATTTGAATTAAAACCCATGTTGTGAAGTATTAATTGTTGATAGGTTGATTATTCTATTCTTTGTTTATTAAATGAGTGATTTTTGTACCAAAATCATATGACCTCTTATTCTAGTCTATGTGGTGCTTTATATGCAGTGCAGACAAAGGCTTTAATGAGAAATTAAGTTTTTTACTTGACTGCAAGTTTCAGAATTAGGTTTGCATTTATTATTATTTATTTTTTTAAGCCTCATAGTTTATGTAAATCAAATTTAAAAAAAAAGAAACTTTTATCAGTTCTTATTGAAAGTTTGTGAGTGATATTGACTCCATTAGTCAATTTACAATGCATGATTATATAACTACTTGATTTTTTTTTTCCTTTGCACAAAATGTTGTACAACAAGCATTGTTGTAAGCATTCTCATAAAAATAATATTTGCTATTGTACAGTTAGATGGTATAAAAATCTTGCATGTCATATCATTCTATTCAAAACTACCTCAGAGGCTTAAGTGAAAATGTGGCCAAAAGCATTGGTATATGCCAATATTTTTAAGAAAAGAGCTTTATTCTGTGCTACTGTTAAAATATAATGCACATTTATTTTTCACTTTTTATCACATGAATGAATGAATCAAAAGATATTGTGTGTATGCACTAATTGTTGTTTAAGGATTTAGTGTAAGGGGCAGTCCACAACTGATGTCTTACTGTAAGGGGGAGGGGTTGTACAATTCTGATAAGTGCGAGCATGAAATGGGGCATGCATTTTTTATAAGAATGTTTTTATTAAAAATGTGGTATAATGTGTGGGGAAGTGACAATTTGAAAAAAGGAGGGTGAAGATAAAAATGTTGATATAAAGGAAATTTATGGACAGCCCTTAAGTGGAGTGTTTTAGAAATTATCTTGTATATTTTCATGTTTTGGACCCTTTTATTTCTTGTAAATGCTGTTTTAAAAAAAAATTCAAACCTATAGTTTAAATAAAAAATTCTAGTCATTACTTTGCGTAGCCAAAATGGAACAAATAAGGTATTTATAGAAAAGGCTAAAGAATTTTCAAATTATTTAATGATTCAGAGAAAAATTGCAATTTTCTATGCAATTTTTTTTTTGAAACGTTGCTCATATGTAAGTTTATTTTCATGTTGAGTTTTATAATGTTTTAAGTGTTTCATCAGAAAACTAGTTCGAAAAAAGTTATTTGAACTAGGGTGTACAAAATTTGTTTAATAGAAAGAAATCTAAAATTTAAATCAGAAGATTACTTTTCAGTAGATATAAAGCTTACAGCTTGACTATTATTGACATTCCACCTTATTTTCAGCACAGAATTTCAGTCGTTACATTTTTTCTTTCTTGATTTTTCTTTTATAAGAGTACACATGCATATATTAAGTCGAATACAAAAATGCAAATTGCAATAGTATTTCTTTTCAAAGGACTGTAAGAAGTTAATTATTTAATAAAATAAATAAATACCAACCTAAAGACAAAATAATATAAATTCATTAAATTGTATAAAATGCTTAAGTAACTCTTTTTATGTGTAAAACTCATCCAAGGTACATTGATTTCCTTATAGAAAACTTTCTCTGTAAAGGCAAGTTATTGAAAATTCACAGAACATGTTTTTTAAAAATCTTTCGATATATGTACTTCAAAGAAATAATTTGAAATATTGTGTAACCTGATATATATATTATATGTAATATATATATGTTCAAAAAATCAATGTGTTTTGTACAACAGTATAATACTCTTGATATCGCAAAAAGTTGAAGGGGTGGTAAAATTTTTTTTGAGCTGTCAAGTTTTCGAGATAACAAGGACTTAATTAAAATAAAATAATATTCTAAAAATTAGTCACACTAACTGAAAATAAATGGAAACATAAAATGATAGTTAAAAAGTCCTAATACAATAATAAAAATTTGAATTTTTAAAATGAGAGGGTCACTAATCCAGTTGAAGTGGTTAAGAATCATTTCTTTTTCCCAAGATGGACATAAGAATCCCAGCGAAAGACTATATTTGCTTCTTCCTTGGCTCAGGGTTGTAGAATTGTACTATTCTATGTGTTTCCAAAGGGATTTTCCCTTCATCTTCCCTTTTATGGAGTTGGGAATAGAGTCAAAAGGTGCAACAAAGTGGTGTGAGAAGGGGAGAAAAAAAATTGAGTCAGTAAGTTGGTTTGTAGGGCTTCAGAGGACTTTAATTTTCTGAAATCCTCAGGCTCTAAAATGTAAGTAGCAGCAGAGAAGCTTCTCAGAATTATTCCTAACCTCTGAGAGAAATAATGAATGGTGGTTGAAATATTTGGAAACATTTCTCAAGTTGTTTTGACACAATAAACTGCGGATTTTTCCAAAAATGTATATTTTTTTTTGAGTTCGGAAAATATTTGACATGTATAACAAGGTTTTGATTGAAAATTCTTCCTCATGAAAATGAAAAATGACATTAGATAAACATGCAAAATCAAGGAGGAAAATAATTTTTCATCATATCAATGTTTTTGAGATATTGAGAGTATACTGTACTGAAAATAGTACGCTGTACTCAGAATTCCATACCTTTTGGAACCCAACTAAATTACACTTATATCATACAAAACAACTATTTTCTAAAAAAATTCTGAAATGGCTTTTGAAGTTTGAATTCAAAACAGTATGAATTTATTTAAATAATTTGTCAAGCTGTAAGTTTTTTTTTTCTGAAACTAAGCTCAGTAGCACAACAGCCTATCGGGAGGGGGGGGGGGGGCAAAGTCTATTGTGCCGTTCACGATTTTTGTGATTGAGGTTTGGGATGCAAGGCAGATTTTTCTATTTAAATGGTCCACCAAAACACAGAGCCCTCAGGGTTTAGTTCCCAAGCATGCATGGTGCTCATTTTATGAAACTACTAAAGTTAAAAAAGGCTGAATCAACCATGCCCCATCCAGGTTTGTGATGTGGAAGTGCAAAGTGCTACCAATCAATCAGTGGGCTTCAGTTTTCATAACAGTTTTTTAAATTAGATTTTTAAAAAAATCTTATTTTTATCATAGTTTAAATCCCTAATTTTTATCATGTACACCCTGTCTAGAAGTTATCTTGTTAGAATTAATGCTTTATATTGTAGTTTAATTCTAACTTCAGACATATGGGGCCAATTGGAAGACTTAATCAGGGAAAACTACATTGCAAAATTGAATGTGCATTAATTTCTTTCACACTTATATCAAATAATTGCTTAAGTTGTAAAATATGGTACTTTTGTTGTTTGAAAAGGTTCTGTTATGTATATATTTGTACAAATTGTGAAGAATCTCATTTTCATATTTGTATTCCTCTAAAGTTTTATACTGATGTATTAATATAATTATACAGTATACAATTGAATGGAATTATTTAGACGGCATTACGTTATAATGCATTGATCAAATTGAACTATGTTTTCCAGTATTTTTTTCGTCAACCTTCTGTTTAATACCATGCTGTCTTTGATTTATTACAAACTCAAAGTATTATTCATTAGAATTGCGTTTTTGAGACATTTATAATTGAATATATATGTATATACTACTATTATCCATGTTAACAAGTAGACATTTTTCAAGTAAGTTTGTAGTTTTCGTGAACCTATTCAGTTTGCACCTATTCAGTGATATTTTCTTTGTTCTAAAACTTTTTCTTCTTTTTGCTTGTTTTTCTAATTATTTGAGCCATACTCTTTGAATAATCTTATTTTAAATTCCTTGTGAGTCTACTTGAAATTTTTATTCATGAAAGCCATATAAGTATTTCAAATAAAAATTAACTCTTCCTAAAGCAGTGCAGCTTTTAAAATCCAGCTGTGTATTTAAGCTTTGTGATGCTCTGTGTGAGCTGGAAGTGACCTGTCAGTTCAACAATTTTTTAGTCCCTTTAGTGAAACATTAGATTAAACTCCTGCATTTAGGGTAAAATAAGTATATTTGAATATGAAGACTGTAGTGCAGCACATGATTGTTCTACGAAGAAATTTTTGCCTGTTTAATACTTGGTGCTTGAACTATATTATTTTGAAAAATGTGACAACTGATATTTATATATATTGGAGAGAAAAAAAAGTATTTTTTCACTGTTATATTTTTAAACAACTTCTATTAAAATTTCACTGTTATATTTTTAAACTTCTTCTATTCAAATCTTGTTAAATTAGATTTTCCTCTCGGAACAAATTGTTTTTGTATTGAGAGTTTGTTATGAAAGTGTTGTGCCATATACACCATAGTTTTTAATACTTTTTATATGTATTATACCATTTAATACACTTTTTATAATTTACTTTTTCTGCATTTATGAATTTATTTTTGTATGATTTCAGTACGTAGTTATATGTAAGACTGCTGATTTATGTGAAAGTTCCCATTTCAACTTGGCACATTTATAGATTTTATATATGCTAATAAAAAAAGGAAAGAAAGAGAGCTGTTGTTTTATGTTTACAATGATGCAGAAAATCCTCTGAATCAGACAAATCTCAAAGTGTTAAATAAATTAATTTTGTTAGCAATTTTTATTATTTTGAAACATAACTTTTTACTAAAGCTTCATTCTTCTTAATCCATGATAGTATTCGAAAGCAAAGTGTTAACTCCAAGAAATGTAAAAAATTACATTTTTGCTCCGTTCGTGGAAAAAATTGGTTGCACTTGAAAATCTATGTTTTACGTTTGATAAGGTATTTCAACAAATTTCCATTAAATGTGAGAGAGGTGTATTTAATACGTAATATTCCTTCAGTGCATGGAAAGGAAATTTTTTAAAGCAATTTTGAGTGTTGCTACATTTTTATTTTTTATGGTGTTTTCTCACAAATGTAAAAAATAAAAATAAATAAAAATGTTATTTTTATTGTAGATTTACTTTCAATACATGAAATGTTTTATAAATTCAGGAGTGGTTAAATTCTAGTTGTTTTTAAAAATTCTTCAGTACAAGGATTAACACATGGATGTAAATCGAACCGTTATGTGAATGGCACAATACGTTTTTTTTTTTTTTGCAATCAAGCTGGTTGCTAAATCGAACCGTTATGTGAATGGCACAATACGTTTTTTTTTTTTTTTTTGCAATCAAGCTGGTTGCAGCAACTTACTTTTGTTAGTTCTCAGCGACTTTACAGAGTTGACTTTACAGTGATTTCATATCTCACTGCCACAAAGTGTCTGTTGGCCAAAGTGGTGCAATGATGTTAAACCAAGTATCGCAAATGTATTGTAATCTGACTCCTGTGAGAAGTCTCAATTCTGTCACTTTGTGACTAATACTATTGTCACTTGAAGTGACATGTTGCGATTTAAAATACAGTGAACGTCAATTAGTCAAATTGGTTGTTTTAATGAATCAGATCGTCAAAATCCAGTTTTAACATTGAAAACCTGCTGAATTTACTACAGTAAACTACTGTTATCTGCGGTTGGATTATTCGCGGTCTTTCCCACTTTAGCTTTCTTTTTTTTGCAGTGATGACTTCCTTAATGCAAAAAAAAAAAAAAATTAATAAAATGCGTTTTTGTCGTTTCTTAGCTTTTCAAGATATTTTTTACATTCAATTTAGCAAAAACTTAAATGTATGTATTGTTTCATTGATTTTTTTCTCAGCTATTTTCATACATTTATATTGTTTTTTACCTATTGTTCGATTATCTGTGGTATTCTCTAATGTGCGGTTATCGTGCCATACCTTTCCGCTGATAATCTAGAGTAGACTGTACTCAAAAATTTCTCTCTGAAAGTACGTACATTAAAGCTTTTGGTTCCGTTACAGACGTAGCATTTTTCCGTCTGTAACGGACGTATCTTACCTAATGTGATCCTTACTCGTCAAAGTCTTGTTACTGTACTTGATGTCAGATACATGAAAATGTAGACCTTGTTTCAAAAGGTTTGCAATCAAGAGACGTTGTAGAGTTATGAATGTATGAATAACAATTGTTTTACAGGTGCACATTTACAATCTTTTAAAAGTGAGTTTTATGAATCTGCTACGAATTAAGACTATTTTGTTCCAGAAATCCCACATAAAGAAAATGTCTATGAGCAAATAAAATGGTAGGAATGGTAGAAAACTAGAAAAAACATTCTCTTTAGCAAAATAATGTATGAAGGCATGTTATAGGAGATGGCAGTAATGTCTTCTAAAAGTTATTTCTTGTCCCACTCTTACACTAATAATAACCAATGTGAGTACTTTGAGAAGTTAAAAGCTCAAGTTAAGAAGGATTCCACGAGATGCACAAGAGCTTTGGCTCAAACTAAGTTTTCAGAAAATTGTGTTGCATACCAGGAAGAAGTGCAAAGTACCTATTGGACAAAGGATCAGATTCCAATTTTTACAATCTTGCATCAAAGTAGAATGAAATCATATGCGATATGAGGTATCATGATTGGTAGTCCTACAGACCTTTTCATCCTCGAAGGCATAGGCGGCTAGTACAGGGGGGCAACTGCCCTCTTACTTTTAAAAGGAAATGGGCCTAGCCCCCTCACTTTTACAGAATAAAAAACAATTGATCAATCGAAATTCTTTTTTTACTCAAGTGTGCTGATTTATTTTAAAAAGTAAAAACTGCAAATTCAAAATGGAATTTTTTTCAGGTTCTATCATAAGGATAGAACTTATAATCGGAAGGCGGATGTCTACGGTGGGCCATCCGTTTTACCTTTTGAGGCCATATATCGCAATTTTTCAATTGATCATTTATCACTAATGTTAAAGTCCGATACTATAACAACATACAAAAAAGAAAACAGGCTTCATAGGTGCTGACTCTCCCTCCCCCCATGCATACGTTTCTTTTGACCCTCCCCTTTTATGATGCACCAGCCGCCTGTGCTCGAAGGAGATAAAATCACTGATTCACTATTATAATGAGGTTCTCCATTCTTATATGCATCTTTGTAGAGATGCTATCTGTTTTCAGTTCGTTTCTAGGGACGACAAAACCCCACCATATCTCACGGATAAAGTCGGAGAGTGAGAATTCTAAACGCATAGATTTCCTGGTAAGGTCTTAGGATATAAATACGATCGCGCATGTATTGAACTTTCTATGCGCTTGGCAGCATATAATTTAGTGCCAGTACAGCTTCTAAGGCAGAAATTTGCTCTACAAGGCAGCTATGCCTCAACAACTCATTAGGAACATTATATGCAGCATCATCAGACCGTGTAAGATCTACAGCGAAAACCGTTTGGTCCAGGCTTGGAGTCGATTACGAGAAAATGTAATCGATTACGATTATAATATGAGCATGAAAATTTGGAGATCACAATTAGGGATGGACCGGATATCCGGTATATGGCCTATCCGGTTGGTATTTTAAGTATTCGGATATCCGATCCAGCTGACCACGCCGGAAACGGATATCCGGAAGATTTTTGCAGGATATCCGGCAAAGTATCCGGTATTGATGTGGGAGATATCCGGAATTGATGTGAGGGTTATCCGGTATGATGTGAGGAATATTTTCTTTTTTACAAAAATCGCAGTTAAAAATTTCATTGTTTGATAAACCTTTTAGATGATGTAGTTACTTTTCATCTTTCCATCTTTCAAAAGGTTGAAAAAAACTTATGATCACATCATTAGTTCATAAAAATTAATCATCATCATAAAAATTAATTTAGCTTTGAAATATTGGAAAAAGTAAATTCGGCGAGGTATCTTTAGCTGTATTCTAGTGGGAGGTCACAGTGACCTCCCGAAAAATTTTATGATAGAAAAATTTTGCTCACGATTCGGCTAATTTGGAAACAGTATTGCAACGTTGAGATTTTTTAATGATACATTTTTCTCACGTGTGCTTGATCGTATTTTGTAAAAATTTAAGTTCCAGTGCCCATGAGTATCTTATACTTCTCAAGAAGATGTTCCAACTTTGCCAAAGGAATTTCCAAATGATAAAATACGATCAAGCCCACACGTAAAAAATAAATAAATAGAAAATTTCAATGTTGCAGTATTGTCCCCAAAGTTGCTGAATCTTCAGAAAAATTTTCCGAACACGAAATTTTCTGGAGGTCACAGTGACCTCCTTTGACTTCCCATTGGGGAGCCTCTAAAAATACCTCACAGTATTTACTTTTCGAATATTTCCAGTCATTGCCAGCTAGTAATATGTAAATTCAATAATTCTCTGAGTAACGATTTATCGTTTTTTGATGAAACTAAAAGTTCTAAAAATTCAGACACAATGCTGTGATTCTTTTTCACTATTACTATACACTAGGGTGTCCCAAAAAAACCGAAAGTCGGAATTTTGTAACGCATACCCTCTTATTTTTTTCCTTTTACATCAAAACAATTGTAAAAAAAGTTTCATGCAATTTGAACAACGCACATAGGTAGATTTCGACGATTTATGCGGCCAAAAGTCATTTTTTCAAAATCAATTTAGCCGTAAAATTTTGACCGGTTCCGTTAGAAGACACTTCCAGTAATCTATTCCAACTATCTCCACCCTTGGGCCATGTGCCATGAATTATTTACAGGTAGTCGAAACTTGACCTCCGTTCTCTTTGTACGTTACAGTTCTCGACGCTCTCTGTGCAACTTTTGTTACTAAGTCCATATTTTTTTTGTGAAGGTAATTACCTTAATGAAAGTGATGGATTCGCATAATTCAGGTATGAATCTTTAAAACTATATATAATAATGGTGTTTTATTACAGATTATCATATTTTTTTTTCACTTGTAAGACAAGAGGTTTTTTGCACAAATTTATCATTGATTTTCGATTTCACAAGAGTTTTAACTATACTTCAGGGTCCGTCCCACCTGTTTTTTTCTCTTTTACGGTATAAACAGAGTCTTAGTATTATAGTTAAAAAAAAATTTGCCGCTAGAAACCGGCAAATCTCAGAAAAATCCTTAATCAAAGATTTTTTGTAAAAAAAACAAGAAATAAAAAATTTTTTTCTAACGCTTCTAAAGTATAGTTTTCTTTGTTTTAGGGTCATCAAATTACTCTGGCGTGAATGTAGTGACGAAAAGAAATTTATTTGACCTAATGCAGGGACAAAACTAACCCCCTTTTGATGAGAAATTGGATTATTTAGAGAATTACTTGCTGATGTGCTATGGTGATACAGAAGACAATAAACCAACTCTTAAGCATAAATTTTCATACGTTAAATCGCAAATGAAACAAAGACAGTTGAAAGCACATAAAAATAAAGAGTTTTCGAAAAAAATAATAGTCCATGGTTAGGTGGAACCTTTGAGATTCCGCTTAAAGTGCAACTTAGAGAAGCGAAGAGTGAAACTTAGATATTTTTCATAGATTATTATTATCATCAGTTTCATTGTTAAGTAGTTTGAGGCCAATCAGGAAAACCTCACATAAATCTTTTTTAAGCGAAACTATTGCAATGTTGTTGCTTGGGGATCCAAATGAGACCGAAAATGAAATATAGGACTCCGACACATCTTTTTTTTATTATTTTTTTTTTACTTTTTATAAAATGTTCATTTCATGTTATCTTTTATTTTATTATTATAATTATTTTTTGTTCTATTTAAAAAAAAAAAAAAATATTTTATTTATTTTTTGTTTTTTATGATATATATATATATGGATTTTTTTTTAGAATATTTAATTTTTTTTTACTAATTACAGTGTTTCATTTTATAATAACCTCTTTCAATTACTAAAACCCCATTTAAAAGCTGTTAACACAGTAAAATGTTTTTGGCCGTCTAAATTCGCGAAATCTACCTATGTGCAACGGTAACCCGTGCCGACTTGCGTCCGAAAGTGCAAACTAGCCCTTTTTCACTAGGCCAAATCGAAAAAAACTTTTTTCTGAAATTCAAAATTTCATGTTGATAAAACGCTTCCCCTAGATCCCAACATCCCAAAAAATCATTTATCCAAATTCAAAAATATTTAGGTACCCCAAATGAGGCTTAAAATTTATGATTTTCTTCAAAAAATGGATGTATTTTGTAAACAACGAAAGATACATTTCAAGAAATTATCAAGATGCAAAATATGAAGCATAAAGTATATAATTAGAGCTAAATATAAGTTTTTTTATCTCATTTTATATTTATTTCTCCTGGAAATTACTCAAAATTAATGTTTTTTCAAGTTTTAAGTTAAATTTTTCCATTTTAAATGTAGTACATTTTTTTTATTATTCATCTGAAAGTATGTCCTTTAGTGATTTTGGAACTTGAAATTTTCTTATCTGTATTATATATATATTCTGTATCTGTAATTTAAAATAAACAAATAAATAGTTTAAATAAATAAATTGAAAAAAAAAAAAAAACTACGACAACGATTTATTTACAACATATATTTACTATAATATTACAGTACAACAAACATTACTAAACATACTATCGTTTTAATGTCAGAGTATATATTTCGGTGCTCTTGGACGCCACACAACAAAAATTGTTTCTGCTCCTCATCAACTGTTAGCAAACCATGGCAGTCCTGCATCATTTTTACAGCTCTTTCAGCAGTATCATTTACTGCTCTAAGCACTGGGACCATCCTTTTTCCTTCAGGGAATTAAGTGTTAAAGGCTATCTTTTAAATGATATGAACTTATCAATTGTTTTCTCTGCAAAATAATAAAATAACAGGTAACAAAAGCGCGATATGAGGAAGTAACTAGTTAAACAATTAGTTACTTCCTTCCCCATTTTTCTCGATTCGGCTCAGTACACAAGTACTAGTTTACACTTTCAAGCACAAGTCGGTATAATTTATAATTTTTAAAATTACAATAAACATTTTCGACAATCATATTGATATTAAACAAACATTTATTCAATTTTTTTAAAGAAATTAGGTCCCCAGCACGAGGCATAAAATTTATATATTTCTTCAAAATTAGATTTTTTCTATTTATTTATTGCATTATTTGGGAATTTTAAATTGCAGATACACTTAAAGAAAATATCAAGTCCCAAAATAACTGAAGAACAAACTTTCAAAACAGCATTTGCAAATGAATAATAAAAAAATGTAGTAGGGGAATGTGTGGCAAAGTGAAATAGCTGGACAAAGTTAAATGGTGAAATATTTTCCCAGCTTGCAGTGTAACGTATCTAGCAATATTTTAACTAAGTTCCTAGACATATAAATATTTTCCTGTCAAAAAATAATTAGCCCCAAAGATCAACAATAAAATTATACAAGCCATTTTAAAAATTTGATACCTTTATTGTAATATTCGTGGTTTTTCAAAAATATTTCTTGTTATTATAAAAGGATAAGATTTTTGTAATTATCATCCAAACTATTAATTGAGAACTACTGATATCCAGTGCAGTCCTTATTTAGTTAAAATTAGACATTTTTTTATTTTTAATGTTCAATGTAATTTGTCAAGTGCACGCGGGGCAAGTGGAGGGAGAAAAGTGAAATAGTCCATTTCGTTAACTTATTCATTCATTTATTAAATCACTCACGTATTTCTTCATTTCTTAATTCATTTATATTCTTTTACTTAACCCATTAATGCCTGACATTTTTTTCCCCAAAGATATTTTGTATACTGGTTACAAACAGTGTTTAATGGACGGGAAAAATAATAAAAAAATATTATGTAAAAAATAATTGTTTTATGAAGGAAAGAAGAATCGTCCCTTAAAAGTTACGATAGACCCCAGAGGGTACATATTTGTTTTACTAAATTTTTTTTCTGCCTCCGATATAGTATTTAAAAATATATTTTATAAGAAGAAATAAAATCAGCAATTAACATAAACTGGGAAGCTGGGAATAACTTTGAAAACTTAGCTTTTTTTCTTGAGATTGTGAACGATGTTATTTTTGATAAAGATCATATTAAAACTGCTACAGAACACACTTTACAATGGTTATATACTGCAATCTGTTAATAACGAATTGAAACAATACCAAGGAACTGGTTGAACACTATTATTTGGTTGAAATGTTCATTTTGGGGAAATTCAGACCCTTTTTTGGACCGTCCCTAAAAAGGGACGCTAGGCATTAATGGGTTAAATATTTACTCATTCATTAACTCAGTTTCTTCTTCGTTCTCTATTTTATTCACTCATTTATTTTTTCTCACACACATTAATTAATTTACTTATTCATTTACTTGCTCATTCGTTTATTTTTCGTTAATAATTATTTTTTCGTTTATTCACGCATTCATTTGATGAAAATTACTGTTAATCGTCGAATTGAAAAATTTTCACCGCAAAAATATTTTATTTTTCACTTTGCCCCATGTTTTTTTGAAGTGAAAATTTTTCACATTTTTTTTGAAGTTCAAAATAGCTGAAAAGATGAAAAATAATATTTCAACGAAAGTATTGTCCAAAAAACATTACTCCTTCTTTATGTACAAAAATTTTTGGAACAAAATTCTCATTTGCTCCTTTTGAAGTAGGCAAGTAAACTTAAATATTTCACTTTGCCCCACATAAAAAATGATCAAATAAGCTTTATGCTGAAATATAATTGAAATTAAAAACCAATGTATATAAAGCACAAATTAGGTAGAAAGTACAGCATGTACTGCGTACATGCTGTACTTTCTACCCAATTTGTGCTTTATTTACGCTGGTTTTTAACTTCATTTGTAAAAAAATGTGGTATTTAAAGTGGAAAAGTTTAACTTAAAACTTGCAAAAACCTTAATTTTGAGTAATTTAAGGGAGAAATAAATATAAAATGAAAGAAAAAACTTATATTTAGCTCTAATTATGTACTTTATGCTTCATATTTTTCATCTTGATAATTTCTTAAAATTTATCTTTCGTTGTTTACAAAATACATAGAAAAAAAGCTATTTTTTGAAGAAAATCATGAATTTTAAGGCTCGTTTGGGGTACCTAAATATTTTTTAATTTGGGCAAATGATTTTTTGGGACATGTTGGGATCTAGGGGAAGCGTTTTATCAACATGAAATATTGAATTTCCGAAAAAAGTTTTTTTCGATTTGGCTTAGTGAACAAGGGCTAGTTCGCACTTTCGGACGCAAGTCGGCACGGGTTACCGTTGTTCAAATTGTATGAAACTTTTCTTACAATTGTTTTGATGTAAAAGGAAAAAAATAAGAGGGTATGCGTTACAAAATTCCGACTTTCGGTTTTTTTGGGACACCCTACTATACACTCAAAAATTACTATACACACATACATAAACTATTATCTTATATTTTAAATTTTAGTAGATCTGACTTACATACTGGACACATTTTACTACGGGAGAACATATTAAAATCTGCTACATTTTTTTTTCTATAAAACTAAAAAAGAAGAGACCCCTGGCAGCTTTATTTTTTACGTCGTTTTACACATATGCAGGTATCATATAATATAAAAAAATAATTATAACATGTAAAAAAAAATAGAAAATTTTAATGTTGCAGTATTGTTTCCAAGTTTGCCGAATATCATAAGCAAAATTTTTCTATAATAACATTTTTCGAGAGGTCACTGTGACCTCCCACTAGAATACATCTGAAGATACCTCACAAAAATTTACTTTCTCCAATATTTCAAAGCTAGTAATATGTGCATTCAATAGTTCTCTCAGGATTTTACGTTTTTTGAGTTAATTTCAATTAAAAAACTAAAAATTATAAAAATTTAGACAAAATTAAGTGTTTTTAGTCTTTTTCTCTTTCCCTAAACAAATTTAAATACATCATTGCTATATACTTACAGTTTCAGCAGATCTGACCTACTTGATGGACACATTTTACTATAAGAAAAAAGCATTAAAAAGAGCTACAAGAAAGAAAAAATATTCTTGAAAATGAGACAAGACCCCGCGTGACTTTCTTTTTTACGTTACTCTACACATCTGTAGGTTCTATAATTCATAAAAGTATTTTTTCCTATGGTTGCTGTTTTGAGTTAAATGCGATCAAAAACCCCCAAATTTTGAAAATTTGATAAATTAAGTCTTTTTCTCTTCAAAGCAATGAGATATTAAACAATTTTCGCACCACATATTCTCTTCATGGTATAAATTTTCAGTATATGTTAAAAAAATTTCGGGGGTTGCTTTTGGAGGGAAATAACGCAGTTCAAAGTCGAGCGAAAATGGACTAAAAACCATACTTTGCGGACCCTTAACTAAAGAAAGCAACACACCCCAACCCAAATAACTATGGGGTCCTCATAACTACACACCGTACAATCAATAAATGTAAACATTACCATGGGGTGGCGTTTCTGTAAGAAACTACAGTGCACTGAAATGCGTCTTCCAGCCGTTTTACCAAAAAATCGCTGTATAACATCAAACTTTGGGAATTTTTACCGAGCGAACAAAATTTTTAGGGGGGCTACAAATTTCAGTATATTCACTTCTCGTGACCTACTTTGACATATAAAAAAATGAGGAAAATCAAAAATGGTTACTGCCACACCTTGTCTGAATTTCAAAATAATGGCTCTTAAGATGTTAATTTGTATCATCATCAGTGAGTAGTTTGGTGAGACTGATACGTTAGCCCCGGCCGCTCGGGTGTTTAAGCAAACTGCTGATGGCGTGTTGGCTCCTGATTGGTTGCTGTTTCTTTGGCCTCTGGAGCGTTCTGGATTCTGGATGGATTTTCCGGAATGGGTGAGCCGTCTATTTCTGGACCGTTATGGCGAGCGGATCTAAGGACGGAATGCCATATTTTCGGTAAATTGAAGTTCTCTTCTTTTCTATTGAAGTTACGCGGATGCTTGAAAATTTCGATTGCTTCGCGATGAAGACGGGCATAGTAATGGGATGTTGTGGCCAGGATTTCTGTGTCTTTAAATTTAATGTTGTGGACTCCTTCCTGTTGGCTGTGTTCGGCTACTGCTGACTTCTCATAGTGTCCTAACCGGCAATGACGTTCGTGCTCGGAAAGGCGTGTCATGATGCTGCGCTTCGTGGTTCTAACATAAACGGATCCGCACGAGCACGGAATTTTGTAGACTCCTGACGCAGAGAACGGGTCACGGGGGTCCTTCACCGGCGATAGTAGTTCCTTAATTGGTTGGTGGGCGTGAAAACAGTCTTGACGTTGTGTTTCTCCAGGAGTTTCCCGAGCCGGTCTGTAATCCTGTGCAGGTACGGCAGGAAAACTTTTCCTAATGGCTCAACTGGTGTAGTATCGTGTACATTATTTTTTGGGGTCAAGGGCGTAGCTAGGGGGGTGCAGGTGGGTGCAGCTGCACCCCCCTAGATCAGAGCCAATGGGAGGTCACTGTGACCTCCAATTTTATTTATTTATTTATTTTTTTTGATAAGCGATTTTTTCCCCTTTCATGCTTTTCATATTCAGTATTGTTTTGATACAAGCTTTATTGATTAATTTTAACTTGTTTGGTAACTGACGATTTTGCCGAATTTATTTGTGTATTTATTAATTTTGGATGTGCATTTGCTTTTTATTTGTGTACATAATTTATTTTAAGTACTTTAATTCATAAAACATTTAAAGTATACCGTATCATTTCGTTCTAAATAAGGATGATGTTTTTCTTTTTTGCCCATTTCTTAGTTCACGTAAAACACAGGTTTTAAAAACATATCACTCACATTTTTATCTAATTTTCTGTATTACGTTTTGCATTGTGGTAAAATCATTTAATAAAAAGCTACTGTTTTGTTCCTTTTGAAATATTTCATACCATCCATTGGTTTAAGTTGTGCATGACTGAATGAAGTATAGTTTCTTTGAGTTCATAATTTCTTCCCTTTTTTGTGCAAATAGAATTTCAAGCACTTTTTTCTCTTTCTTTCTTGCTTTTTTCTTTATGTTTTTATGAAAAATTTGACTTTATGCTAATTTTTGGGAAATTTATACAGGGTGTCCACTCTTATCGTGGACCAATAGCTAATTTCTAAACCGTTAGAGATACGCATATAGTTCATTTTGGAAAAAATCTCCAAATTACGAAAGGAATTTTGGGTCTATTCAATGTTTTTCAAAAAATCAAATTTTGAAAGAGTTACGAAATTTAAATTTTTATACAGCCCCCCAGTCCTATCAATCATATTTAGTAAAACATTTTTGACACTAACATTTAAAACTAAAAAAAAATCACTGTTCTACCATAAAAATTGACAGAGTTATGACGTTTTGAAAAATCAAGATTTTGAAGGATTTCGCATACGGTCCCTTTAGTGATCTCTCGATGACGCCATGAAATAATGCAAAATCTTGATTTTTCAAAACGTCATAACTCGGTCAATTTTTGTGGTAGAAGAGTGATTTTTTTTAGTTTTAAACGTTACAGTGTGAAGAATGTTTTGCTAAGTATGATTGATAGGACTGGGGGGCTGTATAAAAATTTAAATTTCATAACTCTTTCAAAATTTGATTTTTTGAAAAACATTGAATAGACCCAAAATTCCTTTCGTAATTTGGAGATTTTTTCCTAAATGAACTATATGCGTATCTCTAACGGTTTAGAAATTAGCTATTGGTCCACGATAGGAGTGGACACCCTGTATAAACTGCGTTATTATATCTAGTATTGATTACTTTTCAGAAAATGATAGTAAGCTTGCCTGTTTTTGAGGAGAAAATTTTTAATTTGCCGAATGAAACTCAGAATTTTACTGAATGATTAAAAAATAAATAAATAAAATACAAGAATGCATACTTATCTATGTCTACCAAAAGAGACGTGAGGCATCACGAAAATAAATAAGTTAATTAATTAAAGAAAAAAAAATAAAGAAGTTCATGCAATACTGTCTCACTGTTTTCAAAATTCATCAGCCAATTTGTGTCGGATAAGAACTTTTTGGGAGGTCACAGTGACCTCCTATTGGGGTACCACTGCTTGCACCCCCCTAACGTGAGTCCTGGCTACGCCCTTGTTTGGGGTCCTCCTGGGGTGGAGGGCTCTTCTAATTTCCTGTGCTGCAAACCCGTTCGCTTGAAAAGCTTGTTCCAGATGTTTCTGTTCCTCCTTCAATTTTGTTGTCTCGCAGATTCTTTCTGCTCGCCGAGCAAGAGTTTTGATGACCGCCATTTTTTGTCTCGGGTGGTGGTTGGAGTCTTTTTAAAGATATCGGTCCGTGTGGGTGGGCTTCCGATGCACTTGGTGACCAAGTGTCCCGTCTTCCTTTTTCGTCACAAGCACGTCAAGGAAAGGAAGCTGACTACTATTCTCTTTCTCCATGGTAAACTGTATGTTGGGATGAATGTTGTTCAAGTGTTGAAGAAACAAATGCAGGTCTTCTTCACCGTGGCGCCACACTGCAAAAGTGTCATCAACGTAACGGAACCAAACCTCGGGCTTTCTTTTGGCGGATGCAAGGGCCTTCTGTTCGAAAAACTCTATGCAGAAGTTGGCGATGACGGGACTAAAGGGGTTCCCCATGGCAACTCCATCCCGTTGCTCATAGAATTTTGCGTTTCACTGGAAATACGTGGTCGTCAGGACGTGCCGGAATAGGTTTCCGATGTCAGGAGGAAAAAGTTGAGTAATCAGGTCCAGGGAGTCTTCAACTGGGACTTTTGTGAAGAGCGAGACGACGTCAAAACTTACGAGCAAATCAGAAGGCTGGAGGGAGACTGACTTGTTTTTTTTGAACAAAGTCACTGGAATCTTTGACGAAAGAGGACGAAGATGCAATATACGGTTTCAGGAGGCCTGTAATGTATTTAGAAACTTCATACGTAGGTGAACCAATGGCGCTGACTATAGGTCGGAGGGGAACTCCAGATTTGTGGATATTTGGTAATCCATAGAGTCTAGGAGGGAGAGCTTCTGATTTCTTTAGGTTGTGTTGTATTTCAAGAGTCCTTGATGAGTTTGTTTGTTTCACGAAGAATTTTCCCCAGCAGCACCAGAACGTTCAAATTTGGTGCAAAAATGGTGTTATTGGTCAAATAACGGTGCTAAGTGTCCCTTGAACGTTATATTCGACGTGTAAAAACAGTAATATTATCACGGTTTCATTTCAGTGCTTAAGGAACGTGATATTTGACGTGTAAAAACAGTAATATTATCACGGTGTCATTTCAGTGCTTAAGGAACGTGATATTTGACGTGTAAAAACAGTAATATTATCACGGTGTCATTTCAGTGCTTAAGGAACGTGATATTTGACGTGCAAAAACAGTAGTATTATCACGGTGTCATTTCAGTGCTTAAGGAACGTGAATTTGACGTGTAAAAACAGTACTATTATCACGGTGTTATTTCAGTGCTTAAAGAACGTGATATTTGACGTGCAAAAATAGTAATATTATCACGGTGTCATTTCAGTGCTTAAGGAACGTGATATTTGACGTGCAAAAACAGTAATATTATCACGGTGTCATTTCAGTGCTTAAGGAACGTGATATTTGACGTGTAAAAACAGTAATATTATCACGGTGTCATTTCAGTGCTTAAGGAACGTGTTAGTTGACGTGCAAAAACAGTAGTATTATCACGGTGTCAGTTCAGTGCTTAAGGAACGTGATATTTGACGTGCAAAAACAGTAATAGTATCACGGTGTCATTTCAGTGCTTAAGGAGGTGCTTAATTTCTCAGAATTGAGGTCGTGAATTGCTGCTTTTTAGAAAGGGGGGAGGAATCATATCTGCAGAAACTTTAAGTTTTATCCTAAACAACTCTTTCTCCCAAGATCCTAATCAGATTTGCATGCATTTCAGTAAAAAAACATTATATTCATACTAATAAACTGATATGATTTACGCCCTTAGTCTTTCATAGATGGCGCCTCCTGCAAAAAATTTTCTTTTAAAGTATTATTTTTCTCCCTCGATAAGATCAAGTAGCGTTTAGTGGTTAGCGTGTCCTGCTGGAGTCGCAAGGGACCCGCGTTCGAATCCCGCGGAATGAATATGTTAAATTCAAAATAATTAAACAATCAATAATTAAATTAAATAAATTAATTAAGTAATTAACTAATTAAAATCAAGATGGCGACGATCATGGATCAAAAATGACGTCACGGTTAAAACACGTCATGGCCCCGGATAGTGGGTATAGGTAGTATACTTTTTTAGCTGGGGAGCACTGAAAACAAACGTATTTCCAGAACCTAAATATAACGTATCATTCCACGTTCAAAACTGGGACAAAAAAAGGTGGTCAACACCAGATTTCGACGTGTCATATTACCATCGATCGATGAGACACATAGACGTTGACAGCACGTGCTGCGAGAACGTGTTTTGAACGTGCCGGCTGGTGCGCTCTGTACGTGTTCCAGAACGTGTTTTGAACTCCTTTGTGCTGCTTGGGTTTGGCCGTTGGATCTTTTGGTAGGATTCTGTAGATATCGGGGTCTAACAGTTCTTTGATCTTGTTCTCGTAGTCCTCAGTGTTCAGGACGGCTGTGGCATTTCCTTTGTCAGCGGCTAAGATCACAATATCCCGATTGGACTTCAGCTGCATCAAAGCACGTCTTTCTTTTGCTGAGATGTTGCTCTTTGGTGACTTGGCTCGTTGTAAGATTCTTACAACTAGTATAAGCGTAAAATTCTTTGCTGATGATAGTTAATTTGCACTGTGGGATGTCCACTCTGTTACAGTCGCATTAATGGTGCAAAAAAATATTTTTTCTTGAAATTGCAGACAGAATTAGTTTAGGATTAGTCCATCTTATACTTGCTCTGTAATGAACTTTTCTTTACGATTAGAAATATATTTTTCAAACCTTATTTGTCTTCTCTGTTACACAAAGTGGTCAAACTATTCAAAACCCTTAATGAATGACTCACATACAAACCATTTACACTTTACCATTATGCACAAATAAACAGAATAATTTTTAAAACAACGATTAGTTGGCGAAAATTACTTTATTTGATAAACTTAACTCGACAATTTCAGACCTGATTTATATCATTTTGGCTGGAATAACCCATAAATAAAACATTTGCATCTAAGAATGTATCTTTATTTTTTCAAAATGAAGTTGAATTTCGAGGTGATTGTGTAAGAATTAGTTTATTAATTTGTTTTTAAAAAAGTGAATGTGTTTTGCATGATTCTTAATATATTTAAAATGATAATTCGCTACCTCTAAGAATGTGTATCTTAATTTTTTGGAGCTAAAGTAAAATTTCAAGTTGATTATTCAAGTATAAGTTTACTCATTTATTTTTTAAAAAGTGAACAACTTTAGCATAACTCATAAAAATATAGTTAAGCTGCTGATTTGAATCTTCGAAAAATATGTACCTTTGTTTTTTGGAGTTATATAAAATTTTTAATTGATTATTTGAGGGTAAATTTATTGTTATTATTAGTTTTTAACACACTGGTCCTGTTTTAATATTTTCTTCTTTAACTTGTATGTTAGAAAAATTACATACGTATTATTCTTAAAAAAAGAATTTCAAAGCAAAATTTTTCTTTATATTATTGCAAAATTAGAAATAAGAAAATGTGTTACTTTGTAATGAAGTTTAAATTCATAAAATTCTTATAAAATATGTATTAATTTGAAAAAAAAAAAACCGTTTATCTGAGCTTAGGTTTTTTTCTTTTTTCTTTTTTTGTAAATCAATTATCGTGTATATAATATTGGTGAAATATTTAATAACTATCATTTACGTAGAAACTTACTGAAATGATATTGAAACAGAAAAGCTTTAAAATTTAAACTAAGAGTAATTAAAAATTTAAACTTTAAGTACATACAGAAATATTTAATTCTATCTTTTAAAGTTTTGTCTCTTTTGATAAAAATACATAATTTATAAAGAAATTACAATATGCTAGTGTTTCATTTCATATGTAGCGCTACTCCTGTACTATAAAATAGAGGCTTTAAAAATTAATTTGAATGTATTTAACATGTTCTTAAAGAAATGATGCGAGAAACAACTTTGATTTATTGTTTTGAAGTTGCATTACATAAAAATAAGCTAACATGCAATGTAATTGCGATACCGGATACCAGCAGGATATCCGGCGACACAATTCCGGATATCCGGCATCCGGCTTGTGATGAGCCACCGGATATTGGATATCCGGCAAAATCACTATCCGGTCCATCCCTAATTACAATTACGATTGCGATTACAGTCCTCTGCCAAATCTCAATTACGATTACAGCAACATTAGATTATGTAAAAAATGTAATCGATTACGATTATTACATGCCGATTACGATTTTAATTACACGATTACAGCTGTGGGAAGAATGTATATTATATATGTAGAAGAGGGATCAAGAAATTTTTGTTAGGAGGGTCAAGTTTCAGTGCACCTTATTAGATTAGCGGAAGGAAAACGAAGCATGTAAAATTTAAACCTTTTTTAAAAATATCATACAATAATCCACAATAAGTAATATTTTTTATGATGTTCTGTTAAATTAACCTTTTTTTTCTTTTGGTAGAAATTTACTATCACGAAAAATATAAATTGGAAATTTATAAACTGTCTGTACAATCAATAGTGAAATTATAAAATTCTTAAAAATAAAATTCTCGAATTAAATTTTTATAAAATCCATAAGTAAAATTATAGATTTTTTAAACATAAAAAGTATTTTAAAAATCTATTAATAAACAACTTTTTCTTCTTTTATATACTTATTGAGTAAAAATAATAAGAGCATTAAAATATAAAGCATAAACTAAGATTAAATCATGTGTGAAAATATTTTGAAAAAAAAAGTCAGACAACACGATTATGATGCTAAATTACGATTATTGAAAGAAAGATTACAATTACGATTACACAAGAAATATTTGATTAAAATTACGACTATACGATTACGAGTGTCACGTTTCCAAATTATGATTACGATTACAAAAATATGTAATCGATTACGCCGATTACTCTAAGCCTGGTCTGGTCCTTAATTTTTGCACACCAGTGTATATTACAACCTCAATCCTTGCCCTGTACTGAAGAGTCAACAAGTCAATGTCTGATTTTCTTTTTAAATGCGGTATAATGCTTTTACGTGTATTTCCAGACTCAGAGTAAAGATAAAACCAAAATTAACATGCTGTTGTCATGTCCCGCAATTGTGAGAAAGAGGGGTGCCATTGCTTCACAACCAACACACAGTAAAATTATTTTTATTCACACACAAGAAAGATGTACATCACAAGACATCCGAACTCACAACTTCCACGCTCAAAGCAAGAGTTCTAAATCAATATTTTTTCATGATATGCCATCGGAACTTGACAACTGTTCATTTTCAAGAGCTGATCAGTGATCACATTAACAATATCTATTATCCCAATGAAATAAAAATCCTCATTAAGTATTATGTGCCACTACGCTAAACTGATTACTTACGGAACTAGAAGTATAATATGTCTGATCATATATTGGGTTCAATTGTGATGGAGAAATGAAAAACGTTTCCTCATTGTGTGAGTGCAGTAAAACATTTCAGCTATTTATCATTTCTTTTGATCGCAGTCCTTTTTGCATGCCGAGAAGAAAGGAACAAAAAATAATAGTTATTTTAAAAATGGACGTGACGTTGCTAAGTGTTGCATTCTGGAAAATGAAAGCTGTCCCACGGGGAAGCCAATCGAAAGAGAAATATCCCGAGTTGCTTTTTTGACAACCTGTCCTTATATTCTGGAGGGTGATAGGTATTTATCACAGTGAAAAAGTTGAAGCTTTGTACAGGTTCACATTTTTTGGTAGAATGGAAAATGCGTTCATTTCTCGATTCTGTTCTTTGGAGCTTGTCATGTTTTCAAACTTTACATGTTCAATATGAAGCTAGCTTAATGAGACTAAGGCCTATATGCTAGATTGTCTATTAGCAATATTCGGGAAAATTCAGAAGCTCAATGTTTGTGGTTTAAAGGTATTTTTCTATTTATGTATTTTTCGCTTTATATATCCGACGCATACAAATTTTTTCTAGCTTATATCAAATGATTTTGTTTGAATTTCAGTTGTTTGATCGAAAGTTGCAGAGCTGATATTTTTTAACTGCGACCTGAACTAAAAAAAAAAAACATTAATAATTGGGGTAACTTTGGCATTTGCGGGTAACATTGGTCTGACGAAACAAAAACAGATTGCCTACACTGTATTAGGCATAGGAGAGCCACTTATTCGTTTCAAGGGCTTATTCACGGCAGCACTTGCTTGAGTTAATAAATACGAGTGGTGCCGATGTTACCACAAAAAAGGTCGAAATGCCCCACTTGGAGGTACGTACTTATACGAAAAAAAAAAAAAAGAAAATTTGTCATCTCGAATTCAAATTATGATTTTCGCTATGAAGAATTGCGATATTTGTCCACGAGCACAAAACTCAACTTTGCCCCGAGCTTTAAGTCATTTTTTCTCAGTGGATACAATTTTGAGTGACCATTGCGAAGGACCGGGGATCGGGTTTCACTAGGGACATACATCTGTGCTCCACATTGGTTTCCCAGGAAACTCAACAGAGGTCACCCCGACCGCCAGTACCACGCCATACAATCCTGCATGTAGAGGAGCAAAGACTGGTTGGACGCGGGGCGTTGGCAGACTGCCAATTTGAAAAGGACTACGCGACATTTGAAGTCCAGAAAGGAAATAAATTGCAACTTTTCAGCAAAAAATATCCGGAAATGTCTTTATATGTATGACGCAGCTACGGTTCATATACACTGCTCGACATTGAAAATGCAACACCAAGAAGGAGTGGTCAGAAATTCATGCAAATTTTACCGTAGACGCACGTCACTGAGTTATGCAAATGATATGAAATGCGCAGCTCTCCGACGCACGTGAAGTAAGATATAAGAGAATGAAGTTGAAAAGTGGGCTATGTTCATGTTGGTTTTTCTGCCAGACTAATTATCGGAGAAATTTGGTTTTTGTCTCGAAGGATACGTGTGATAGGAGGGAATGCCACGCCGTCCTCAACGAAGACACTTCCAGCATATAGACGACTTTACAAGGGGTATGGTGATCGACTGAGAAGGGGAGGTTGGTCCATACGTCAAATTGCAGCTGATACCCACATGGATGCAAGCACTGTGCATCGGCTGTGTCGGAGATGGTTGGAAAGAGGAAATGTAGCCACATTGAGGGGTGCAGGTGCAGCCAGAGTGACGTCAGACCGCTTGGATCGACGGATTCACCGACAAGCTGTGGCGGACCCGCAAGTCACTTGTACGTCGATTCTGCAGCACGTGCAAGGTACCCTGGATGTTCCTGTGTCGACCAGAACCATTTCCCGTCGACTGGTTGCACGTGGCCTGCAATCACGGCGCCCGCTAAGACGACTGTCATTGACCTCACAGCACAGACTCCAACGTTTGGAATGGTACCGGACCAGAGCGACGTGGATGGCAGAATGGCAAACCGTAGTATTCTCAGATGAATCCCGCTTCTGTTTGTCCATCGATAGTCATCGCATACGTGTGCGGCGTCGACGTGGAGATAGATCGAATCCGGCAGTAACTGTGGAACGCCCCACAGCGCGACAACTTGGCATAGTGGTTTGGGGCGCTATTGCATACAATTCCGTATTACCTCTAGTTCGTATTCGGGGCACTATGACGGCCCAACGATATGTAGATAATGTACTGCGGCCGGTGGCAATCCCCTACCTTCAGGGTCCGTCAAATGCAATTTTTCAACAGGATAACGTCCGGCCTCACAGTGCTCGAATCAGCCAACATGCTCTACGAGGTGTACAGATGCTTTCCTGTCCACCATACTCTCCTGACTTGTCACCAATCGAACATGTGTGGGACGTGATTGGACGCCGTTTGCAGAACCTGCCACTGCCTCGTTCAGAGGACGAACTGTGGCAAATGGTTGAAAGGGAATAGAGTGCCATCCCTCAGGACACCATCGGCAGGCTTATTGACTCCATGCCTAGACGTGTTTCTTCGTGCATCGCTGTCCGCGGTGGTCCTACTTCTTACTGAGCCGACGCCGTCCTCGCTCTAAATTTTTCTTATTTATTTTGAAATAAAGATCACTTATTGTTCCATGCTGTCTCTGTCTTCTTACCAAATTTCATCAATTTCTGACCACTCCTTCTTGGTGTTGCATTTTCAATGTCGAGCAGTGTAATTTTCAAAAACGTTTTTGAGTATTTCGGGGAATTCCTTCTGTAATTTTGAAAAATTACAGAAAGAGAGTATTTTACAAAATTTTTCTGCATTATTCGGAAACTTTTGGCGCATTTTGGAAAACTCTCAGAACTGCTTTGAAGTGTACAATATATGAATCGTAGTTGACCCATTTATTCAGAAAAGTTTCTGAATTGTTTTCATAGTGGAGGATCTTCAGTGATCCAGTTTTCGGTATGTTCATTCAAATATTGGTGCACAAGATAGCTATCAAAAATTATTAATCAAACAACTACTAACCAGAAAAAATCGCCTGAATGTACATTAAAAGCTGAAAGTGAATATCAAATCAGCCTCTTTTATGGGGAAGGGGGAGGGGGGAGTTGCTGTTTTTATTATAAATTACATCGAGTGCCCTTTGCCACTCATGGAAAAAGACCAAAATTACGAAAGATAAAAAACATAGCAAGAAGAGATAAAACAAGTGCAAGATAACTAGTACAGATGTTATGTTGAACAGAAATACTGTCTTGATTAGGATGGCATTTCTCCATTGTTGTAGTCGTTGTTGTTGTTTCAAATACCACTCGGGTATTCGAGTCCGAGTAGACGAAATCTATTTGATTTAAGGCAGGATAGGTACGGCTTCCGTTTTAACGAGAACCATTATGGTGGAAGACCGTTTTAGCTCAACACACATGCCATAAGGACCCGTTTATGGAGAAGGCATCCATTCATAACACAGTTTCACACACAGAAAGGACGTCCATGGTCGAGCCCGTATTCGAACTCGGGGCCACCGCATCACGGTCAGGGATCGGCAGATGGACTGTGGCAGACGAGTAAGAGAAAGATCAATCCACAGGCGATCCTTATAGTTGATCCAGCCAGGTTCCCGTCATCACTCTTCATTTGCATACTTTGCCTCAGTCTATTGAAGAAGCTTCTTAAAAAACTCAAAATTCTTATTGAGGCAACATCAGGAATCACGGATGGCACAGAATCCAATTAACCCTCGTGGGTTCCTTGGGGTCATATGTGACCCCAATGCAATTTCTGTTTAATATATTTTGTAAATCAACCATTTGTTTTTAACGGCATTTTGTGGCTTTTATTCTTCTAGTTTTCTATTCAAAATAATGCTATTATTGTGTTTTATTTTTCCCGAATTGCATTTTTTGCACATAAGACCCTTGGGGTCACTTCCCCAGAAGGCCAAAAAAAGAGGACGTTGCAACTTTTGTCCAAGAGAACTGGACAGAAAATGCATTGAAAAATGTCATAAGTTTGAAATTCACTTGCAAAAATCATGTTTTTTCAGGTCTGTAACAGATGTAAATAAATCTACAGTTATTGTAAGTTTTGCTCTAAAATTATAATTTTAATTCATAAACTAAATTTTACTTTTATTGTATCTTTTTATTTTTTGTTTTTTAGCATTAAAAAGTGTGTGAACTTAAATAATGCATGTAACATTCAATAATTATAATGAATTAATTAAAGGAAGCATTGGGGTCGTTTATGACCCCAAGGGTCTTGAGTGTAACTGAAATGGGAGGGACCCACGAGGGTTAACTGGAGGATTCGGGGGCCACGGTGGCCTAGAGGTAGAGTATTCTCCTCATAAGCAAGTGGTCGCGGGTTCGAACCCATCCTTGGATGTTATTTCAACCCATGGATCATCCCATGGATGTTATTTCAACCTCTCTGTGCCGTAAATCTGTCCTGTGTTTGTCAGGAGACAAGGTGCGTAGTACGCAGTCCTCATGTATGTCGAAGTCGAAGCTGATGGCTTCTGTATAATAATAATAATAAAAAAAAAAAAACATCAGAAATATTACGAATGGTACAGAATCCAAGTAACTGGAGGATTCACCTCGATAACCGTGTAGTTTGTTTACATCGCCCACATGACGTTGGGATGCTTTCAAGTTTGAGGTGTTGGGAATAGTGCCATTAAATTAAATGCCACCACGAAAGTGAGGAGACCCCCCCCCCCCCCCATGAAAATAAGTAAGTTCATTGACAATTTAATTATTCTTAAGCATTGGGAGGGCATGAAAAAAATTCCGAATATGCCTAAATTCTAACACATATTAATAGAAAACAGGGTTATATTTGAATGGTTTGAAGTATTTGATGAATAAATACTGTCTTCCCCGATTAATCGAGTAACGGGTAAACGAATACCCCGCTTATACGACTAAAATATCGTGGAACCGAATATTTCTCATGCCACAGACACAATGTTAACGATCCCAGCTTAAACAAATACCCCGCTTAGTCGAATAATATTTCTTGGAAACGACAGTATTCGTTTAAGTGGGGCTGACAATATGTAGTACGAAAAATACACCGCCTGTTCAGATTATGTCTTTAACTATCAGAATTGAACGAGGTGAAAAATCAAGAAGAGGGGTGGGAATCGAAAATGGAAATGATTATAAAACGGGTGTTCTAGAAGTCAGAAGAACCAATGCATGTGAAATGACTTTACAGTAGGGCTGCGACATCGATGTCGATGTTTTGGAAACCTCGATGTTTTTGTTAAAACATCGATCTTTTAGCCATCGATGTTTGAGGGTCGATGTTTTCCCAACATCGATGCTTTGGGTTCGATGTTTTTTTCGATGTCGATGTTTTATAATCCAGCAAAAAAAGCTTGATAAAAGTATGCGATTTTTTTTTGTTGTGTGCTAGCCAGGCTGGCAATTTGGGGTGCGCTGCTTCACTTTTCCAACTGTACCGTGATTTGGTGTGAAGTCCGACTTCCACAGTACACGCATGCCATAGGTACCCGTTTATAGGGTAGGCAACCTTTCACATAACAGCACATTCACACAAGGAAGGGACAAGGACAGGAGAGAGAAAGCACATCCATGCCCAAGCCGGGACTCGAACCCGGGGCCACACTATCCATGGCAGACTGCGCTGACCACTAGACAAGGTGGCCGGCAAAGTATGCGATATGCAGACATATTAAGAAGTTTTCATCCTTAATCAGACGTTTCAGTATTAATCTCATTAGAAAACATTTTCTATGATTATTATCGATGTTATTATGCTCTCGGTGCTTCTAAAGCATTTCTAATTTGCATTCGCCATTTTTTTTTAATTTTTTTTATTTCATTATTATTCTTTTTGTGAATGTTTTATATTTCAGCAAAAAAAAAAAAAAAAAAAAAAAAAAACAATCAAGATATGCGGCCAAAATGTATATCGTTAATCAGCCGTTACACTATCAATCTCGTTAGAAGACGTTTTTGATAGTTACCATCGATGTTTTAAGATCGATGTCTTTTAGTGATCACTGTTTCGCATTCGATGTTTTTTCTTTCTTTCGATGTCTGTTTTACACTTCATCAAAAAGCAATAAAAATATGCAATAAAAAAGATTCATCTTTACGAGTTGCAATATCTATCGTATTGATTTTTTTTTAATTACTACCGATGATTTACGGTAAACAATTTTTAAACGTCGTTGTTTTTGTTTTGCTTTTTCGATAACGGTGTTTTACATTTCAACAAGAAAGTTTCATAAAAATATGCGATAAATAAAAGTTATAGTTAATCAACAGTTGCAGTGTCTATCTACAAGGGCGTATTTAAGGGGGGTACGAGGGGACCCGCCCCTCCCACCGAAATCGAGAAAGATTTTTTCAAAAGTATAGGTGTTCGGTTCGTGTTTGCTCAAAAAAAAAAAAAAATCCTTAAGAAAAAAGCCAGCTCTCTATTAACATTGTTTTCAAAGGTGTATATAAGAGAGGGCTCCAGAGGGTCTTTCTCTTCTACACCCCCCCCCCCCCGAAAAAAAAATTGTATTTATTTTTTTAATAAAGTTAGTTATTATTATTCGGTTTAAGTTTACTCTTAAATTATTTACATACTTTTAGCTTGAAATACATAACTAAATAAATAATTCTTGCTAATAATAATTCGTTAGATGACACCAGGCAATGGTGCAACCTAAGGCCCCTATATAGACGAGCCGACGCATCAAGATTAAGTTTGACCACTTTGGATCCAGCGCGTGTTTGAGGGTTGTCTTTTCTGGCGAGTTATCGCTTTTTGGTAACTTTTCACGTGAATTTAACGAAGCTTGGCAATGTCCCGAAACTTTGCTTTGGTAACCCTATCTCCGCAACAATGAAAAATGAAAGTAAAAGCAAGCCTTCACTAGATAGCGTTTTATACAGGCTGTTTCATTTGATCAAAATCCTTGGGATAAAAACGGTGGTCTTTGTCCAGCGACATCTATCGAATTTTATGGTACCCATCATTATATACAAATCAGATAATAAAAGACAAAATTCAAAGTTAATTTGTTGACGACAATTTTGCATTCAATTCTATTTTAGTATATTTAAACGTTATTTAATAGCTTGTTTTATTTGTTGGTTTCTTCTGCATTCTAACGGCTTATTTTAATTAGTTAGCGAATTATTTTTCATTTTAATTGATTCTAATTATTAATTAACTGTGAAACGACACAGGCACCGCAGAGCGATAAATGGCGAAATCTATTCGCTAAGCGAGCCAATACTACCAACGGGTTGCCATAGAACTTTTTAAAATTCAGTCCACAGTTCGCCATGATAGTTGGTCCTCGCAATATTGTAGTCTTGTTTATTTTTTTCGTACTTGTATTGCTCTTTAGTACCAAGCTATTATATATGCTCATTTCGTTGTTACTAAAAAAATTAATATGTTTTGTTGTCAATCGTCTTTCCGTTGTACACCATCGCTTCATTACGGTACATTTCCTTCTGGGGCATCAAAATGAAAAAAAGAAATGTCTCGACGAATAGATTCGCCATTTATCGCTTTGATGCGTCAACGCCATCAAAATGAACATCTGAACTTTTGCGTAGCAATTAAGATCATGTGAGCAACAATAATGAAGCAAAATAGTAAATTAGAATAATATTATTTCATTGCTACATTTTTTATTTATCGTCGGTGAATTTAAGCGTATATTTTATTAATGCAGAGATGTCAAAATTGAACGTCATTGCTATATGTTGTTAATTCGAAGAAAGTAAACAGATGAATGAATGTCGTATGACTGAATCATAAGTTGTGATTAATTTTACCTGAAAGGGGAATTTATTTCCCCTAAAAAGAAGTACTAATAAGGCCTTCGGCATCAATTCACTGTGTACTCTACTTCAGTTAACTATATCAATATTTTTTAACTCTTAAAGATAGGATAAACATCGCTTTTTACAGCAGAAACAATATGCTAATAAATGTAAACAAATGTTTGGGTGGTCCTTGTTCAGCGCTCTCTAGCGGGCAAATCTTTACCACTGATGTTCTGAGTAATGATACAGCCTGTATAAAACGCTATCTAGTGAAGCCTTGGTAAAAGTAAATAAGTTGGATCCAAAGTGGTTAAACTTAAGCTTGATGCGTCGGCTTGTCTATATAGCGGCTCCAGTGCAACCCAAGAGGGTCATGGAGCCCTTGCGATTTACTCGAGAGAAAAAAGAAAGTTTCTTGGGAAAATGAAGATATTTCAATTAGAAAACGCATAGAAAAAATTCTAATCATTTTGAATAGAAATCTTTAAATGAAAAATGTTCAACACATGTAGATTTAGTCAGCAAATTACGTTTCTCTCTTTCTTCTCATTACCTTTGTTTTTCTAGTCAGTCAGGAAATAAGAGTCTTTAAAGTAATGCTACACTCAATAAATTTGAAATAAAGGGTAATCATTCCTCCCCGGCAAAATATTTAAAATAAAGTGTAAGTATTCCTCCCAGCAAGAAATTTAAAATAAACTGCAATCATTTTCGGTTTTAGTTTTTTCACAAATAATTTCCAAGCTTTCAGCTGAACGAAACAAAAAAAAAAAAAAAAGAAAAGAAAAAAAAAAAAAAATCGAAAAGAGGTAGAAGTCCAAGCCGGCCGAGCTAGAAGGATCACGGGGTCATTCCATGTCAAGTGATCCAACGTTTTTTACCTTACATTTTTGTATTTCTTTCAAATTTGGCTCATCAATTGTACCCCTTGAGGTAATCAAAAGTCTCAATTTTTAGATTTTTATCTCTATTATTTTTTCATTTATGAAACTTTGAACTTTGGAAAAATCCTCGTTTTTCCATGGATAAGGGTACATAAAAGGGACCATAACTGGGCACCAAATATATATAGAACGATTTGGTAAAAAACATTTTAAAGTACGTTAGTTGCCGGTTAATCTAATATGCAACATGACTAATTTGATAAAAATTTTCTTTTTCAAAAAATGAAATTTAAATTTCAAATTTAAATTTCTCAAAAAACATATAATGAATTTTTTTCAAAAAATTCTCAAAAATTCTTGTGTATTTTATCTACGTTTGTACCAATTTTTAGATTGGGATCTCAATGGGATCATATTTTTTTGAATTTTTGAATAAAACTGTATAGGAAAAAAATGATATTTTTTAGATTCTATTTATTTAAATACTAAGTTTTCTTGCTTTTGATGGTATAAAAAGTAGTAAACAAACATGAATATGTTTAAAGTGAGCTGGCACGAGCTTATAGATTTGTCAGGTTATCCCCATCACCCCTTCCTCCCCCGCACAACCACTCTTTTTAAATTCAAAACTGTTCAAAATGTTAAAAAAACTCTTTGAAACAAAATGAATAGTAAACTTATTTAAAGTTGATAAATGGGTTTCCTTATAACTAGACGAAGTATCCCCTCCTCCACTCAAATATACCATTAACGCTGTAATATTATGACATCTAACCTGGGGATTGAATTGACTATTATTTTTACTCTAGGTAAGTGAGCTAGCATTAACTTGTTAATTGGTCAGCTCCCCCTCCCTTCCTTCCCCGACCCAACCATTTTTTCCCCCAAACTGTTTCAAATGCTAAAAAAAAACCTTTTTGATACAAAATGAACAGTAAACTTATTTAAAGTTGGTAAATGGGTTTCCTTATAACAAGGCAAAGTAAAACCCTTCCCCCACCCAAATATACCATTAACGCTACAATAATATGACGTCTCACCTGGGGATTGATTTGAGGATTATTTTCCCCCTAGGTATATATTGTTTTTCAGGCGAAGTGTTTCTTTTTTCAATCCGACCTTCACAAAGTGTACTTCCATTCAATATCTGAATTTAAACTTATGATTCATTTCATCTCCTCCCCAAACACCAATTTTCAATTTTGGAGGAAGAAAAGAAACGGTTCGCCCCAAGATCATAGCAAACAGCAAAATAGCACTGTTTCCCTTTGTTCTCATAATGTTTTCCCATTATTTTCACACAAAACTGAAAAGAAATCAAAGTATCAGGTTGTATGTCAGTCCCCATCACTGCCTTTCCTTTCTCTTATTGGACAAAGCTCATGAGGTAATAGGAAAGAGTAACAAACAGAATAAACTGAAACACTACCAGACATCAGTAGAAACTAAGGCTTTGAAATGGGGTTAGGCGGGATGATAAAAAGAATAAAAGTTTGGAGCGGGAAGGTAGGGTAAGAGGGGGAGCAATCTGTAAAGAAGTTAAACAACATGAGAGGTTATGATCAAAAAAGCAGTGTTTGTTTAATATATCTTGCTGCATTACTTTCCTTTACAACAAAATGAAAAAGAACACAAACAATTAAAAAAATTAAATAACAGCTGCACACTAGATAATGTGGGAAGATAGTTGTGGGGACACAGACATATGATCTGATATTTTGATTTATTTTCAGTTTTGTGCGAAAAGAATAGAAAAAACGATGAGAACAAGGAGAAACAGTGCTATTTTGCTGTTTGCTATGATCTTGGAGCGACCCATTTATTTCCTCCCTTCAAAATTGAAGATTGGTGCTGGTGTAGAAGATGAAATGAATCACAAAGTTAAATTTCAGATATTGAATGGAAGTTCACTTTGAAGTTCGGATCGAAAAGAAACACTTCGTCTTAAAAACAATATATATACCTAGGGTGAAAATAGTCCTCAATTCAATCCCGAGGTTGGACGTCATATTAGTATAGTGTGAATGGTATATTTGGGTGGGGAGGGGGACACTTCGTCTAGTTATAAGAGAATCCATTTATCAACTTTAAATAAGTTCACTATTCATTTTGTATCAAAGAGTTTTTTTTTTAAACATTTTGAACAGTTTTGAAAAAAAAAAAGAGTGGTTGTGCGGGGGAGGGAGGGGGGGGGGTTATGAACCTGATAAATCTATAAGCTCATGCCAGCTCACTTTAAACATATTCATGTTCGTTTACTACTTTTTAGACCATCACAAGCCAGACAACTTAGTATTTAAATAAATAGAATCTAAAAAATATCATTTTTTCCCATACAGTTTTATTCAAAAATTCAAAAAAATATGATCCCATTGAGATCTCAATCTAAAAATTTGTACAAACATAGATAAAATACACAAGAATTTTTGAGAATTTTTTGAAAAAAATTCATTATATGTTTTTCGAGAAATTTAAATTTCATTTTTTGAAAAAGAAAATTTTTATCAAATTAATCATGTTGCATATCAAATTAAGCGGCAACTAACTTACTTTAAAATGCCATTTACCAAATCGTTCTATCTATATTTGGTGCCGAGTTATGGTCCCTTTTATCTTCCCTTATCCATGGAAAAACGAGGGTTTTTCCAAAGTTCAAAGTCTCATAAATGAAAAAATAATAGAGATAAAAATCTAAAAATTGAGACTTTTAATTACCTCAAAGGGTACAATTGATGAGCCAAATTTGAAAGAAATACAAAAATGTAAGGTAAAATTTTTCTCCGATTTTGGATCACTTGATGTGGAATGACCCCACGTAATTTTCAATCTCTTTACCAGTGGTGAAATTAACGAATAGAGTGCTTCTCAGTGGCGGGCTTAAGGTAGGAAGTTGAGGCTCGTATATCCGCCAAGCATGAATTCAAAAAACGCTCTGACCCCCCCCCCCCAAATAGTCCAAAGAGATTTTAAAATTTCGCTTTTACAACGTGTAATTTAAATGCAGTTTCAAGACTTCAATATCCAAAAATTGTCGGAAGAGAGTTCTTTTCCCACATCTTCAATACCTTGGTCAAACATTGCCTCAAATGGCGTTTTAGAGATTTAAAATTCAAACAGTTAACGGTAGTTGATATCCCCCTTACTTTTCTAGTCTCTGGCTCTAAAATGTGTTTTTTGAAACGAGAGAGCTCCCGAATTATAGTCTCTATGCCCAAAAATTTCCGGAAGAGTCCCTAAATCCTTTTATTATCCTAAATGTTGTCAGACAAAGCTTAAAAGCAGTTGTTCCTGTCAAGAATCATGGCGTTAGCGGCGTTATTGAATTATTTTTAAGGGGCGATTTTAAAAGTTTTTGTTTTCTTTTTCTTTCACGTGTGGCTCTCGTTTTTAGAGGGATCTTCTTGGATGATAAGTTTTTGCTCTTAAGGTTAATGGGAATCTCTGCTAAAAGTAAAATTTTGAACCTTCAGTTTCAAAAAATAGAGCTTAAAGTTGCATTCTTGTTGAATCTTCAATGCCGCAAACTTTCGGGCACATCTCCCGAATTCTACCTCTTCTCTTGACGGTACTAAAGATAACCTGAATAAAACTGTTTTTAAAGCATTAATTTCGAAACATTTCGGGAGAGGGTCCTTGCTAATGTTACTAACAAAGATGGTCTACAGTAAAGATGGCTTAAGGTTTCAATTTTAAAAAATTTCGGAGGGAGATCCCTAAGCACTTTTTGTCTCTTAACGTCTCCAAAGAGAACGCGAAATTGCGCATCTATATATCGAAAATCTTTCAGGGAAGAGTCTTTGAACTTTCGCTTCACAAAGATAACTTAATCCATTAATGCCTGACATTTTTTTTTTCAACGATACTTTGTATACTGGTTACAAATAGTGTTTAATGGACAGGAAAAATAGTTAAAAAATTAACATGTAAAAAATAAATTTTTTATTTAAGCAAGAAAAATCGTCCCTAAAAAGGGACGCTAGGCACCAGAGGGTACATACTTTTTTATCAAAATTGTTTTTCTGCCTACGATATAATATTGAAAATGACAATTTATAAGATGAAATAAAAGTAATAATTAACATAAACTGGGAAGCAGATTCAGAGAACAAGGAAATATTGGTGTTGTTGAGTATGAAAGTCAGCAAAGCATTTGTTCTGCAAACCAAGGTATTGCATTTCCTGCATTCCGATAAGCTCTTTTACTTCAATGGGCACATCTTACCTGAGTCTTATTTAAAGCAATACAACAACTAGCTCCATAATACCTAACTCATTCCAGTAAACTTAAGCTCAATGCATTTTGTACAGCAGCTTCTAAAATAAAAATGAAGAGCGGCTACCACCATTTTTTAGAGTGGATCAAAAACCGGTAGTTCCCGATATTTGATGCATGGGATCTTTTTCCCTATGCAACGATTGTACTGAGCAACCATATATTTTTGGTTTATCAATTTTGATTACTTTCTTTTCGCTATTGGACAATCGCTTAGCCTTTACAATAGGATAAACTCCATGAAGATTCAATGAAATAGTTATGACATTGCTATTATTTCACCGAACCAACGTAATATTATTTTACCTGTCATCGACATTTATTCAAAACTCCCTCTCTTTTCTTTTATGAACAACGTAACTTTAGTTCATGAGCATTTTTTAATATGATTCTTGCACAAAACCTTTATGAGACAAATAATCACGTAGGAGCGTAAGAGAAGTAAATAAATTGTCACAGTGGAGATCAAAATTAGCATGCTCAGTGAATTCTGAAATTGAATCTGCAACCCCCCTCCCCCTTTTCCCAAACAACAGACACATATGCAATCCTTGAATTCTTCATCAAGGTGAAATGCTAAGCTCCTGAAACAGCTTAGGGCTTCTTCCCCCCAACAGTCAGACTAAACAATAATAAACACCTAAATGCATAGTGGAAAAGTAATTAAATACAACGAATAATTAGTGTTTTAAAAAAATACATTTTTGAAATAGCTTTCGTTCAAAATTTGCCTTGAGTATTTTTTGTAATTAAAAAAAAATAAGAGAAAATATTTAAGAACATTGTATAATTAAGTTTATGTATTAATTATTTTCATTTAATTAGATTTTTAAAATGAAATAAGTTTTAAAAATGACAATTATTATATGTTTTTCAGTCTAAAAACATTTACTAACTTCTTTTGATATAAATTATAGATTCTAAGCAAGAAATCAGCAGCGGTTAAACAATGCAGACTTTGGTGCCTAGCGTCCCTTTTTAGGGACGTTCTTAAATTGCTATAAAATCCTAAAAAAATTTAAAATTTACAAAATTGCAAAAAAAAGGTAAACTAAAACATCGATCAAAGTAGCACATATATCAAACACAGATAGATTTACTTGTTAATAACTTTAAAAACTTAGCTTTTTGTTCTTGAGATTGTGAACGATGTAATTTTTGATAAAGATCATAATCAAATGGCTACAAATCAAACTTTACAGCGGTTATGTGCTGCAATCTGTTAATACAGAATTGAAACAATACCAAAGTAATAATTGAATACAATTATTTGGTTGAAATGTTCAGTTTTGGAAAAATCAGACACACTTTTGGACCGTCCCTAAAAAGGGACGCTAGGCATTAATGGGTTAAATGAGACTTCAGTACAAAAAAAAAATAAAAACTCATCTTCTTTTCTTTTACTCTATCATGAAGAAATATATCCTGAGTTGTACTTCAGTGTCAAAATATTTCAGGAGAGATGCCCCGAGTCTTCTCAATCCCTTTAACGTCACTAAAGATAGCCTGAAATTGCGTGTTTAGAATTTAAGTTTCAGTAAGTTTCCCAGAGGAGTCTTGATCCTCGAACGTCATCAAAGGTAGCATAAATAATGTCAATTAAAAAAAAAGTTTTGGAGGGAATCTAAAACTTCGTAATTTTCTATCTTTTCCAAAAATTACAATATTTTAATTCAATTTGAAAATTTCTACCTGTCTTACAGTATCCCAAATGGAGGCCACGGGAAGTCATTGTGACTTCTCAAAAAGTTATAATTTTCCTAAGAATTCTCGCAGGTAATTTAACATTTACCTCAATACTCGGAAGTCCCTGTGACCTCCCAAAAAGTCCAGTTGCTGCGGAGCAAAAAAACAAATGCCGCTGTTGTCATTTGACTCCATACAAAACTAATCTTTTTCTTGTTAAATTGACAGACTTTATTTTAACACATTGCATTTTGAGGCAAATTGTTTTTTATTCACTTGCTTTTGAACTTACATTTTACGTTTTCATTATGCTTTATACGAACATTCCACTTAAAGTGCAACGTAAATCCGATATTTGAAAACAGGTCCGTCATTTCATACGGACAAGTTTTTACATTTAATGCATATTTTATTGCAAAAGAAACAAAAACTATGCATGAAATGAACACGATGAAAAATAAACTTTTTTTTACAGAAAAAATCTGTTCTTTCTAATGGTACTGACAAAAAAAAAGATTGAAAGTGGCAAACTTCATCTATAACGAGTTGAAAACCCCAATTTTACCCGTGAAGGATTTTAATAGCAGCTTTGGATGACAAAATATTTTACAAAATCAATATTGAAGCTCCTCAACTGTAACCCGTTCAAAACAAGTACTTTGCCAAAAAATTAGTAAGTACGAGCTTTTGCATTATATTTGTTTTGATTTTGTGTCAACTTAAAATCTAGAAGAAAAACTTCCACCGCGCTTTCTCAATAGGTTGCATGCTAATGAGTTCAAATTCACAAAAATGCTTGACCGTATTAGTAAGTAGGGATGCACCGATTAATTGGCCGTAATCGGCGACTTTGCCGATTATTAATAATCGGCCAAATTTGGCCCATTAATCGGCGAATTTTTTTAATATTATTTTTTAAAGTATAACTTCACCAAGAAACTATGATAGATAATTTAATTTGATTTAATTAAATGTAATTTTCTGCAATCCTTATACCATAACATGCAGTATGAAAGTGTACAGAGTAAAAACAAAACAAATAATTCTTACACTGCATAAAACTGAATGGAAAATTAAAAGACAAAATTGACTTCACTGTCAACTCTCTGTGATTTTCGAAAGATTTTTTACTTCAAAGATCAAAAAAGCAAGTGAAAACGAATAAGTTATTGATTCTTCTTTTTCCTAAGTGCGCCGTAACAAATAATATTAAGTAATGAAATTGAAATGAAAAATGCTTTTGGAAAGAAGCGCTTTTCTTCACCATTTTCAGATTGCGCCTTTTTGGGGATAATAAATGGTTTCCGCCGAGAGAGTTCTTTGGGAGAAATACGA
Source organism: Uloborus plumipes (assembly GCA_038373865.1). Lineage (NCBI taxonomy): Eukaryota > Metazoa > Arthropoda > Arachnida > Araneae > Uloboridae > Uloborus > Uloborus plumipes. The sequence continues at coordinate 99,835 of JAXGGA010000864.1, forward strand.
TCTTCGTTACGTTGCCGTTGACACTTGCGATGGCCGTTCTGGCAACGGCGCTTCTCATACATTCAGATTGGAACATCAAAAGTGACAGTATTGGGGATGGGGGAAAAATCGAGAACCGTTATTGATAGCGGATCTTGCATGGGAGCAGCACATTTTGCATTCGTACCTTCATGCAGTTGGGAAGTCATAACTTTTGTGGCCTCTTTTGAAGTCGTTTTTTTTCTTCCTTTCCAATGGGGCCTAACTTTTGTAGACCTTGTGCCATCCCCCAAAATAACATCCAGCCCTGCATGTACGTACCACCATTAAGGTGATGATATCAACGGCACGGATAATTGAATGGGCAAGTGGATAAAGGTGGTATGCAATTTCGCCGACTTACACAAAGTCAAATTAGTGTGTGTTCAATTGTGTTAACTCACAAACACAATTGAAAGGGAAAGAGAATTAAGGTAATGTGTGACAATTTTTTAAATTTGTAGAAAAAGCTTTCAAAAAAAAAAAATATATACATATATATATATACCTGGGCTCTTACGGTGAGGAATTCTCTTCAGAATATTAATTTAGCTGAGAGTGCCTACTCGTCGAATGTTGGCCCGTCATTTCAAATTTTTCTAGACGAAGAGGGGGAGAGGGAGGCAAAAGTATTCAAAGGGGCTGATTTTACAAATGACGGATTCCTTAACATTTTTTAACTTCCAATCCAAAATTTTGCAAAATGCGTCACTTTCTGCGTCGAAAATAAAAATTTTTCATCATCGAAATTTATTGAGCTTTTTTCGAAGGGAAAATAAATAAAACATCTCTTTATTTGCTGTAAAATCATAATTCACAAAGGTATGGATGAATTTCCGTGGTAGGTACAAGTCCATAAAATGAGATACTTAATCGCTGCTTTAATTTTATTTTTTCGATAATTTTATTAAGTTTTGAGATGCGTGTGTAACATTACAATCGCATCTTGAAATAAAGAATGAAACAAAGGAATTGCACCCATTGATTCTAAAGTAAAACTATTACATAAAACGTTGTGATTACCTCATGATTTTCTAATTCGCTGGTTCCTTTTTATTTCACAGCGAAGACGTTCAATTCCAAATTTTATGCCGTAGCAATTATGTATTCAATAGAGGTCAAGGTTGGCGATCACCACTCTGCTAGAGATGGATAAATAATACAGTAGAGTCTCAAAAATTCGAGTCTCAAAAGTTCAAGGTTCCGGTTAATCCGAGGCACATTGACATTTTAAGGTACACTGCGATGCAAAAGTTAAGACAAATGACAAATATATGAATAAAAAGAAAACTATTCAATGAAATGCTTTCAAATTTTTACTGCAGGTACACAATATGGTCCCAAATACGTGTCTGGAGTTCTTAAAAATATAACTGGAATCAAAATTTGGACATTACAAAAGACATTTTTTTTCATTGTTGCAAAAGTTTAGACAATAGTCAGATTTTATGCAAATATCCCTTGAAATGTGATTGGTGGCGGAAAGGCGGGACTTTATTATTCGAATATAAAGTGCAGAGATTGCTGAATAAATAATCAAAATCTCAAAAGCTCTGTAGTTCTCGTGTACAGAAGACGAGAAACTTTGGAAGCCGCAACTTGAAAATGAACTTACTTTATTAATTTTTTGTCTTTTGTCTAGTATGGTAGTACATTGTTTTTTACTTTGTGGAGAGCGAATTCAGACATGCGTATCGATCAAAAGGGCCAAGAAAAAATATATTTTTTAAGGATGAAGGAATTGAAAAAACGGCTCAAAATGACTATTCGCCCCTTAATCCTACAAAATTTCAACTTGGGTCAAAAACAGCAAATAACAGCATAAGTAGATGAACAACTGAATTGGAATGCATAAAAAAAAAAAACAAAGAGTTGTGTTTTAACCTTTTCGGACAGAGTGTCCCAAATAGGCCAGATTTTAATGTGAAAAGCAGTATATGTATCATCGTGACTAAAAAATGAATGGTACTTTCTTTGATAAAAATTATTAAAATTGGGATGGCCTAGATGGATTATAATTCTTTTCGCGGGACTTCAGAAATATCCAATGATCATATGCTGTGCTGCTTTTACCATTAAAATCTGGGTTATTTGGGACACTCTGTCCGAAAAGACTCAAGCACAATTCCTTGTTTTTTTTATGCATTCCGATTCAGTTGTTCATCTACTTATGCTGTCACTTGCTGTTTTTGACATATGATGAAGTTTTGAATGATTAAGGGCCAAATCGTCAGTTCGAGCCGTTTTTTCAATTCCTTCATCCTTAAGAAATATAATTTTTCTTAGTCTTTTGATCGATACGCATGTCTGAATTTGCTCTCCGCAAAGTAAAAAATAATGTACTACCATACTAGAGCCGATTTAAAAAACGAAAAATAAATAAAGTAGGTTCGTTTTCAAATTTTGGCTTCCAAACTTTCTCATCTTCTTTACACGAGAACTACAAAGCTTTTGAGATTTTGATTATTTATTCAGCAATCTCTGCACTTTATATTCGAATAATAAAATTCCGCCTCTCTTCTACCAATCACATTTCAAGGGATATTTGCATAAAATCTGACTATTGTCTAAACTTTTGCAACGATGAAAAAAAGTGTCTTTTGCAACGTCCAAAATTTGGTTCCAGTTATATTTCTAAGAACTCCAGACAAGTATTTGGGACCATATTGTGTACCTGCAGTAGAAATTTGAAAGCATTTCGTTGAATAGTTTTCTTTTTATTCAGAAATTTGCATTTTGTCCAAACTTTTGCATCGCAGTGTATATCTTTAACCCATTAATGCCTGGCATTTTTTTTCACAAAGATATTTTGTGTACTGGTTACAAACAGTGTTTAATGGACAGGAAAAATAATGAAAAAAAATCATGTAAAAAATATTTTTTTTTATTAAGGAAAGAAAAATCGTCCCTTAAAAATTACGATAGACCCCAAAGGGTACATACTTTTTTTCTGAAATTTTCTTCTGCCTACGATATAATATTTAAAGGGATATTTTATAAGAAGAAATAAAACCAGCAGTTTATGTTAAATAAACTGGGAAGCTGGGAATAACTTTGAAAACTTAGCTTTTTTTCTTGAGATTGTGAACGATGAAATTTTTGATAAAGTTCATATTAAAACTGCTGCAGAACACACTTTGCAATGGTTATGCGCTGCAATCTGTTAAAAGCGAATTGAAACAATACCAAAGTACTAATTGAACACTATTATTTGGTTGAAGTGTTCATTTTGGGGAAATTCAGACCCTTTTTTTGACCGTCCCTTAAAAGGGACGCTAGGCATTAATGGGTTAATTGCTACAAAAATGATTTAAAATGATTGCTTTAAATTCTGAAAATTGGAATATTTTGCTCATGTAAAACTTACTTTTAAGGAATAAAAAAAAGTAATGAGAAATCGGTGTCAATGACAATCACCAAGTGTCACGAAATATTCTTTAATTACTAGAGATATTTTAAGATATGCTTTGGAAATAATAAATTGACATGTAAAAAGACTTAAAATTAACAGTTTTACTCTCTAATGTCGCTGGAAAAGTATGAAACGCGAACCAAATTTTCCGGATAATTCGAGTTTTCAGTAATCCGAGGTCGGATTATTACCCCAATTACCTTGGATTTTCGAGACTCTACTGTAATAATAATAAGAAGAAAGAAAAAATAGAATTTTGACAACTTGAGTTCGAATTCTGTTTTCGCAAAAACAAATTACGATAGGTGTGTATCTGTGTGTGTGCAGGACATGGGCGCCACCACCCGAAGGAGCAGGAGCCGGTAGACGTTCGAGGAGGTGGAACACTGGGACACACCCTGTTGCAACTAATCTGAGAATGGGACTAATTGACGTCTTAAGTCCAAAATAAAAACAAACAGTAATTTGTCATTGCTAAAAAAAAAAAAATGGTGACTAAGAATATTAGTATCATTTGCTACTCATCCCATAATTTTAATTTATCAGAAAATATCCTTCTTAATTTTGAAATGGTGTTCTGTTTGCGTAAATAATACTTTATTATACATTTACCGTCACTAAACTAGTTACATTAACCTTAATTCTAACACATATTTTTAATTTTTAAAATTCTAATTTGTGGTTAAGTAACCTTTTTTTAGTTCAAGAAAAAAAAAAGCGATCACTGTTAAATTTACCTCTCAAGTGATCAGAGGATCTTTAGAGGTGATTTTCTTAATAGGAGACCGCAAAATCATCAACTATTATTGTTAGTATAAGTTTTGAAAAATGGGATTTGTTAATCAAATGTTTTAAATACTTTACCTTTTGTCAGCAGAGCTAAATATCTAAATTTTCGTTAAAAAAAATAAAAATAATTTTTCATGAGTCATTTGTAATTTTCATGAAAAGAAAAATCCATACTAATGGCACGACTATTAGTCCTTGCTATTGAAATTTTAACTAATTGAGATCTGTGTATAAATGCAACACAATATTTTCTACTGTGGCATTTACAACCCAAAGTTATATGCAAATCAGTACAATGAAAATTTTATAAAGATTTTTATTAAAATTTACTCTCTATATAAATGACATGGAATGTTCTGCACTTACCTAATGTTTAACTTTTGCTCCGCTTCTATTTGCCCATTGATCTCAAATGAGTGCATGAAGTTTTTTTGAGCAATCGCAATTGGTTATTCATTTCCGTTTGGACCTCAAACGTCGTGTAGTCCCTTTTCTCAGATTGGGCTCGAAGTCTGCAACAGGGCGTTACCTACAGAAATGTCCACCCGTCACGACTCCTTCACATCGCGGAGCCCATGTCTTGTCTTGCATATATATATATTAGGGTGGAGCGAAGAAAACAAAGTTTTTATTTTTGAATCGTAATAGTGCGGAAAAGTTGCGATTGGTAAAGAGTTACAAAACAAAACAAAAATTTTTGAAATCGGATAGTATCTTCCGTTCCCGCAACGAGCCTGAAATTTTGAAAAAATGAAAATTTTCATGTGTTTTTAGCGATTTTTAAAAATTTTTGCTTTAATGTTTTATTTTAATGCTCTTGGACAGAAAAGTTACGTTTGGTGAAGCTTTCTGAAATTTTGAAAAATATATTGAAATCGAATAAAACCTTCTGATCCAGGAACAAGCCGGAAAAACCAAAAAATTATAAAACTTCAGCTTTTTTTTGGGGTGATGAAAAAAAAATGTAAAAAAAAAAATTTCTCATTTTTTTTTTCTTTTTTACCCGGTATCATTGCTTAAAGCCTTTTAAAAAGCACTATATTACTCTTAAACATTAATTTTTTTCTTGATTTTTCAGGTATCTTCTAAACCAGGGCTGTCCAACTGCTAAGAGCCCTCGGGCCAGAATTTCGGTCACTGATCACCTGGCGGGCCGCAGTTTGAAAAAGTTGAACAATAGCCTGTTATATTCAATTACAGTTAATAGTTGAACAATTAATTACAATTACAAACAGCTTACTTACATTTTAATGTGAAAACTGAGGCCTATCAGCCTTCTTTACAAGGGCAGGAATGTCGACATCGATGTTAGTCGTTGCCAGCCGAAGAAGGTCTAACAGTGAACTGTCAGAGAGAGAGGTCCTGTGGTGATTTTTGATAGAGTTCATCACCGAAAAAGCACTTTCACATAAATATGTGCTCCCGAACATAGAAGTTATTTTCCGTCCGAGGTCACGTAGATTGGGGAACCGTTCAGTTGGAAGCAACTTGAAGAACTCAAATCCCCTTTCGGTTCTTGTTTGAAAGAACGGGTCCGCCTGAAGATCTCAAAGTTCTAATTGCAGGTTTGCCGGTTGTTCCTCAATGTTTGCCATGACTGGGTTACTGAACAGAGCCACTTCATTCTTGATACTCTCAAAATCTGAAAATCTGGTGTTGAATTCGTCAATAATTATCTGCAACTCAGGGCAAAACTCAGAAAAGTCCAGCACCTCCTCACATTCTGACGCCAAACGACTACAGCTGGCGAAGTGAGACAAGTTATTTTTTGCCAAAGTTGCATGGAAAATTTTCAGCTTGTTTCTAAACCCATTTACGTGTGCCATTAGATCAGACACCAGTTGACCTCTTCCTTGAAGTTTTAGGTTCAGATCGTTGAGGTGGCAAGTAATATCAGTTAGAAAAGCCAGGTGACGTGAAAAATCAATGCTTAAAAGTTCTTGTTCCAAGTTTTCTGACGGAGAAAACTGTTGGAGGAAAAGAGGGATTTCTGTTCTCAAATCGAAAAACCTCTTGAGGCAGTTTCCGGCACTGAGCCACCTAACTTGATTGTACATGAGCAGGTCTCCGTATTCTGCTTCAATTTCCTCCAAAAAGTTACGGAACTGCCGATGCATAAGAGCCTTGTTGCCGCCTCTGATCATGTTGATGACTTTCACAACTTTTTTGAGGGTTTCAGTTTGCTTCACCGATTTCCCGCATAAAGCATGCTGGTGAATGATGCAATGAAGTGCAGGGCATTTCATTCCTTTTTTTCTCAAACATCCAATCAATCCGATATTTGGTCCTACCATTGCCTTTGCACCATCTGTGACTATGGCGGAACACTTTTCAAAACCTCCGACACTGTTGACCGCTTTCAGCACTGCTTCAAATATGTCCGTACCCTTTGTTGTGGAGTGAAGAGAACACATGGTAAGGAGCTCCTCTCTGATCTCAAAGTCTTCTTTTGCAGTGCGAATGAAAATCAAGAGTTGACTAACGTCCGACTGGTCTGTACTCTCGTCGATACACAAGGAGAAATAACAGCATTTTTCAATCTCACTGGACAATTTCTGTTGTATTTGATCACCCATTTCGGCAACTCTTCGCTGGACGGTCTGATGAGAAGCTGGAACCGAATCAAATTGCTTAACAATTTTGCTATCACCAAATGCTTTTGCCATTTCTACAGCACACTTTTTAACCAAGACGCCATCAGTGTAAGGTTTTTTCGCTTTAGCAAGCTCAAGTGAAACTGCATACGAAGCATGCAAAGCATTGTACTGGTCAGATTTTACTTGAGTAAACACACCAGTTTGTTTTTGCAGTTTTGACTTCAGTTCTGAAACCATAAGAGATCTTGCTTCTCCTTGATATTTACCGTGGCTCCCTTCGTGAAGACTCGTATAATGTCTTTTGACATTGTATTCCTTGCACACAGCCACAATTTGCATACAAATCATGCACTGGAGTTTGTCCTTTCTATTTGTAATAAAGTACTGGGTTTCCCAGCGGTCCTGGAACATACGATTCTCGCTCTCAATCTTTCGTTTTTTACTCATGATGGAAGATGAAATATATGCAGTCAACTACTAGAGCCAAATCAAGATCATCAATGGAAAAGAGAGGATTGTTGATGACAGCAAATTCTCAACAAAAACCGCAGCATCAGTGAGCCCCTCCGCCCCCCTCTTTATTTTGAACCAATTACAGGCAGGTTTTACCTATCCCTGTCTCCCCCGCCTGGTATTACCAACGCGAGGCAATACTATTTCTAGGAATTTGTTTGAAGCGACACGTGCCTGGGTACTTGCAGGGTAGGACTGCTTGACCTTGACCTTTAGATGTCCCCCCTATACGTTTTCTCCCAATACAATGAAAGGAGTGAAAAGCGATCGAGAGAAAATTTCGGGAATCGCGGTTTGACCAAGAATGGTAGTCTCGATGCTTCCCGATACCATAAAATTTCGAAAAAAGAAATCTGCTGAATAAGAAGTTGGCGGGCCGCACAATATGTGTTGGCGGGCCGCATGCGGCCCGCGGGCCGCCAGCTGGACAGCTCTGTTCTAAACATTCAAAACTACCATTTTTTACAACAATGAAACATTTTCAAATACTCGAAAGTTATAAAATATTTTCCAAAATTTCTACAATCAAGGACAAAAATCCACTAAATAAAACATCCACGCCAAAAAAAAGGCTAATTTTAATCACTAAATTTTAAACAATTTTAATACCTAACTAAATATATACAGTTTCTTAATCCCCTTTTGTATAGTCTGTGCCTTCTATAATTATGTTACCTAACTTAACTGACTACCCACAGAATCCTTTAACATTAATTTAATTAGAAACTAATTTTAAAATTAAAACTTCTTTAAAATTAAACCTAGTTAGGTTAGGTAGTGTATAGAATGAGACTGCAAAATGCCATTAAATATTCAGAAACTAACATATACTGAGGTAGGTATTAAAATAGTTTATCGTTTAGGGATAAAAAATATTGTTCATCTTAATGAGTGAGTGTTTTGTTCAATGAATTTTTGTACTGAAAAAGTTAAACAAATTTAATAATTAGGTATGGGTATGAAGTTGTATGTAAATATTATGTATTATTTTTTTCTGTTTAGCTCCCAGTTTTTTAATGGCGGTTTTGTTTTTAATACGCTTTTACTAGTTTCACATGTGGGTTTGTCAGTATGTATGTAACTCTGAATAAAAGATAAAATTCACGTTCTTGAAAAATATAAAAGTGATATATTTAATACTATTGTTAATACTAAAGGCTAAACTATATTACATGTTGATGTATTATAAGGTGCATGTAAACTTATAATTTGAAATGGTTTAAAGCTTTATAGTTTAATTAACTCTAAAAGCGTATTTTTTAGTTTTTTAAACTTAAATTTAATTATTTATTTAAAAATAATTTTGTGTATGAAAAATTAGAAATCAACAAAATCTAAAATTTGTTTTGTCTTCTACACTAATACATTCCTTATATGTATGGCTTTCATATGAAATGTGTTCCAAAATCATCACCGAGATGCTTGTAGTAACCTTTTAAGCACAAGTTTCTCTGTAATCGTGTTTCAAATGTTCAACTATCATGATAACATGTTTTAACATTTTTTGCATAAGGCTAATAGGGGTGTGTGGGGCAGTAGTGCCCTCTCCTTGTCAAATGCTTTCCAATCCTTAATTTTTGCTACACCTTGCCCCACTTTGCCTGGGACTGTGTTACTGTAGGCACCAAGATAACCTTAAAGCAAACTAAAAGCAACTAAAAAGCAAAAAATAATAGATAACATTTACATAAAATTTTTTACCCATACCTAATTATTAAATTTGTTTAACTTTTTCAGTACAAAAATCCATTGAACAAAACACTCACTCCTAAAATGAATAATATTTTGTATCCCTAAACGATAAACTATTTTAATACCTACCTCATTATATGTTAGTTTCTGAGTTTTTAATTGCATTTTGCAGTCTCATTCTATACACTACCTAACCTAACTAGGTTTAATTTTAAAGAAGTTTTAATTTTAAAATTAGTTTCTAATTAAATTAATGTTAAAGGATTCTGTGGGTAGTCAGTTAAGTTAGGTAACATAATTATAGAAGGCACATACTATACAAAAGGGGATTAAGAAACTGTATATAATTAGTTAGGTATTAAAATTGTTTATAGTTTAGTGATTAAAATTAGCGTTTATTTTAGGAGTGGGTGTTTTATTCAGTGGATTTTTGTACTGTATTGCAGAAATTTTGGAAAATATTTTATAACTTTCGATTATTTGAAAATGTTTCATTGTTGTAAAAAATGGTAGTTTTGCATGTTTAGAAGATACCTGAAAAATCAAGAAAAAAAATAATGTTTAAGAGTAATATAGTGCTTTTTAAAAGGCTTTACGCTATGATACAGGGTAAAAAAGAAAAAAATTAGAACATATTTTTTTTAATTTTTTTTCATCACCCCAAAAAAAGCTGAATTTTTATAATTTTTTGGTTTTTCTGGCTTGTTCCTGGATCGGAAGGTATTATTCGATTTCAATATATTTTTCAAAATTTCAGAAGGCTTCACCAAACGTAACTTTTCCGTCCAAGAGCATTAAAATAAAACATTAAAACAAAACTTTTAAAAAATTGCTAAAAACACATGAAAATTTTCATTTTTTCAAAATTTCAGGCTCGTTGCGGGAACGGAAGTTATTATCCGATTTCAAAAATTTTTGTTTTGTTTTGTAACTCTTTACCAATCGCAACTTTTCCGCATTATTACGATTCGAAAATAAAAACTTTGTTTTTTTCGCTCCACCCTAATATACGAGGGCTGTCTGAAAAGTTTCCGACCTCGATATGAAAAAGGCAAAACTTATGAAACAAAGAGAGATGTTCTTATTAAGGAGTCTTTTGGAAACTTGGAACCGTAATTTTGGCTATTTTTAGTTCAAATTGTGTGCGTGACAGCCACACTAGTGAGTTGCTCCAACAGTTTTTTTGAAAATAGAAAAAATCGAACATCAAGCTCTGATTCGATACTTGTTTTAAAAAGGAAATACACCTGCACAAATTAAAAAGGAGTTGTACTCTGTGTATGGGGACTCTGCACCATCGTCTACAACCATAAAATTTTGGGTAGCGGAATTTAAACGTGGCCGCACCAGCTTGAGTGTTCATGAACGCTCAGGTCGATCCAAAACTGCTACAACTGATGAACACATTGCTAAAGCTCATCAAATGGTGCTGGATGACGCAGATTGAATGTGAGATATATAGAAGAAACTATGAACATCTCTAAGGAATGCGTATGCCACATTTTAAATGAGAAATTAAGCACGCGGAAGCTCGCTGCACTTTAACTGCCGCGTTTGCTCAATTTGACCAGAAACGTGTCCGAATGAACATTTGCTGCGTACTTCTGACATAATGGAACCAAAGTTTTTCTGATGACTTATCACTGTGGATGAAACCTGGATGTATCAATACACTCCAGAAACAAAAACGCAGTCAAAACAATGGACTGCAAAGTGAGAACAGCTCCACAAAAGGCCAAAACAGTTTCTTCTGCAAGAAAAGTGAAGCCGACCGTTTTCTGGGATAGCCATGGAGTGATACTCATTGACTACCTTAAAATGGAAAAAGCCATAACAGGAGCATACTATTCTACTCTCCTTTACAAATTGAAGGGGGAAATAAAAGAAAAATAGCCGCATTTGAAAAAGAAAAAAGTTCTTCTTCATCAAGAAAATGCTCCTGCTCACACCTCAGTGGTTTCAGTGGCCAAAATTCACTAGTTAAGGCTCGAAATCGTTGAATACCCACCCTACTCACCAGACCTGGCCCCAAGCGACCCTTTCTTGGTCCCTAAGCTGGAAGAAGCACTTGGAGGACAAAGGTTTTCTTTAAATGAGGAGGTCATAAACTTTGTCAACAACTTTTTTGAGGACACATTTTCACCATTACTTTTGGATGGGTTAAAAGGATGGGAGCATTACTGGATGACGTGTGTGGACTTACAAGGAGACTATGTCAAAAAGTAACAGCCAATTTGGACGATAAAAATATTTTACCTATGTTAGGTCGGAAACTTTTCAGACAACCCTCGTATATATATATATATATATATATATATATATATATATATATATATATATATATATATATATATATATATATATATATATATATATATAAGGGTGGGTCGAAAAAAATCGATTTTTTATTTTGAAATCGCGTTACCATTCAAAAGTTGTTGATTGGTATCCTTAATTGGGGAAACATAATTAAAAAAATTCTAAATTGGCATCTTCAGTTTGCGCATTAGGCTGAAAGTTTAAAAATTTTGCTAAAAATTGTGATTTTCAAAATATAATAAATTAAATTTTTTGTAATTTTTAATAATACAACAGTCATAAATTGTTACCATATAACGTAGTTTGAACCTGAAAAATATTTTATATATTTTACATAAGACCTTCAGCTTGCGCATACGTCTTAAATTTAATCTTAATTTTAGCCGAATTGAAGGCGTGTGCGCGAACTAAAAATGTAAAAGCTATAAAATATTTTTTTAGGTTCAAACTACGCTATATACTAAGAATTTATGGCTGTTGCATTATAAAAAACAGCAAAACTAAATTTATTATACTTTGACAATTTCAATTTCTAACATTTTTTCAAATTTGCAGCCTTGTGCGCGAACTGAAGATGCCAATTTATAATTTGTGTAATTATTTTTTCCCCAATTAAGGATACCAATCTACAGCTTTTGAGAGGTAGCGCGATTCCGAAATAAAATAATCGATTTTTTGACCTACCCTAATATACATACACACACACACGCATATATATATATATATATATATATATATATATATATATATATATACACTGAAGTGACAAAAGTCATGGGATACCTCTTAATATCGTGTCGGCCCTCCTTTTGCCCGGCGAAGTGCAACAACTCGACGTGGCATGGACTCAACAAGTCGTTGGAAGTCTTCTGCAGGAATATTGAGCCATGCTGTCTCGATAGACGTCCATAATTGTGAAAGCGTTGATGGGGCAGGATTTTGGGCACGAACAGACCTCTCGATGGTGTCCCATAAATGCTCAATGGGATTCATGTCGGGCGATCTAGGTGGCCAAATCATTCGTTGGAATTGTCCAGAATTTTCTTCAAACCAATTGCGAACAGTTGTGGCCCGGTGACATGGCGCATTGTCATCCATAAAAATCCCATCGTTGTTTGGGTACATGAAGTCCATGAATGGCTGCAAGTGATCTCCAAGTAGCTGCACATAAGCATTTCCAGTCAATGTTCGGTCCAGTCGCACTAGAGGACCATGTCCATGCCATGAAAAAACAGCCCACACCATTACGGAGCCACCACCAGCTTGAACAGTGCCTTGCTGACAGTTTGGGTCCATGGCTTCGTGGGGTCTGCGCCACACTCGAACCCTACCATCGGCTCTTACCAGCTGAAATCGTGACTCATCGGACCAGGCCACGGTTTTCCATTCATCTAGGGACCAACCGATATGCTCACGTGCCCACGAGAGTCGCTGCAAGCGATGTCGTTCTGTCAGTAAAGGCACTCGAGTCGGTCTTCTGCTGGAATAGCCCAAGAAATCCAAATTTCTCCGCACAGTTCTAGCAGACACGTCCATTGTACGTCCCACATTGATTTCTACGGTGATTTGACGCAGTGTTGCTTGTCTGTTAGAATTTACGACTCTTTGCAGACGTCGCCGGTCTCGATCTTTAAGTGCAGGCGGTCGACCACTGCGCTGTCCATGGTGGGATGTTATGCCTGAAATTTCATACTCTCGGCACACTCTTGACACAGTGGATCTGGGAATGTTGAATTCTCTAACGATTTCCGAAATGGCATGACCCATGCGTCTAGCTCCAACTAACATTCCGCGTTCAAAGTCTGTTAATTCACGTCGTGCGGTCATCATCACGTTAAAACCTCTTCACATGAATAACTTGAACAGAAATGAAAGCTCTGTAAAAGCACTGCGCATTTATACCTGTTCTATGCGATGCTACTGCCATCTGAAAATTTGCATATTGCTATCCCATGACTTTTGTCACTTCAGTGTATATATATATATATATATATATATATATATATATATATATACAGGGGGCGGCAGAAAAACCCGGACAAAGATTTATTGTGATAATTTTATTAAATAAAAGAAAATTAGCAAAACAACAATTAATAATGTTAACATAGACTTCTTACAATAATAAACTCAGCCGGTTTCGAAGTGGCTTCCTTCAGCGGTGATACACAGATCCAAACGTAACTTGAAATTTTCTGCGATGAGCCGCAGCTCTTCCAGCGACAATCGGGCTCATTCTCAAAGAAGCGACTGCTTCAGCGATTCCAAGCTTTTGTGGGGCTTAGCACAGGCCCTGGCCTCCAAAATGGACCACACACTGTAATCCATGGAATTCAGATCCGGCGAGTAGGGGGCATTCCGTAGAGGAGATGAAGTCTGAAAAATGGGTTCGGCACAAGCCCTGAGTCGTTTTTGTCCTGTGAGCAGGCGCTGAGTCCTTCTGGAACATCCAATCCTCATCACCAAAGTGCTGCTGGGCTCACAGAAGTACGACGGCCTGAAAAATGTTGCGGCGATACACTTCTTGGTTGATTTTGACTCCTTAATCCACAAAAACAAGAGGAGTTTTGCCGCTGTCGCAAATTCCTTCCCAGTCCATCCCTGACTGGATTTTGGTTATGTTTGACGATGGTCGATGTGCCAGGAGCTTCAGTGAACCAGATTCTGTCATTTTGGCGGTTATGCGCCTGTTCGACAGTGAACAGCTTCTCATCTGTGAATAGGATGCTCCTCCATCTCTCACCTGCGGCCCGACGTTTGAGCTGGCGACATGTTTGAAGTCTCACGAGCTTGTTCTCTTCAGTGAGAAGTTGCACTTTTTGGAGCTTGTACGGCTTCAGTTTGAGTTCTTGTTTAGCTATTCGCCGAACTGATCGGTCGCTGATTCGATCTTGCGAGCAATTTTTTGAATGGAGACCCTCGAATTTCGCTGCAATCGCTTCTTGATGAGACTACGGTTGGAAAATATGTTCACGATCCGTTTTCAACAGCTTCCTGGACGGCGTAAGTCATGACCAAGCTCTTTGTACCAGCTATTTGCATAAGAAACAACCTGTCGAGGAATTTTGAGCAAACGAATTGACGTTTACCAGCTCGCAACAGTAAAAAAATAGCTACGCATCTTTCTGTCATTCTGCAAACAAAACAACAATGATGAGAACAAAATCGACACAGCACTCCTCAATGCAGGAAAACATATAGAATCTTTAAAAAAAATAATTAGCAGTATACGGTAAAACATGTTGGTGCCTGCCAGGACGTGACAAACTTCGTCCGAGTTTTTTTTTGCCGCACCCTGTATATACTAAAGAGCCAAAAAAAACCTAGCACACCTGCCTAATTTCGTGTAGAGCCCCCGTGAGCAAGCCAAAGTGCCGCAACACGACGTGGCATAGACTTGACTAATGTCTGAAGTAATGCTGGATATAATTGACACCATGGAATCCTGCAGAATGAATCCCATGAATCCCTTGCTCGTAAATTCATTGGAGTGCGAGGTGGTGGAGATCTCTTCTGAACAGCACGTTGCAATAGTCTGTGGAGTTAGCGACAAAAACAGCCAAAATATTTCACTTCCGGATACCAGTGTGAAATTTGGTACAGAGCTTATATACATTTTTAAGAACAAAAAACCGCCGGGAGACACTTGATCAGGGGTACTGAACTCCCGTGATGACGTCATCAAGATGGCCGCTTTTACAGGTAAATACTATAGTTTAATTGCTTAAAATTCTATCATAGATTGAAATATTGCAAAACTCAAATGTATCATCTGAAAGTTCTTTGAAAGAGCTATTTAGAAAGATGTAATTTTTTTTACTAAGATCAAGGGTCCACCTGTGATGACGTCATCAAAATGGTCGCTTTTACAGGTAAATGCGCTCATGTAACTGTTTAAAACTCCATCATAGATTTAAAAATTGCAAAACTGAAATATATCATCCGAAAGAGCTTTAAAAGAGCTATTTTATAGTGCTTGGTTTTATTTTCTAAGACAAATAGTTGAAAAGTTATAACAATTTTAAATTGAAAATGTATAACAAACGTATTTACCTGTAAAAGCGGCATTTTGATGACGTCATCACAGGTGGGCCCTTGACCTTAGAAAGAAAAATTATATTTTTCTAAATAGCTCTTTTAAAGAGCTTTCAGATGATATATTTGAGTTTTGAAATATTTAAATCTATGATGGAGTTTTAAGGGAGTTAAACAAACGTATTTACATGTAAAAGCGGCCATTTTGATGACGTCATCACAGGTGGGCCCTTGACCCCAGAAAGAAAAATTAAATCTTTCTAAATAGCTCTTTTAAAGAGCTTTCAGGTGATATAGTTGAGTTTTGCAATATTTAAATCTATGATGGGGTTTTAGGGGGAGTTAAACAAACGTATTTACTTGTAAAATCGGCCATTTTGATGACGTCATCACAGGTGGCCCTTGACCTCAGTAAGAAAAATTAAATATTTTCTAAATAGCTCTTTTAAAGAACTTTCAGATGATATAGTTGAGTTTTGAAATATTTAAATCTATGATGGAGTTTTAGGGAGAGTTAAACAAACGTATTTACCTGTAAAAGCGGCCATTTTGATGACGTCATTACAGGTGGGACCTTGACCTCAGAAAGAAAAATTAAATCTTTCTAAATAGCTCTTTTAAAGAGCTTTCAGATGATATATTTGAGTTTTGCAATATTTAAATCTATGATGGAGTTTTAGGGGAGTTAAACGAACGTATTTACCTGTAAAAGCGGCCATTTTGATGACGTCATCACAGGTGGGCCCTTGACCTCAGAAAGAAAAATTAAATCTTTCTAAATAGATCTTTTAAAGCGCTTTCAGATGATATAGTTGAGTTTTGCAATATTTGAATCTATGATGGAGTTTTAAGCAGTTAAACGAACGTATTTACCTGTAAAAGCGGCCATTTTGATGACGTCATCACAGGTGGGCCCTTGACCTTAGAAAGAAAAATTAAATCTTTCTAAATAGCTCTTTTAAAGAGCTTTCAGATGATATATTTGAGTTTTGCAATATTTCAATCTATGATGGAGTTTTAGGGGGAGTTAAACAAACGTATTTACCTGTAAAAGCGGCCATTTTGATGACGTCATTACAGGTGAGACCTTGACCTCAGAAAGAAAAATTAAATATTTCTAAATAGCTCTTTTAAAGAGCTTTCAGATGATATATTTGAGTTTTGCAATATTTGAATCTATGATGGAGTTTTAAGCAGTTAAACGAACGTATTTACCTGTAAAAGCGGCCATTTTGATGACGTCATCACAGAATGACCTTGACCTCCGATCAAGTGTCTCCCGGCGTTTTTTTGTCCTCCTATGTGAATATAAGCCCCACATAAAATTTCAGACTGGTATCCGGAAGTGAAATATTTTTGCACTAACTCCACGGACTACAAGGCATCCCAGATATGTTTAATAATGTTCGTGTCAGGGGATTTTTATATTCAGCAGAGGTGTCTAAAGTCAAAAGAGTGTTCCTTAAGCCACTCTGTGGCTATTCTGGATGTATGGGGTGTCATATTGTGCTGCTGAAATACCCCAAGTTCGTCGGAATGCACAATGGAAATGAGCGGATGCAGGGGATCAGACAGGAGGCTTACGTACCTGTCATCTGTCAGAGTCGCATCTAGACGTATCAGGGGTCCCATATCACGCCAACGGCACACGCCCCATACCATCACAGACCCTCCACCATTTTGAACAGTCTTCTGTTGGCATGTCGGGTCAATGGATTCATGAGAATGTTGCCATACCCGTACACGTCCATTAGCTCGATACATCTGGAAGCGAGGCTCGTTAGACCAGGAAACGTGTTTTCAATAAGAAACAGTCCAATGTTGGTGTTGACGATAAAACTTTGTGTCGTGCAGTCCTCAATGGTACAAGGGTGAACCTTCGGCTCTGAAAACCCGTATCGATGATGTTTCGTTAAATGGTTCGTACGCTGACACTTGTTGATGGGCCAACATTGAAATATGCAACAATTTGCAGAAGAGTTGCACGTCTGTCAGTGTTTATAGATTCTCGTCAGTGTTCGTTGGTCCCGTTTCAGCATTATCTTTTTCTGGCCTCAGCGATGTCGTATACTCGATGTTTTACTCGATTCCTGATATTCACGGTACACTAATGAAATTGTCGTACGTGAAAATTCAAATTTCATCGCTACCTCGGAGATGCTATGTCCCATCTCTCACGCGCCAACTATAACACCACGTTCAAACTCACTTAAATCTTGATAACCTGTCATTGTAGCAGCAGTAATCAATCTAGCAACTGTTCCTGACACTGGTTGTCTTGTATACGCGTTGCCGACCGCAGCGTCGTACTCTGATTGGTTCCAGGTCTCTTTATTTGCATACGCATGCCAGTACCAGTTTATTTGGCTCTTCAGTGTCATATATATATATATATATATATATATATATATATATATATATATACAGGGTGTTCCGTAACAAATTGTACAAACTTTGAGGGGAGTTAGAGGGGATGATAACAAGCAAGAATCACCTAGGAACATAGGTTCGGAAGCGCATAGTTTACGAGCTACATATTTACAAAGTTGTCAAATTGTATCAGAATGGTTCGTTATTACGACAGTCGGTTATTATCATTTCGGTGCATTTTTTTGGGCAACATTCAGCAAAATTTCCACAGCCGCTTTAGCCTTTCTTAAATATTTAATGTTATGCAAAACCTTTGTTGGATATTAAATTAGTGACTACAGGTTTTGTGTGTCTATAGTACTTGAGCATCGCTTTTGCGACCCTATGTTCCCATGCGATTTGCTTCAAATTATCGTCCCCTCTAACAACCCTTAAACTTTGTCCCAATATTTAAGGGACACCCCAGGGTGGTAGGGGACAAGGGGAAGTAAGGGTTTAAGGGGAGGTAGGGGACATCACAAGCAATCAAAATTGCAGAACAATCCGTAGTCAGGAATGCCTTCATAAGACGCTAGCTGGCATTGTTCACAGAAGCACACGTGCTCTCTCTCAGTAGTCATTTTAGCTGCAAGTGCCCACAGAGAAGTAAGGAACGTTTCACGGATGCGGAGCTTGCAGATATAAACCTTATTTATGGTTTGGCAAACGGAAATGGAAGAACGGCTCAGAGGCTGTATCGGGAAAGGTATTTGCAGAGAGAAACACCGGACCATCGAATGTTCAATAATTTGCATCGCAATTTGTGGCAATATGGGTCCCTACGAAATCATAGATATGATCACGTCAGGCCACTACATAGTCATAGTCTAAGAATGGAAGAACACGTATTGCGTAACGTCAGAAGAAATCCGAGTACCAGCGTACGAGCCGTAGCTCCTGCTGTTGGAGGATCTACGACGTCCGTTCATCGCTCTTTGCGACGTGCACGCTTAAATCCATATTATCTACAACGCGTACAGTTACTGCTCCCCGCAGATTATCTTATTCGTGAACGTTTTGCACACTGGTATCTCAATCAATGTAGCCAAGATGTAACTATCTTATTCGTGAACGTTTTGCACACTGGTATCTCAATCAATGTAGCCAAGATGTAAATTTCTCATCCTGCGTTTTAATGACGAATGAAGCATACTTTACGCGAGATGAAATGTTCAACTCCCACAATGCTCATTTGTGGGCTGGTGAGAATCCCCATGGCGTAAGATTACAAGCTACTCAGCATCGTTTTCAGTAAATGTTTGGGCTGGTTTGGTTGGTGACGTCTTAATTGGGCTTTATTTGTTGCCATCTCCACTGAGATCTCAACAATATCTCATCTTTCTGCAAGAGGTTCTACCAACATTACTTAACTCTGTGCCACAACATGTCAGACGCCATGTGTGGTTTCAACATGATGACCTTCCCATTATGGAACACATGTTCGGGAACATCTGAATCGTGTGTTTGGTCACCGATGGATTGGTCTTGGTGGACCAGTTCCCTGGCCACCACGCTCTCCTGATTTAAACATCGATTTCTTTCTTTGGGGTTTTTTGAAAAGTGCTGTATACGCAACTCCTGCGGATTCAGAAATGGATCTTGTTGCAAGAATCGCCTGTGCTGCTGCAGATATCCAAGAAAATCCGGGTGTATTTGAGACAGTTCGCCAGTCTATGGTCCGACGGTGTAAAGCGTGTTTCGGTAACAATGGTGGAAACTTTGAACATAATTTATGACATTTTCTAACATTATTTACATCAAACGTGTAATGTCTTTGACCAATAAACATTTCGGATGATCCCAATCGTGTGTCTCATTGAACAATATTAATTTTTAAGAAAGGTTAAAGCGGTTGTTAAAATTTTGCTGCCTGTTGCTCAAAAAATGCAACGAAATGATAATAAAAAACCGTCGTAATAACGAGCCATTCTGACACAATTTGACAACTTTGTGAATATGTAGCTCGTCAACTATGCGTTTCCGAACCTATGTTTCTTGGTGATTCTTGCTTGTTATCGTCCCCTCTAACTCCCCTCAAAGTTTGTACAATTTGTTACGGAACACCCTGTATATATATATATATATAAAATTTGTGATTATTGTTGTTATAATTGCTATTATTTTATTACATTTCTTTTAAACTGTGCGCTGTCTTCGAAAATAAACTAGGGCTTAATAACCAGATGTTTAAGTACGTACTTGCTTTAAAAACAAAAAATGAAGACAAACTTTAAGTTTTTTGCTAAGCATCAGAATTTTACTTTTAAAAATGAAGTGATTGGATATATAATTTCTTTAGCTTCTTTTAAAAAAAGAATGATACTTGTTTGGTCTTAAAAATAATTCTAATTATACTTAAAAATGTAGACTGTACAAGACAGCTGCTGTGCACATCCATGCTAATGATAGTTCAGAGTCTAATTATGTTGCTTTAAAGTATATTAAATTGAAAAGTGAGCCATTTATTAGTTCGAATACAGAATAAATTAAATCAAATTTTCTGAAGTTTAAAAACTTGTAAAAAGTCTGCCAAACTATATCTTGAACGTTTGAGAACGAAAATTCTCTTCTTTTGTTTTGAGATATTCATTTGAAATCTTGACTCAAAAAAACATCTTTTTCAAATTTTAGCAATCCCTGCTTCACAAACAGACGCAAAGCGCTTGATTTAAAGCCCAGATAACTCTTGCTCTGTACGGGGCTTCATTTACACAAATCGCAAGCCAACGATTACGTAAATCGCATCCCACCGCGTGAAATTATTTTTGCGTTGTTGACAGCTCGGCTCTCGAGATTCGGCGAGGAATGTAAATTAATTTTGCTCCAGTCAATTCGGAGCGAAAAAGGGACGACGCAAATGAAATATCGATATATGCAAAGCAGAAAGCATCAAAAGGATGCTTTTCGAATCTTCGATGAATTTTTGATGAGCCCTTGTTTTCTTACTCAAGGAATCTCGGAGCCTTCTTAGAATGAATTTGATTCATTCCGTGGGACATGCATTAGATTCTCAATATTTGGAGTTATAAATATGCTGTATTATTCGAAATAAGATCAAGATATGCGCATTGGTAAATGTATTACAATGATACATTCTGAAGACCTGAATCCGTTCGTTTCTTTCAACCCTCTAATTGCTCGTAAACTCCGACTCATTTGATTTTTTGGACTCGAGGTAATAATAAAAATAAAATGCATTTCCCAATTTTTACTTTTTTCTCTCTGTAATTGATGCAGAAAATTTCAAAAACACTCAAGTTAAACAAACAGCAATTGTCAAAATAAAATTATAAATAAATAAATAAAAATGCTCATCATTAAAAACCGACTGTGTGTATGTATGTCCACCTAAATTTTGTTCTTCATTAGATGTTTGGCGTCATCGTAGATGTTACGTGATAGTCACGTGTCAGTGATAATCTTCAAGATTCAAGAGTGCCAAACGTGGAGACATATGGCGATTTCCCCTTAATTTTACCGCAAAAATATGTCACCAAAACGGTACCAACTTGGCGAAATTACTTGATTTTCCCGCCAACCCCATGGCCAGAGATAACGGCATTATTATTTCGTTCGTCATTAAATATATTTTGGCTCAATAACGGACTTACCGCGTAACATATGTCTGTTACTGAACCTTTTTAAAAATTTTAATTTAAAATATTTTTTCTAGAAATATTCAAATTTAAATAGTCTTTTGGGAGCAGAATCCATGTTTTTCATAAAATTCATGTAATGAAACAAAAATATAATATACTTAATCTTTTGCAGGGTGGTCTAGTGCCAAAATTGATACTTGTTTTCTGTCTTTAAATGGAAGTGCCCCATTTGCTTCATCATAAAGAAGATAGAAGATTATAATCAACGTCAGTTTTCTTTCTGGAAGTCATAAATCTTCATCTTTCAATATTGTACATCCTTTCAGCTCAATATGCTTTGTTAACAAATGACTTGTTTCCTTTCTCTAGTGAGGGACTTTTTAGTAATGCACTTGTTAGCCATCCAGGACGATCAATCATTTTCGCGAAGTCAAGTTTAGAGTTGAGATGATGGTTTGTGTCACAAAGCAAGAAGTTTATGTTCAGCCAACTTTGTAAGCTAGCATTTATATCCTAATTACTCGAAATAATAGCTTCGCGTTAAGAATTAGACTTTCATATTCATACGCTATCTATTTTTTCATCCATCTAATGTTCTAATTTTATGATTTGTTTTTCTTATTTAGTCTTTGTTCAGGAAGAATTTATTAGATTCGTGTTCCAAGCTCATCTGTAATCTAATATCCAGAAGAACTGTTTTTTTCTAACTCATTTTTTTTTCAACTGAAGAGTTTGCTCAACTCGTTTAACTCCCCAAATAAAAGATAATTTTGAAGAAAGTTTTTATTTTGACTATAATATTAGTTTGGTAGATTCATTGAAAATACGTGAAGTCATGATGACGAATAAAATCAAAATGCTTTGAAACAGCTATTAGTATGAGGGAAAATGTCTATCTTCCTGATATAGTTTATTCGATGGATGACGATGACAGTTATTTTATCACGAAAATAATTGAAAAGTCAGCTTAGAATCTTTTAAGTATGGCTATTGAAGACCTGGAAAGTTTCATTTAAGTTTCAATGCGTGAAAATCCTTAATGTGTGGTGATAAATTAATACATTAAGTCCTGCTTTGGGGAGTCTTTTTTTGTTTCTAAGGCAGGGATTCAAGTGAAACAGGCGATCGCAAACTGCAATGGCTACTGGAAATGAATTACATTAGAACGTTTCTTGACACTGGAAATGAATTACATTAGAACGTTCATCGTAACGTCAGCGTGACGTTTGCCTATGAAAAACGAGCTAGATAATACGTCACAGCCTACTTGGCGAATAAGAGGAGATCGCCGACTGCTTGTGAGCTCTTATTGGCTCCGCTCGTAGTGACGTCAGTGCCAAGTTAAGTTAATGATAATGTAATTCACTTCCAGTAGCGATTGCAATTCGAAGAGATCGCAGTGCTGTTTCACTTGAATCCCTGCCTAAGAAGTTTGAGATGTGACACAGCTTGGGATATGAAGCGTTCAGCATGATGTACACTGCTTGACAATATTGCTAAGGAACAATTACGTTTTTTGGAATAATTATGAACAATGATTGAAGAAACAGAACTAAGTACATATTTAATAGAGAAGATGTGCCTTTATTATAACTGCAAGATAACCGTAGATATGACCGCATCAATGAAGTAAAAACTTAAAAAAAAAAAAACCTCCTTGGATGATTTTCAAATACCCACAAAAATTGATCTTAATGTCAGAGTGATGCAGA
Organism: Uloborus plumipes; assembly: GCA_038373865.1. Classification (NCBI taxonomy): domain Eukaryota; kingdom Metazoa; phylum Arthropoda; class Arachnida; order Araneae; family Uloboridae; genus Uloborus; species Uloborus plumipes. The sequence goes on from JAXGGA010000864.1 coordinate 122,930, forward strand.
CATAAGTACCTTACGTCTGCAAATATAAGTACAATGACGTTGTGATGTAACGCATCCAAGTTCAAAGATGTGAAGCGGTTTTCTGCCATTGTGCATGATGCCTGCGCATGGGCAGTACCGAACAAGTTAAAAAAAAAAAAAAATTGTGCCCCCGAGAACATGTTTCACGTTCTCTCCACAGCAGTTAGTGGCTGGAATCACTAGCTACACTGAAACGAGATTCGTCGGAGAACTTCACTCTAGAGCAATTTTGGCTGTCTCAACCAACATGTTTCTGACACCTGTGTAATCTTGTTCGATGATGGCTTGGTCTGATGCAAGTTAACGGCTTCCGTGCATACCTACCAACTTATTATATCGCCGTGAGATTAACCTAGAGTCTATGGGGTAAAAAAAGGTAAAATTTGACAAAAGTCACTTAAAACATTATGTAACTTTTTTTCTAAATAAAATGTCAAAAACTGGGTTCCGAGGTGCACATCTACGGCAAAACTTCAAATTCGATCCTTCTGGGCCTTACCGTTTCCCAAGGAAGTGCGCCACAAACAAATTTCTTATTTTTTTTATATGTATAGGTTTATTTTTAGGCGGGTCCCCTAAACTCTCACGGGCCCCTGAGGCTTGCTCTCCCCCTTTCGACGGTCAAGCACTGCTAACTCCCCTTTGACACAAACAGCCACTGTTTCAAGAAGCAAATCCGCTTCAAAACGAGCCATAATTTGTGGACGATCCCTAGGCAATTCTCAGTAAACACCTTGATTATGGTTCGACACCACGGCATAACACCCATTTCATTACCTCGTTTTTCAAAAAAATATGTTAAATAAAGCAGTAAGTAACCGTCCCTAAGCCTGGGCTAAGGCAGGTTTTGCCGTAGATGGGCGCCTCGGAGCCCAGTTTTTTCCATTTTATTAAGAAAAATAAGCTATATCATGTTTTGGTTTGACTTTTGGCAAATTTTAGCTTTTTTTACCCCACAGACTCCATGATAAGCTCACGATGATATAATAATGCTAGTACTCAAACTAACTTGGATACAGAAGTGCCAAGTAGGGCTAAGCATAAAACATAATGTAAAATAAAGCTACACGTAACTGTCTCATAACTAAAGCTATGGCAGAAGTGCAAGCTAAAGCCGAACAACTCAATACAGCATCCAAAGATTGCTCTTATTTGGGGTTTACCTGTCTTAGGCCAGGCTGCAGAAACTATTTGGAAAGCTCTTTCAAGAATCTACTGTGGGGTACTTAAGTATTGGGTCATTTAAAAAGTCTCCGCTCTTTTTTCGTAAGTTTTTGAGTAAGAATTTTTTTATTTGAAGATTAATTTTAATCTAAGTGCATATGCTCATTATTATTTATGACCTTTGGCTATTCCCTCGGTAACTGCATAATTTCGATGGTGTAAAACTTCTGAGGTCTATCGGCGAAAAATTTAGCCAAGTGATTTTCAGCGACTGTTCAGTTAGCCAATTTTTTGCCATCAAAAGAATTTTTCAGAGACTGAAACTCATGATAATCAAAATTAGCAAGGTCCGGCCTATACGTTAGATGCACCAAAAGTTCATAACCAAGTTTCTTCGATTTATTCTAAGTCGTCAAAGATGAGTGTGGCTTTGCATTATCATGATGGAACACTACTCCTTTTCTGTTGGCCTATTCTGGTTGAATTTTCTTGATTGCTTCATTGAAACAGTTCAGTTATGCACAATAGAGGACATAATTTACTGTTGCGCCAGGTTGTATCAGTTCATTATGAGCAATGCCCTGCCATTTCTACGAAACACCTTTTTACAGTCAATCCTGGATTTGAAGTCGTTTGTGGTGGGTCACAGCCCTTTACCGAGTTCGCATGCATTTCATTGTCTCGTATCTAATCCATTTTTCATCTCCTGTAATAATTTGCTTCAAAAAGAATCGATTTCGGATCTCCTTAGATGCGTTTTACTGATGGTAGCTCTGTCGATCAATTTTTTTTTCGGTAATTCTTGTGTCACCCAAACATAGAGCTTCTTTGAGCAACCTGTTCTCTTCAGAGGATCCCAAACTGTTATGTGGATGATGCTAAGCGTCTCCTCCATCTTTTAAGAGTTTACGCGTTGGTCCCGCTAAACCAGTTGAAAAACTTCATCGACTTTTTCAGTGAATAGCCGACTAGAGAGAGGTGTAGGGCCATTCCATGAAAAGTGAAACCAATTGGTCAAAAATTCATATTGAAGTTATATTGCTATGTTATACATCATTTTAAAGCTTAAGATGTATATTTTAAGAATCCTGCATTGGTTTTTTGGTGAGAGTTAGAATAATACTTGTTTTCTTAGTTGGAAGTACGGATATTCACGAACTTGTAAAAATCAGAAAAAAGAACACATTTTCAAATGCATATTTCTCATCGAAAAATAAAAACAAAAATAACTACTTGTAGCACAATTTTAACTACTAAGACGGTACTATAATAATATGCATTCATTAATTTCTTTTGAATTGATCTAAATGGTGTAATTGAAGTTTGAAAAAAAGAAGTTTGATGTTACGTCTGTAACAAAAAAGAAGCAAAAGTTGTCATTACGTCCTAAAAAATCAAAATTAAAAAAAACCCTTAATGTTCCTTTTGGCAAATTCTTAGAGTAATTGCCCACCATAGTTAAAAATATTGCAACTGATTTAGTTTCAAAATTAATACTGTTACAGACGTAACATTTCGGACATAACAAATGGCTCTATGTTACGTCCGTAGCAAAAGTAAATTTCCAATTAAATAGGTAAAAAGCACAGGATGAGCAATACATGTATATAGCATAATATGGTACGAGTACTAAAGTTTCTGGTATTCTGATTTTGAAATTTTTAATTATGTCGGCATGTAATTGAAATTTATTTCTTAAGATTAATAAAATACACATATGGTATAACTGATTATAATTTATACCTCAACTGGCATTTTTTTGTTACGTTACATGGAAAGGGAGCTGTGGATGAAGTTGGGGGTATGGTCAGGCACCAGGTGTGGCAGAGAGTAAGATCTAGAACAGCATTTGTCAACGACGCTCTTTCCTTTTTTCAGTGTGCAAACTCCATTGCAGAAAAAGTTAAAATTATTTATATGCCCCAGGAAAATGTTTTAAAGCTGACGTCAAAATTGGAAGAACGGTGGGTTAACATCGCGAATTTGCCAAAAGCCCGCGAAATGCATTGTTTTCGAACAGAATACGAAAATGCCGTTCGAATTTCGAGAACGTCGGACGAAAAAGGACACATTTTTTCATTCAAAAAATTATCAAAATTGACCAACTGTCACCAAGAAGGTTAAATTTTAGTTTGGTACTAGTATTCTGCTATATCATCCAACATTTTCAAATTTTTAAGTTCTCCTAAGACCAATCACTGATTCCAGGGAGGAATTTACTTTTTCCGATTTTTTTATGTAGCAGCCCCATTATGCATTAATTTTAAGAATACAAGTAAATAAATTTGTGTGAAGGCCCTTCTAAACTTTTCTTATGTCAATCTTTCTTGGAAATAATTGTCTTAAGATGCATTAATTCATTGTTACATATTGATATATTGGCATATGCTCTCAACTCCCCTAGACTTACCCAAATTTTCTAAAACTGTTACAGTATAACTTAAAATATTCAAATAATGTGTTAATTAATGCTACTGTATTGTTTTAGCACAAAAATCTTTGTTTATTCCTGCTTTAAAATACTGTTTTCTACTTTCAAATCAGAGATGTTACGTCTGTAACACCACTTTGTTTCGTCCGTAACAAGTTTATGAATTTTTTTCACAAATTCGGCAGTCAAAATCCACACAATCTTTATGGTTTTAGAAAGCTTGAAGTCTCTAGAATACGTATTAAAAAAAAAAAGTTCAAAACTTCCGTATAATTCAGAGGAATATTGTAAGTTGTATGACATAGTCGAGTTTTTGCTGTTTTGTGAATTACGTCTGTAACAGGCAGTTTTTAATTTCTGTATTTTTTTGTAATGAAGCAATCTGCACGCAAATTTAATGTAGCATAAACATCATCAAGTTACACTACAGGAAAAAAAATTGAAGACTTTCGTCTGCCCAAACCAGAATTATTAGTGTTCAAAGTCTGCGATTGTTACGTCTGTAACGATGGAATTGCCCTGTATCTTTGACAGCGGATTTTCTGGAACGGAATAGAGTATACTTCTTTTGTTTACGGCGTTCACTCATTGCATCCTTACATAACATTTTTAAAAAACATCGGCCGTTCTTGTGGCGTTATTATCTTTTTTGCAGTGAAAAAGCATTACCTATCGTATTTTTTAGATATTTCAGTCATTTTTAAAGCACTATAACTTTTTACTCGATTGGCGAAATACTTGACACGTCGTGGTCACAAAAAGATAGCCTGAAATGACACCTTTCAAACGAATACTCATATAACTCAATTGGATTAGTGTTGCTCGAAATATATACGTCAAAACATCTGGTTAGAAAAAAGCGCGAGGACTTTTTAAATGACCCAATATATAGCTCTGCTTTGGTGAGATGAAGTAACCTTCCGAGAGTTTATTACTTCTTGAGTTAGTCAATGAAACGGTACGGCGTTTGGGGGCTGAATTTAGTTAAGTTACTTTCTCAACAGTATTGCGATAACGCAACAACGCCGACAAGAGTTTAACTTTTGAGTAAATTCTCTAAGAAGAATTTAACCTTCGTAAGGCAAAGCTTCAACTTACAATAGCCAAATGATGTATTTAAACTCAAAATATCATTCTAATTATATTATTTCTTTTAAATTCGAAGATCAAGTGCCTAGTTTTTTAGTTTATTAACCCATTAATGCCTAGCGTCCCTTTTTAGGGACGGTCCGAAAAGTTTCTGAATTGTCCAAAAAATAAGCATTTCAAAAAAATAATAGTGTTAAATTATTAATGTTTTATTTTTTCAATGCATTATTAAGAGATTGCAGCACATAACCATTGGAATCTTTGGATACAACGGTCCAAATATCTTTTCCAAATATCTTTGGGAATGAATGTCAGGCATTAATGGGTTAATTTATTACTTTGAATTCGAATGAACTCATACATGAGCAAACAACAAACACGTCTAAGAGGCCACCCTTTGGTACGTGAAGTGAATCCCACATAAGGACATGCATGGAATCGATAGGTATCAGGAGCGCCCCGATGAGAGGTCGACCTCCCAATAGTTTCCGTATTCGGCCCATTTTGCTGACGGTTCGGCAATTTGAAGACAATATTGCAACATTGAGATTATTTGTTCTTTTTAATTTTTAGAATTGGTTTTCTTGAAAGATGCCTGATGTTTTTTCTCACTAAATGTTATGCATGTATGACACGTGTGCATGCTTGTATTTAATTATTCGGCAAATTCATAATTTCCCCCCTCCCAAAAAAATTTAGCTCGGGGCTCATCCCCTGATAGGTGTATAATTTATTTCCAAATTTTTTTTTAGAGTTTTGGAATACATTTTGAACTGGCAAGGGGTGAAAACCTGAGTGCCAACATGTTTTCTAGTTTGAAAAACTGGTAACACTTTCTTACATTATTAACAATGCTGTTAAAAAGTTTGTGTGTCACTAGTATTTTGTGAATCAGTGAGAATAGAACAAAGAGTTTAAGTCTTATAATATATTATAGTGACTAATAATAACGCATCATTAAAAAGTTTTATTGCACAAAAACATAGCATTTGTCCAAATGTATTTTAATGCCAAATTCAGTATTTTGAAATTGCGTTTTATTTTTAATTAAAATCGCTTTTCTTCGCCATCAAGTAACAAAAAAATCAAGTTTCTATCGATAAAACATTGAAAGGAAAGAAAATCAATTTTCATAAAATAGTAGCGTTGGATTTGGAATTTGAAAAGGAAGGAAAAAAATGCTTTTAAAATCTGATCTAAGAACAGTTCTTTTATCTAAATCTATATCTCCGAAGCAGCGAGATTGAGCTTTCTTTACTTTTCTTCTCTGATGTTTCCGATTGAATGAAACATTTAGAAGCTTGCAGCAGACGGAGAAAAAGTTGAGTTACTTGTGCGAGAAATGAAAGCTAAATAAAACCATTTTAATTCATACAGAGACTCCACTTTTCAAAGGTGATGTCAAAAGAAGCAATGTAGCGATGGAAAGGATACGTTCTCACCAAGATGCGATAGAGAATATCCAAATGGAATAATTTGAAGAATTTCATTCAAGCGGTTAAAATTTTGTAGTAGCGTAACATTTAGCGGACATTGTCTGTCCCTTAGTGACAGAAATAATAGTGTCATATTTTCATTAAAACGTTAAAAAAGCTGTGCATTCGGAAGTAATAAAAACCAGAGGAAGAAACGATTGTTACATTGACACACGGAGAGAGAAATACGTTAAAAAAAAAGAATTTTGGCATTTTGAATTCAGATTATGTTTGCCGATAATTAGAGGTGGACTTGCAGCACCTGAATGTTGCACCAGTAGGAGCAGGTGCCTGGCTCTGGGCTCCACGATATGAAGGCCTGGGAAGCGAGTTACAAGAGTAGGCTGGTGAGTAACGTTGGCAGACTGCCAATTTGAAAGAGCGACTACAGGACGTCTGAGATCCAAAAAGAAAACCTATAGCATTTGATATTTTTTCCGGCTATCTCAAACGCATTTGCGCATGTCTTAGGTCTCTACTGATTTCGTCAAAATACGGGTGATGGTAATTAGAGAGAGACAAGGAATGTGAGGAGATTTTGCTTTTCGTTTTGTCTTGTTTTTCATTGGGTTTGTTTATTAGGCGTGTTGTTTTCTGTTGATGTTCTTTTTTCTTTTTTAGTTTATTCCCCTTTCTTATTTCTTCTCGAAAAATAAAATTATGTCGGACTATGCAGAAATGCAGCCATGGCGCATTTTCTTAATCAAGCTGTCACCCTTTTTTGAAATAGAATCGTTCAAGGGTGCTAGGTGCTCCTTTCGAAGTTGGACAGCGGCAGTTTGTCAAAGTCAAACACTAACTATTTATTCACATCTATCTATCTATCTCTAGGGGAGACCGGGGCTAGTTGGCATAAGGGGTACGTTGGCATTGTGCTTTTATTTTCTAGTACATAATACCCACAGCACTGCCGTCTTTATGAGACATACTAGGCAACCCACTGCGTCATCCACAAAAGCTATAGTGTCTTACTAGCGTGCGTTCGAAAAATATGGATTTTGTTGTGTTTTTCGTTCTAGTAAGTAATTTTTTTTCTGATTTACTTTTCGTTTTTCAGTACCCTTAAAATTTTTGTTCAAGTACTCCAATTTTATGGTGGAGGCAGTGACCAATTGCCTGGGGACTGATGCAGTTATTGCAATCCCAGTCTATTGTATTTCGGGCAGGCACGCCCTGTTTTCTAGAAAATGCCTTTGGGGTTAGTTGGCATTTTCAGCTTGGGGTATCTTGGTATAGCCCAGTGATCTATGCCAACTTACCCCACCATGATTTCGCATTGTTATAGATACCTACATAGACCTACCTTCAGTCCCTTCGTCCCTTCTACTAGTATGGGAAATGCTATTGTTGAAAATGTTCTTACTACTAGTAGGGGTAGGTACTAATGTTAAAAATGTCCTTAGTGCTAGCCTTGATAGGAGTGAACCTTCAATCATTACTAGTGCAACACGCTCCTCCGAAAAACGTCGACTTGTGACCCCTAAAGCTATTCAGCCTTTTCCAAAAGCAAGGCCACGTAACGGACAATCAGAGGAAAAAAAGATGAGGCACTATACATGTACAATCCGAACTAACACCACAGTTAAAAATGAACTGGCCAAAGAAAAAGGTGAGAGAGAGAAAAAAAAACACTTTTTGTTGAAGGGGCAAAGAAAGACACCAAAAACCAAGAATACGAAATCAAAGAATATTGCGAAGAAACGAAGGAAGAAATTAGTAGCACTCAATCCGATGACATTTGCTAATACTATCCGAATGCTTTTTTTTTTTTTTCAAAAATACGCCATCCCTTTGTACATATTCAACAATGTTAAACTATCCGACTGCTGATAGTGAGTATAGCTATGGTTTCTTGTTTCCTCAGCAAACTGATGAGAATAAAGATGAGCCAATTTTACTGAGTCTAGTCTACCCCAACCAACACTTCCTACAAAGCCCCCACCTGAAGATGAAACAGCATTAAAAGCTGCTATTGGAGTTGATTACGTGAGTATAGGGTAGTGAAATATGGGGCACGCAAGTATCCACGGCAAATACTTAAAGTCGATAACGAGGACTTTTTAATCTCCATTATGGTGAAAACTACAAAGTATTGGAAGTGAGAAAAGCCACCCACGCAGTCTAGTGCACCAACAACAAAGTTTTGGGGGAGATGAACCCCCTCCATCTAGATGAGTAAGGACACATCTTTTGCAGTTGACATGAAACATTTGCAACCTACCCACAATGCCCATACATGTTTTTTTAAACTTTGTTTTGACATCCCAAGTAGCATCAACTCATCGGATTTTGCTCGGCCGATCATCGAATTCCTCGTAAACTGATCCCGTAATGCACGATGACATCGTTCCGATCAGTATCCGAGCACGATTTTCATCGGAAAGCGATATCCTTCCGATTAACTTTCCCGATGAAAATAAGCCGAGCATCCAAAATTGATCCTACTTTGATCGGCACTGGACTGCACTGTTCGTAAATTGCTCCAAATCTCATCGTACTTCGAGCAAAACTCATCGGATTTTGCTACTCGGATTTTGTTTGGCCGATGAGACATATTGGAGCAATTCCCGATGAGAACTCATCGAATCCGATCATCGGACGATGAGAATTTCATCGGGTTTCAATGAATGGCCGATCATCGGCCGATGAGATTATTCTGCTAAGGATATTACCTCATAATCTTTTGAAACAAATATTTAAAAAATAAAAAAATGTTATATTTCTGCATATTTACCATTTCAATCAATGTTATTCTAACATACCCCCAACTTACCATGACTCCGGGCATGGGCGCCCATAAGGGGGGGCAAGGGGGGCTCGAGCCCCCCCCCCCTTGGAAATTAATACTTTTTCTGCTTTTAGTACTATTTATTCAGAAAAGATTTAAAACTTTTTTTTCTTCACCCATTAATGAATAAGTTATCAAAAATGCCAAATTGTAATAACTCTAATCTACACTGAAATCGCTTTCAGAATTATAACATTGTGTCTCTTCCTACTTTCTTCAATAGAAAAAGAAAGGCAGATTCATGGATGAACCGGCGCCGCATATGCATGGGAAACTCCCCCATATCTGCGGACTATAGCTGTTGGGTCATTCCATTTTGAATCAACAAATTTTAAAAAAGTTGTTGCATCATTATTTTTGATTTTGATGAAAATTTCCCAGACCTGAAGAAAATATACATTTTAGTAAAAAAATATACCGTTTGACATATAGGCCATTTTTGTTGTTGGCAACAGCAAAACTGGGGCATTTAGGATACTTAGTTTTATGAATTATAACTTTTTTTCTATCAAAGATTTTGAGCTCAAACATAGCTAATTGAAACCTAAGAAAGAGAGCTTTTTATATACCAAGAAATTTCAGATTAAAAAATAAATATTTTCCAAGGTCAAAGTTTGATGAAAATCTCATTTTTTACTACTTTTCAAAATTAAAAAACCCATGAAGGGTTTGGAATAACAAGCCCTATTTTGATATCATATATTCATATGCGTGGTTACTTATTATACAAAAAAATTAGCTTGTTACTCTGTCCATTTTATGAGCTGAGCCCCCCTAAAGTTGCAAATTTTCAAAAAAAATTTCAACGCTAAAAAAAATGCATGTGAGGGTAATGTAAAAATCATTTTATTGGTGGAATCTTAAGTACTTTTTACATTAAAAAAATGTAACAAAAGTTGCTTTGTTATTCAAAGGCGCTTGGCAGCTATGGGCATCTGAATTTTCATATAATTGCACTGAAGCAACACGATTATTTTTGTAATTAATCTCAGATTTTAGTGAAATTTAATTGTATTCTTAATTGCTAGTTTTTAATTATAGAAATGACAAAGAAGTGTTATGAAGTAACATATTTACACTTTTATAAGATAACTAGTTGACCCGGCAAACGTTGTTTTGCCATATAAATAATTTCCTAGTAATTTCTAGTGTTGACAAAAAATAGCTTACTTATTGTAAGTATGTATGTATGTATGGTAGAATGTGTATATTGTATGTATGTAAGAATGTGGTATATGCGTGAAATAAGCATGGAGCGCTGTGAACGATGCGGGAATATAAAAATAACAAAAGGCAAACATTATTTTTAAGTTATTATAATTTATTCCTTAAAATTATATATCATTAATTAAACAATTACGACAGTAACACTATTAAACAATATCAATCTCTTAATGCTATAGCGTGAACAACATTTTTTGTTAGTCCATCTTTAGCTAACACAAACAAACTGGATGGTTTACCCACTCGAGAGCATGCCACGTATAATTGTCCGTGTGAAAAACATGGTGTTCTCAAATCTAAGCCACAAACAGACATCGTTTGACCTTGGGATTTGTTGATAGTCATTGCAAATGCCAATCTAATCGGAAACTGAATACGTTTGAATTGAATTGGCACATCTGTAGGTATAATAGGAATCCGTGGTATGAGTATATTTTCACCTCTGAACTTGCCATTTAAAATCCTGGCTTCGATCACGTTTTTCATTAATTTTTGAATGACTAATCGCGTACCGTTGCACAGCCGGGGCGGGTTCAAATTACGAAGCAAGATAATTGGAGATCCAACCTTTATTTTTTAAAAATTTGTGTCACTTTAATGGTCGTTCATATCCCCCCCCCCCTCTCTCGCAGTGAAAAAAAACTTTACACAGCAGATTTTGCCTAATAACTCAACACTCATGGTGTTTGATACATTTTATTTGTTTGTAATGATGTTTTTTGGTCACAACCAATATGAAAATCACAAAAAATAGTTACTTTAATTTTTAACATATATTTATCATCTTCAGAATTTTTGACTTTTAATTTTACTTTGAATTTGACGTAAATGCAAGGTATAAAATACAGAATTTTATAAAGGTACAAAAATTAACATAATATAATTGATAGTGTACATAATTTTTTAAAAAATAATATAAGTGCCGCAAATCAAAAACCATTTATTGCCACAATCGATTCAAAGCCCCCAAAAATGGCGCGAACGTCCATAAGAAAATTCTACAGCATCGAAGGACCCCATTGCCAATTTTAACAAAGATCCTACCAAAACTGTCATTTTGTACTATAAAAAAATATGGGGTAGATCCCCATGAAGGGATGTACCTGCATAAGGACATTACAATCATTAAAATCATTCAAAAAAAAAAAAACATGCAGCTGGGCCTGGATTCGATCTCATTCCATCAGGAACTTCAACCTGACGCGCAAAACCACTTGACCATCGGGTCGCTCATTGAAGTAAGGATTTACGATAACACATATTGTTTTAGTTCAGTAGATCAGATGTTATGTGCGAACAAAAAAAATTTATGGGTGGACTACCCCTAACATTTAGGGGGATGAAAAATAGATGTTGGCCGATTCTCATAGATACTGGATAAGCACAAAAAATTTCAGCAAAATCGGTCAAGCCGTTTCGGAGGAGTATGGCAACGAAAACTGTGACACGAGAATTTTATATATTAGATTTAAAAAAATTATCGTCTAAATCTCTTAACGCTCTCTTGTAGAACTATTTTCTTTAGTGTTTCGTCTCACAGAGAAGAGTTGATTAATGTTCGCTCATCACAGGTGTGATATTGTGACCTCTTCCTTGTGCACACCATAGTTCTGATGCAGTCAAGATTTTCAAAATGTCTTGCAACTGAATCCAAGTTTAGTCATCCTCACTTGATTTTTTTAAGTGACGTTCCTGGCCCTTTCGGATGAAAATAATTTATTCTGTATTGTTCATCAACATTGACTACTTTTACTTGCAACACTTCTCCTAGCCACCAGTCACTATCATACACACGGCAAACATAATCTGACAATTTTGGTCGGATTCTTGTTTTTTGTGCAGCAGTTTCGTTTGAATATATGATAAAAAATATGGCTTGTTATTCTGAACCCTTCATGGGTTTTTTAATTTTCAAAAGTAGTAAAAAATGAGATTTTAGTCGCAAACTTTGACCTTGAAAAAAAAATATTTTTTAAATATGAAATTTATTGATATCCTATATGAAAAGAGCTTTCTTAGCTTTCCAATGAACTATGTTTGAGATCAAAATTTTTGATAGAAAAAAAATTATAGTTTACAGGACAAAGCATCAAAATGCCCCATTTTACTGTTGCCAACAGCAAAAACGGATTATACATATCAAAGGGTAAATTCAAAAAAAAAAAAAAAGTATATATTTTTGAGGTCTAGGAAATAAAAAGAATGCATATGCAAATTTCTATCAAAATCAAAAATGGTGATGCACCCCCCCCCCCCATTGGTTGATTTAAAATGGAATGATCCTATATATATATATCTTTTAACTGTAAACTATGAAGAAAATATGTGAGCCCCCCTTAAAATTTCACATATGGGCGCCCATGACTCCGGGGTAAGTTGACACTGTTGAGGCGTCTTCGAAAAACATTTTTCATTAATTCCCTAGTGAATTTTAGACGATGTTCTTAGTGTTTTTTTATAACCAGATGTTGCCATATCAGAAGCACTAATCATTTTTAGCGTGTACAGCAGAAAAAATTGGAAAAATCGAGAAGTAAAAACTATGCCAACTAGCTCCGGTCTCCCCTATATTTATCTGTAGATATGTACAGGGTGGTCTAAAAGAAACTTCCGTCACACATACATTATATAACCAAAAGTTTCATGATTTTGCTGATTACTTGAGAAATAAGAGACCAATTACTACTATTAAAATCTGTCCGCGTCTGTCTGTCTGTCCGTCTGAAGCTTGAACTCCTCAAAAACCGCTGAGCGTAGAGAATCAAACATAATACCATTCGATTCGAAATTTTCTAAGGAAGACAATAAGACCAACCGCGTAATTGTACGACGTTAATTTGCTGAGATATTAATTAAAACGTTAATTAAATTCTTTGCACTTTTAAAATTCCAAGACATTTATTTCTTTCCGTTGCCATTTTAAATTAAAGCGTTAATTAAATTATTGAACTATTTAAAATTCCAAAACTTTTGTTTCTTTCCGTACCTATTTTAAATTAAAGCGTTAATTAAATGGTTGAACTATTTAAAATTCCAAGACATTTATTTCTTTCCGTTGCCATTTTAAATTAAAGCGTTAATTAAAGTATTGAACTATTTAAAATTCCAAAAATTTTGTTTCGTTCTGTACCTATTTTAAATTAAAGCGTTAATTAAATGGTTGAACTATTTAAAATTCCAAGACTTTTATTTCTTACCGTTGCCATTTTGAATTAAAACGTTAATTAAATTATTGAACTATTTAAAATTCCAAGATATTTTTTTCTTGCCGTTGCCATTTTGAATTAAAACGTTAATTAAATTATTGAACTATTTAAAATTCTAAGACATTATCTCTTACCGTTGCCATTTTGAATAAAAACGTTAATTAACTTATTGAACTATTTAAAATTCCAAAATATTTATTTCTTTCCGTTGCGGTTTTAAATTAAAACGTTAATTAAATTGAACTTTTTAAAATGAAAGAATGTTATTTTTTTCCAATTGTCATGTTGAATACGTGTTATAACAAAGTTCTAACAATTGTTTTTATTCTAATTATTAATGACATATTTTTTCTCTGGTACCATTTTGAAAATGTGTTTATAAATAAAATTGCAATTGCTGTTTTTAGAAGGGACTTTTTTTGGCTGCGATCCAAATATTAAAAGAACTTTCTCGTTTAGAGTTTTGCAATTAATTTTACAGGAAGGAAGCGGTTTGGAAATAATTCTTTTTGGTAAGGAATTTTATATGTTATTTAGGGAGAGTGCTAAGTATGCGCTACTTGACATCGTCTTTCTTTTTGAGGAAGCATGAGCAAATAAACGCGATTGATTCTTTGATGCAGGAAAGCTTTTTAGCGAGTCGCTTTAGCGGGGAGTAGTTTGATTAACTTTTCCTTGGTGTTTTAAAGGCGAGCCGCCTTGGCGGCGAGTAGTTTATCGAAACTTTCCTCGCTACTGTAAAGGCGAGCCGCCTTGACGGCGAGTAAACTATTTAAACTTTTCTCATTACTTTAAAGGCGAGCCGCCTTGGCGGCGAGTAGTTTTCTCAAACTGTTTTCACTACATTACAGCCCGTGCAACGCCGGGCCACGCAGCTAGTAGTTCTATAACTTTTGTCGCATTTCGATTTTGTCGATAGGTTCTGAGCTAGCAGTTTTCAATAAAAGATTAAATCACCCATGCATTTAGGGGATCAGCAGCAAACTGAGGAAAACATAAAATCCAATAAACTTTTGAACATTTTGTTACTTGTTTATGTTCGGGAGCACATCTTAAAAACTAATATCTCCTCCATTTTTTTCAAAAATTCGTTTTCACAATTTAATTCGTATGAAAACGTTATAGGTAACAACCATAAGTAAGTGATCAATGATATGTTTACCCCCAATTAAAAAACGTTTTTTAATGCCTAAGGAGAAATGAATCAGCATAAAAACACCCCCAAAAGGTTCTTTTCTTTGCCCAGTCCAATGTCAAGAAACAATTAGAAAAGCTTTTATGGTTCTGTGGATAGTTTGTCTATTTTTTAGGTGCATATTTTTTTTAAAGAGCTTTTGAAATCCATGTTTCGCAAAGAAATAAATGTTTTTGAAACAAATCTCTGTAGGTTTGTGACGTATGGTAGACATATAACATTCCAAAACATAGAGAGGACAGGAGGGAAAAGGGGGGGGGATAATAAAGCCCTGCGTGTTACCATGCCATTCATTTTCACGAGATGGCAGAAAGCCAGAGACCATGAAAGGGAAAGGAATAGTTTGGCACCAGCATATGGTGCGGAAGCTCAACCGAAAAAAGAGACCCCAAATCTACTTTTTCATCTTTTTTAAACGTTATTGCGGCGAAAAAGGGAATGATTGAAGATAAAAGAAGCGGGATGAAGAAGTCAAAATGATCACGCAATCGCTCATTCCAGATGCAATTATAAGAGACCATTTATTAGTGCGATATCATTAAAAATTTGAATAAACAAGAACATTAGTAAGAAATGCGTGGCAGAAAACTTGAAAATTAAAGTGGTAGTTTTCTTAGTGAATGCTTGTATACAGATGCGTTTTCAATAAAATTGAATTCTCGTGAAAAGGTGCCCTTTTGTACCTAAATACAATATTATATGGTCATTCGAGAACGGTAAATATTAAAAAAAAAAATTCAGAAAAAAAAAAACTCATCTGAATAAAATACAAGGTGGCAAGGTGGCGCAAAACTTTAAAGAGTAATATGCAATGCACCGCCAACTCGGTTATTCCATCCATTGACTGCAGTTTCGTGTTTTTTAGCACTCGTCAACATGGAATAGGAAAGTAACCGAGCTGGAGGCAGAAATTTATCTTTTAGAAGCAAAGGGTCAAAAAAAAAAAATGTAGCAAATGTGAAATTAGAATACCCGCGAGAGACCCAGGGCCGTCATTTCAAGTTTTTCTGGGGGGGGGGGGGCAAAGGGTCCAAGCACAATACAATTTCACCGGAAAACATCAAAAATCAAGCCCACTTAAGAGCAAGAATCTGAGAGAGTCACGCCTGTGATTCATGACCTCTCAGATTTTCTCCCAAAAATTACCAAATGTTTATTATCTTATTGAAAGACCAAATCCAGAATGTTTTGCTCTAAAGTTGAGTTGTTTAGTTTTTATGGACCCCTAAAAATGAAGGTGCGGCATCAAAAATTAAGCGGATTTTCAAGACATGGAAGTTGCCGTGAGCCAAAACTCTTACCAGGAATTGTTTAACTCCAATTTTCTTTTTGTATATGGAATATAGAAGGTTGAAACTTTACAAAATGAATGTTAAATTTGTGGTAAGTTGTTGCCGTAAGGTCAGTGAAGGCCCTCAAAACAATGCATTTTTGACGTTTTTTAACGTTTTTGAGGTCCAAAAACAGCTTGTACATTTTAGTTGGCACGGCAAAAGTACTGTCATTTGAAAGACCAGTGTAAGCACTTTAAAATAATGTGTAAATAACCGAGGAAAGTTCAACGTGCTTTTAGTTGCGTAAGTCCGAAATATGAACAAGAAGTTCTGTCAAGAACTAAACGAGCGTACTTTCCCGTACATCGACATCGGCATTCTAGCATCTGATCATTATTCTCTTGATTATCTAAGACTAAAAATTATGTCAAACATACCTTTAAAAGCAAAATATACCTCTCTCATCAGATGAAATAGACACATAAAAAGTAAATAAATGAATAAATAAAGTTTTGTCGCACCTTTTAAAGAATGTAACTGTTACAGTTCTTCCGTAGAAAAATTCCTCAATTGTTTTCAAAAAAAAATTAAAAGTACAAAGTACATCAAAACACATTTTATCAAAGAAAGAAAAAAAAAAGAAAAAAAAACTCGTCCGTTGATAAAATGTCTCGAATTTCACTTTTAATCCGTTGCCAGTTGTTAAATATAAATAAAGAATAAAATGCCCTAGTGAATGAAACATTTTTGTTACAAAAAAAAATCGTCTGCCAAAAATAATAATAATAATAATAATAAATTCAATAAAACAAATGAATAAATAAACAAAAAATCGTCTGCACAGTCAGTCATTTTTTTTCGGACTGTTTACTCAAAAGTTATTAGGGGTGACAGCTTGCTTGAGCGGTTCAATGTTGAATGAAAAATTGTTCAAATCGGAAATGTAAATACGGGAATGAAGTATCCTTGAAAAGTTCTTTCCAACAAAAAAAAGTTTGTTCAAATCGGACTGTTCATTAAAAAGTTAGTATCGCGGGACCGGTTATTTGAACGGCTCAAAGTTGAACCAAAAATTGTTCAAATCAAAAAATCAAATATGGGAATGAGCTGTACTCGCCGAGATCTTTCCAACAAAAAAAAGTTTGTCCAAATCGGAATGTTCATTCAAAAGTTATTAGGGGGGGGACAGACAGACCGACCGACAGACCGACCGACACACAAATTCCCCATCTCAATACCCTACTTTCAAATTTTTAATTTTTCGATATTCATTTTACCTCTTTATTTTTTTAACTTGGCGATATTTTTTGGACTTGGCGATATTTTTTGGACTTGGCGATATTTTTTTTAACTTGGCGATATTTTTTGGACTTGGCGATATTTTTTCGATGCATTAAGCTACTTTTAATACTTTTTTCGTCTTTCTTTTATTTTTAACGGGAAAGTAGGCTAAAAATGGCATATTTTACCAATATTCAAACGGTCATAACTGCCTCTGCCAACAACATATTGATTTTTTTTTTTTACCAGTGTCATACTCTATTCTTTGTCTTAACAGAACAATTGAATACTTTGAGGCGAAATGTGAAAATTGTTTTTTCAAAAAATGTATTTTTTCCTGTACATTTTTTGTAAAAATTTTTTTTACATTTCGCCTCAAAGGACATAACTGTTCTGTTAAGACAAAGAATAAAGTATGACATTGGCAAAAAAAATATTTCAATATGTTGTTGGCAGAGGAAGTTATGACCGTTTGAATATTGGTAAAATACGACATTTTTCATATTTCGGCCTCACGCAACTAAAAGCACGTTGAACTTTCCTCGGTTATTTATACAGTATTTTAAAGTGCTTACACTGGTCTTTCAAACGACACTACTTTTGCCGTGCCAACTGAAATGTACAAGCTGTTTTTGGACCTCAAAAACGCTAAAAAACGTCGAAAATGCCTTGTTTTGAGGGCCTTCACTGACCTTACGGTAACAACTTACCACAAATTTAACATTCATTTTGTAAAGTTTCAACCTTCTATATTCCATATAGAAAAAGAAAATTGGAGTTAAACAGTTCCTGGTAAGAGTTTTGGCTCACGGCAACTTCCTTGTCTTGAAAATCCGCTTAATTTTTGATGCCGCACCTTCATCTTTAGGGATCCATAAAAACTAAACAACTCAACTTTAGAGCAAAACATTCTGGATTTAGTCTTTCAATAAGATAATAAACATTTGGTAATTTTTGGGAGAAAATCTGAGAGGTCATGAATCACCTCATAATGCTAGACGTGACAGTTCCTCAGATTCTTGCTCTTAAATGTAAATACATTGATTTCTCAAAGCCAGGGAGGGGGGGGGGAGGGGCAATTGACCCCCCTTCTTTCATTGGCGGCAACAATTTACGAGGAGGGTATTATAAAGCTTGTTCACACATATAATAAATTAGCTGACCAGGCGAACTTTGTTCCGCCTTAAAGGCAATAAATAAGATAATTTATTTATCTATTAGGATTTTTTTATTAGGAAATACAAAAAAAAAAAAAAAAAAATAAGTACCTACATTAATCATTCATTATTGTTTCTGTATTTTAGTACATAGGTTGCTCTTCACTTAAGTACCTTGTGATACACAACATTTTTTGTTTTATTATCAGGCGTAAAAACAAATAACGCAGATGGTCTTCCGACCCGTGAGCATGCCTCATATCATTGACCATGGGAAAAACAGTGATGTTCTAGATTCAAACCACAAACTTTTAAGGATTGGCCTTGTGATTTACAACCTAAACTTAACTTCACTTCAATTAATCTAAAAATTTATTTCCTATTCAATGCAAAAAAAAAAAAAAAAAAAAAATTCGATTCGGTACAGCCGTTCTTGAGTTATAAATATTGTAACTAATACGAATTCCTTTTATAAATATATATATATATATATATATATATATATATATATATATATATATATATTATATATATATATATATATATATATATATATATATATATATATATATATATATATATAGATAGATTTGCAACACAAAAAAGTCAAATAACATTTAATACACCGGTAACTCATAACCTATTTTACTGCGCTCCAGAAGCTGTCAGAACATGTGCTTTATGTCGCTCGGCGACAGAGGCTCCAAAAAAAGGCTTAGTTAAAAAGATAGTTTTTTCGGACTGCTTATCAACTGACTGCTCCATCCATAAATCCATCCAAACAAGCTTTTTTTTTTTTTTTTTTTTCTAGAAGCCATCAGCTTCAACATACATGGGGACTGCGTACTATGCGCTTTGTCTCCTGAAAAACACAGGAAAGATTTACGGCACAGAGAGGATGAAATAACATACATGGGCAAGGCGGTATTTGAACCCGCGACCACTTGCTTACGAGGAGAGTACTCTACCTCTAGGCCCACGTGGCCCCCAAACAAACTTTTGTATACATGGTGCGTCCCAAAAGTAATGCGAATGATTTTTTTTCTGGAGCAATGGTACAGCGCAGCGTGTTCTAACCAGCTGGGCCAGGTGTAGGGGGGTGTAGGCTTCAAATTGCGCCAGGTGTTTTTTAGTTGTCAGCTGCCAGAGAGACAGAACGTGAGATATAGTGAACCCTTTTTTCAGTAAATGTGACACGAGAAAATGGACAATTCGGAGGAGCAACGGTGCGCTATCAAGTTTTGTGTTAAACTTGGGAAGTCTGGCACCGAAACGTTTCAATTAATTCAGCAGGCCTTTGGAACTGATTGCTTGTCCCATTCCCAAGTTTTTCGATGGCACAAGTCGTTCATGGAGGGTCGAGAGAACATCACGAACGAACCTCGCAGCGGGCGGCCGTCAACCTTACGAGCCGACGAAAATGTGACGCGTGTGCGTGATTGTTTGAACTCTGACAGACGATTGAGCCTTCAATTGATAGCACAGACTCTAAACTTAACAAAATCAACAGTTCATGGCATTGTCACAGAGGATTTGAACATGAGAAAGGTGTGTGCCAAACTGGTTCCAAAAGTTTTGACTGAAGAACAAAAAGACCTGAGAGTGCTCCGATGCCAAGAAATGTTGGAAATGTGTGAAAAAGATCATAATTTTTTGAACGTAGTTATCACCGGCGATGAGTCCTGGATTTTTGAGTATGACCCTGTTACAAAACGGCAGAGTTCAGAGTGGCACACCACATTCTCTCCCCGTCCCAAGAAAGCACGCATGAGCAAGTCTAGGATCAAAACCATGCTCATTGTTTTCTTTGACGTCAGAGGTATTGTGCATCACGAATTTGTACCGACTGGGACAACAGTTAACTCAGTTTTCTACTTGGAAGTGCTTAAAAGACTGGAAAGGACTGTCGCCCGTCGCCGAAACGACATCAAGGACACGTGGAAACTTCATCACGATAATGCGCCGAGTCACACCGCCTTCATTATTAACGACTTCCTGGCACGGCTAACACCCCATTGGTTCCCCAGCCTCCTTACAGTCCTGACCTGGCTCCTGCGGACTTTTTTCTATTTTCTAGATTGAAAGGAGCAATGAAAGGTGAACATTGGGGCTCGATTGAGAGCATTCATGTCACATCGGCTCTGAAGGACATTCCAAAACAAGCCTTCCAAGATGCCTTCCAGGTTTGGAAACACAGTCTTCAGAAGTGTATCAATGCAAGAGGGTGCTATTTTGAGGATTTTTGACTTTTTGCATGAATATCTTCAGTAAGTGTTTTTGTATGAATTTTTTCGCATTACTTTTGGGACGCACCTTGTATATAATAGTAGTAAGAAGAACAACCTCTTTAACTGCAGTCCAGGAGCTATCCCACCACGTGCTTTCCACCTCTCAGCCTCAGAGGCGTCAAAACTTTTAAGTGACAATCGTTTCTGACAGTTTGTCACATATAAATTTCAAGGGAAGTAACGCATTTGTTTATAATTTACTTTAAAAAAAAGTCAAATAACACTCAAAGCAACGCTAACTTACAACCTATTTACTTCGCTCCGGAAGCTACCAGAACGTGGGCTTTATGTCGCTCAGCCATGGAGGTGTCAAACAAGGCTTAGTAAAAAGGCCTAGTCAATAAGACATTTTTCTATTTATGTAACTGACACACATAAATTATAGCCAATGTCCGTCTCCTGGCTCTAAGCTACCTACCTACGAATTTTTAGCCATATCGGTACAGCCGTTCTTGAGTTATAAATAGTGTAACTAACACGACTTTATTTTATATCTATAGATATTTCAATCGCCAAGGTGAGTATGTAGAGAAGAAGCCTACATTGTACATTACTTTTGATAATAAAGTAATTTTTGTATTTTCTTCCGTTAATTTTTTATAGCCTACTGGAGGTTGGGAAAAAAAAACAACCCTCGTATATGTGTGTGTGTATGAATAATCTATACATCTATGCCAAACTTCATGTTTTCGTTTTCCTGAAAATCATGAGCCAAACACATAAGCATCTTATTTCTAACTCAAAACTAATAAACAAGAGTTAAAATTTTAGCCAGTTGTTGCATCCCTATAGTTAGCTTGCATAACTCGCAATAATGTATTTTTACTAACTTTGTAAAAGTTCTTGTAAAAAACTTGACCGCTACTAACTCTTTACAGTTAGAAGGTAGTTACATTGAGTTTCGATGCTTACTACAATATATTAATACAACTATTAGTTGAGGTTCAATTGAATTAAAAACGCTAAATGTCACATAAAACTTTTCTAACTAGTTTATCGCAAAGTGTGGGTCCGAAGTGCAAAAACTACACTTGAATCAAATTTCTATGTCTTATTGTTTTTCTGGGAAAGATTCAATGATTCTTACAAAATACAGGGTGGTTCATTAATAAGCACAAATGTTAATATCCCGAAGGAAACGAAAGATTAAAATAGGGACGTGATGCGCACTGTACGAAAGAGTGGGGTTAGCAAATTGAATGGTCCAGCTTATCTAATCGCTTGTGAAAGAAATACAAAGTTTAAGATTTATGTACACATTTATTCTTTTTTTTCCAAATTGCAACAACAATTCAAAAAATTCAAACATATAGAATAACTTGAAACATGATACGTTGAATAAATTTTCTCCAAAATGTAAGTGACTTTCACAAGCAGCTGCTGTTACAGCTCTTTCTTTAATGTGAAAGCGCCAAATAAATTCCTCCCGAGTCCAGTTTTTTAATAAATTGCTCCCAAATGAGCAAAACGATTGGCAAAGAATGAAGAAATCTTTCATCCAGTGGGGCGTAAGAAGCTATAAATCGGTTGCCATCTCGTCTTCCCTAACGAGAAGTTAATGTACGAAGACGGTTTTTGTTTATCATAAATTTATCCAAGATTGTCACACGACTTAGCAGTCTTGGTCATTGCTTGGGGAAGAAGATGCAGTCAACATTTTTGTTTCAAAATGACGTTCTTGGATTGTTAGATGAGGCAGATGACGTTTTCATTGCTGGCATTTTAGTCCTGGTCATTGCTTGCGGAAGAGGATGCAGCCACCATTTTTGTTCCAAAATGACGTTCTTGGATTGTTAGATGAGGCAGATGACGTTTTCATTGCTGGCATTTTAGTCCTGGTCATTGCTTGCGGAAGAGGATGCAGTCACCATTTTTGTTCCAAAATGACGTTCTTTGGTTGTTAGATGAGGCAGATGACGTTTTTGCCCGCCAAGAGGCCGTCTTGCACTTTGGTGCCGGAAGTAGAGATTTCGGCTTGAATGGAGAGGAGAGAACAGACAAAAGTCACGACGGTTCCAGTCATAGCTAGGTAGTAAGTCCAACCTAAAGACATTTTTAAACAAATTCAATTTAGAAACAAAAAATAATAATATATAGAATTAAAAATCTTTTTTTTTTTTTATATTTAAAAAAAAAAAGAAGGAAAAGAAAACAGTGACACTCGGGGAGTGCCTACAGAAGAGAAAACTTGAACAATTACGTGTGTATTTTTGAAGCGCCTGGAAATATTTTTTGAATTTCTGAGAAATAGTTTATTGTGCAGGAAATACTTTTCAAAGAAGCGTTTTTTGTCGGTAATCGAGGTGTCGGTAACGGTAACAGTGTCACGAGTTCAATTGCTTTTCCCATCTCAAAAAAAGTGCCAACATGCATGTGTATCAATGAACGAACACTGGTGGACAATTGCTGAAGACCAATATGCCAATAGCAGTGATAACAGTTACAAAACGGAAGGTAATTAACTGTGGAAATTAGCATCTAAGTGCGGTATACTGCCGTGCTAAGCACAAAAGTCGTATCTGCACTTTTTAACAAAATTGAGTTATCTTCACCAAGTGGCTCTTTGTCACGTATTTTACCTAAATACCCTATTATGTGGTCATTTGAGAACGGGAGATATTTTTTTAAAAATTTTGAAAAAGTTTCTTCTGAATCAAATACATGATGGCGAAAAACTTTAAAGAGTAATATCTCAGTTTGAACTCGACTGCAGATATCACTTTTGCACTTAGCACGGCAGTTTTCAGTGAGACATCTGGGGAGAGAGTGGTACTATATACAGACCGCAAAACATG
Organism: Uloborus plumipes; assembly: GCA_038373865.1. Taxonomy (NCBI): domain Eukaryota; kingdom Metazoa; phylum Arthropoda; class Arachnida; order Araneae; family Uloboridae; genus Uloborus; species Uloborus plumipes. The sequence continues at coordinate 146,318 of JAXGGA010000864.1, forward strand.
AAAAAAAAAAAAAAACAGAGATAATAACATCCTACAAGTAGTGCAGCAAGCCTACTTGTGCGGGAGAGAGCGGAAATAATTTTCCAACACAATGGTGCTTCTGCACATTCTTCAAATGCAGTTCGAGACTTTCTGACTGAACAATCAGCAATGGATTGGTCATTTGGGTCCCATTCCTTGTCCACCTAGATCACCAGACCTAACGCCAGTGAACTTCTATGCTTGAGGATTCTTGAAAAAACAAGCAGTTGACTGCTCAGATGCAACTGGTTTGTAGGACTTGCGCATTTGGCTTGATGGAGCAGTAGCAAAAGTGAGAAATCAAATTTTATTGAGAGCGACGGTAATTGCCGCTCGTAAAAGGCCAAGAGCATCTATCAGGTGTGGGGGGTGATCATTTCAGTAGCTCTGGGAAATTTTGAAGATTGCTTACATGTAAATGTACTCATAGATGTTTATGTAACTCTTTTATTTTGCATTTTTCTTTGTGAAAAGTGTTAAAGTAATGCTTCCTTTGTTTCTACATGTTGTTATCTTCTGTTGTGCTTAACTTAATAAAGTGTTAGAATTTAATATTTAACCTTTTCTTGAATAAAGGAAACAGTACACTTACATGAAATAAAAAATTTAGAACATAAAAGTATGATTCTTCGCTGGTTTTCATATTCTGACGAAGGACGATTTTCATACTGTTTCAAACAAAAGCCAGAATATCTGCTGAACTTGAAGCCTAATATGATTTTCTGTTGTATCATCTGAAAGCTTGTGAAATGGCCAGTTTTTAGTAGATTTGACTGGTTGTAGCTCGTACGATTGTTTTTGAAAATATCGATTGAAAATTTGGAGGTCATTTTAATTCTCAGTGTTTCCGATGTTTCAAAGCTTGTAGCTCGTTGTAAAGTTTTACTATCTTGATCGAAAAAATGTCATTTCTTAGGATTTAGTCTGTTCTTTCTAAATATGTAACCTATTTTGTATGTAGGTCTTACAGAAACTTCAGAAATTGGTCTTTTTCTAGGAATTTTGTTCTCTAAATCATTTTCTTATATCCGCTATAACTCGGTAACAGTTACGAATAGGATACGATAAGGGGTGGTTCTATGTTCTCTCTGGGCTATTCTATCACCCCCTTTCGTATGGCAGATTATGTCAAATTCACGCCGTACATAAATAAAAACTATTTAACATGTTTTGTCTTAGCTTAAAATATTAAAAGCAAAGCAAGACCAAAATTTTCCCCAAAAAATGAAATAATAAAAAAATCTTTTAACTACTTTTTTTTATGATCAAAGAACGATCTTTTTCACGAAAAAAAAAACTATAAACAATAAATAAATACATTTGTGCAAACACAAGACTAACATGTAGTACGAAATGGTTGGGAGAATAAAAGATAAATAATTCAAAAACTATAAAAGAACGAAAGATAAAAAAATAATCTCCACAGTTGATAAAAATACTTTTAATTTGAATAAGTATGCACATCTATACGATGTTGCAACATTTTTCATGTGTTGATACTGTTCTCCATCAACGTAGTGTTTTTTTAGACAACTTTATAATAATTTTCGTAAAGAATAAGTCTTGGATAAAATGGCTACTAATAATTTAAAAATAAATTTAAATTAAAAGTACTCTTAACCCATTAATGCCTGACAGTTTTTTTCCAAAGAGATTTTGCATACTGCTTACACGGCTACAAACATACTTAACAATGGTTATGTACTGCAATCTGTTAATAATAAATTGAAACAACACCAAAGTAATAATTGAACATTTTTATTTGGTTGAAATAATCATTTTTGGTCAATTCAAACCGTTTTTGGACCGTCCCTAAAAAGGGACGCTAGGCATTAATGGGTTAAATTAACGTACACTGCAAAGCCTCCCACGGTTTTTTACTTAAATTTTCATTTCTAGATTAGACATTGTAATGTTATTGACAATTACATGAAAATGAGCTAAAAGAAATTGAATGAAATTTTGAAATTATTTTGGAATAGTTGGGAAAATGGAAAAAATAAATAGACTCTCAGAAATAAGTTAATAGCTATACCTAAAATCGAAATTGTAAAAGGAAAAAAGTAATGGTGAAATTGATAGTATTAAAAATTATTACGATCATTAATCGTCCGAGCAGATTAATCAGTCGATTACGTACAACCGATTAATCGGTAATCGGCTAATTTGCTTAATGGTCCATCCCTAGTCATTATTATTATTATTTTTCATGATATTAATAGCGACTCTGGTCTTTGCTGTTTTTATAAGCTTCACTCCTTCAGAAATAAATTCACTCCTTCAAATAATGTGAAGGAGTTATTTCACGCCTTAACAAAAAAAAAAACCCTACGTGATATTCAGCGATTCCTATTAAAATCACAGAGTCAGAAAGTCTAAGGAATGTCAATTTTTTTAACTCTCAGCACAATCTTGAAATAGATAAATAAATAAATGAAACCTATAAAATCTTGCTTCAAACGAAGTTCGGTCGTTAACCGACCTTTCGATGTAGCAATGAAACTTTGCAATTTGAACTCATGGGTCATTTACGATTCTCTTATAGGCAGTTAAAAGGAAAGAAAAAATAATATTTAAAATTGATTTTAATAGAATAGTCTGAAAAGAAAAAATAGTTGGTACCTATGAAGCAATCGCCTAGAATGTAAGGTCCGACTCTGTTACCACACACCATCTGAATGCGCCGGCTTCCCCAACCGGCTGGATACAGAAGCAGTCCCAACAAAAACAACAGACCTGGAAGAGAGATTGAGAAGATTAGAACATTCACAAATCTGAAAGCTCTATTCGTATGCTTCACTAAAAAATGAATATTGTTTTTTCAGTATAATACAGCTAATTTTATGGTAATCTTAATATATAAAAATTACGTGTCCCTGTGTTTGTGGCCAATGGACTCCTCAGCTACTGAACCGATTTTAACCAAATTTTGCACGCAGTTTCAGTTTGGTCCAACTTAAATGATAGGATAGTTTTTATCACAATTTAGAACCGAAATATATTTTTTATTGCAAATTATCTATTTAGCAACCAGCTTTTCTGTATTCTTGACTAAGCCTTTTTACTAAGCCTTTTTTGACACCTCCATGGCTGAGCGACATAAAGCACACGTTCTGGCAGCTTCCGGAGCGCAGTAAACAGGTTGTAAGTTAGCGGTGCATTGAGTGTTATTTGACTTTTTTGTGAAGTAAATTATAAACAAACGCGTTACTTCCCTTGAAATTTATATGTGATAAGCTGTCAGAAACGATTGTCACTTAAGAGTTTTTACGCCTCTGAGGCTGAGAGGTGGAAATCGCTTGGATGGGATAGCTCCTGGACTGTATTTAAGTGGCTGTTCTTCTTACTACTATTATATATACAAAAGTTTGTTTGGATGGATTTATGGATGGAGCAGTCCGTTGATAAGCAGTCCGAAAAAATTATCTTTTTAACTAAGCCTTTTCTGAGCCTCTGTCGCCGGGCGACATAAAGCACATGTTCTGACAGCTTCTGGAGCGCAGTAAAATAGGTTGTAAATACAGAAACAATAATGGATGATTAATGTAAGTACTTTTTTTTTTTGTATTTTCTAATAAAAAAAAACTTAATAAATTCAAAAATTCGCTTATTTATTGCCTTTAAGGCGGAACAGAGTTCGCCGGGTCAGCTAGTAAACTGTAAAAATTGCTAATTTTACAGTAATAAACTGCAAAATTACTAATTTAACAGTACTCAACTGTAACATTACTAATTTTACAGTTTATGCATTTTACAGTTTTAAACTGAAACCTCTGCTGACAGTATTATACTGTTGTTTTTACAGTATAATATAGCTAAATTTTACGGCAATAAACTGTAAAATTGCTAACTGTACAATAAGAAACTGTACAATTGCTAGTTTTAGTTTAGTACTGTGCATTTTACAGTTTTAACCTGGAACTTCGGATACCAGTATTTTCCGTACAAACAACAGTTCATTTTTTGCAATGTTGTATATGACATAGATAGAGCACCTCGGGATTGTTGGTTTTTGTCCTTGGACGGATCCTCCTCGATATTGGTTGAAAATGAGATGGTTAAATAAAAGCCAGACTTAGATGGTGTTATTTTAGAGACGCGTAACATAAAATGTTATAATGCACCATCTGCAAGATCATCTCAAAAAGTGATGAAATGTCATATAACCCCCTTTTTTTACTCACAGATTTCTTAATCACCGTCATAAATGTTTTTATCTCATTGGAAAAATTTACTTTTTATCTAACTGTCCCTATCTTGGACTGGAGAAAGTTGATTTTTATTGAGCTGGTTTTGATTTGGTTGGAAGTTTTCAAATAACTTTTCAGTAGCAGCAACTTCAAATAAATGATAGTGAAATAGATACTATCTTCTTACAGCAGCAGTTTTATGGTAAATACTGTCTTTAGTAGTAAGGAGAATATGAGGCAAAGTGAAATGGGAAAATATTTTCAGTTTGCAACCATTTCTATTTAGCAATATTTTAAATAAATTTCTAAACATGTAGTTGCTGATTTTTGTAAAGAAAAAAGCTTTAAAGATCAACGAAAAATATTATACAAGTCATTTTCTAAATTTGATACACAAATTGTAATGTTCATAGTTTATTACAAATAATAAAGTGTAATAAAGTAATTATATCTCTTAGTTCAAGTAAAGTATTAATACTTTGTAGTCCAATTGAATTTTGATCGATAACGGTTCAATTTTTTTTCTAGAAATTATCTAAGTCCTAAAAACACAGTCCCTGGCTGTCCCAATCGTATAGTCTAACACTTAAGGTAATATTTCAAAAAACCTATTAACACTACATAAATTTGGCAATTAATATCTAAAAATAGAATAATGCAACTATATTTTTTTATGAAATAAGATCTAATTACGTATTTCTAAAACTTAATATTGTCATGTAAGTTCTGTCCGGAGTTTTTTCAAACAGTCCCCTGCCACAAATTCAAAGCTGCAATAGAAAAAATCTGTTACTCTTGCAAATGTTTTTTGGCATGAAGTTTAACGTAATCAGTGTGAATTTGCCGAAATTGCTGAGAACGGTGTTGAAACGCCACTTTGTTTAGTTTCAGAGCCACATTTGTGATGAAAGTATGCATCTTGGTCGTTGCGAAAACAGTCCTCTGGTAAGTGATTTTATTAATGTTAATTAGTTTAATTATGAGACATATTATTTATTATGTTCATGATTTGTGTCTACATGTATGGGTAGTTTCGTAACAAATTATGTTCCAATAATTTTGCAAATATTACGCAACTAAGTGAAAATACACAGTCCCCTGCCTAGTTATACTAGGCAGGGGACTTGCCCCCTGTCATGATTTATCAGAAAAACACAAACTTCAATTGGCCCTCTTTCGAACCAAAGTAATAGATTCATTTCCTGAGCAATAGTATTATATATATATATATATATATATATATATATATATATATATATATATATATATATATATATATATATATATATATATATATATATATATATATATATATATATATATATATATATATATAAATATATATATTATATATATATATATATATATATATATATATATAATATAATATGTATAATACAAATTTTTAAACGTGTTTAATATAGGGATAATTTAATCCCCCAAAATACAAAAGTGCACTGAAATGTCAGCGCAAAGCCGCTAGGGACAATAGCAGTACCAGCAGAATCACAAAATACAAAAAGGATAGAATGAAATGGCGAACCAAGGACTGACACGCCATCAGGGGACGACCAGATCCCTGGGCAGATAGAAAGGGCCTGGTCTTCCCCCTGATGACGTGCCGGTACTTGGTTCGCCGTTTCATTCTATCCTTTTTGTATTCTGTGATTATATATATATATATATATATATATATATATATATATATATATATATATATATATATATATATATATATATATATATATATATATATATATATATATATATATATATATATATATATATATATATGTGTGTGTGTGTGTGTGTGTGTGTATGAAAATACTTTAAAGGAGAAGAAGTGCACCTGCAATGGCCTGCATAGTTCCTGAAACGGTGAATACTGATTTCCTGAAGACGCTGCGGATGCAACAGCAAGAGAGGGACGTTAAGAGGGTGAAGGACATCAACCCGAGGCCACAGACGAAGAGGACGAGGGCCGCCTTCCAGAAATTCGGGAACGCTTCCGAAGACATGCTGAAGCTGGTCACGAAGGGGGCGCAAGTCTCGGTGAACAACTGGTCGATTTCGTGCACTTTGATGCAGCCGTTGTACAGACCTGCAATGGGAAAGAGCAGTTCACCCATTTATGTCCCAAATTAATTTAACAATGAATTTTTGCATTTTTTTTGTTTCTTTTTAGTTGAAAATACATTAAAGAATATATATACCGAGTATAAAAAATTTGAAAATCTCAGGGCTCCAAAGCCCCCTATGCCTTAGGGGGTCTAAGAAAACTGTTTCCGATCATAGACACCATCTGTCGACCTCTCAGCAAAGTACAAGTAGTGGTACTTTTAAGTACCAGCATAATTCCAGCCATTAAGGAATCTTAATACTAAATTAATAAAAACGGGACTTCTGGGTCCTATCGGGGCACAAAGGGTTAAGATGAACGTGTACACACACCTAGTATAAATTTTGTAACTTGCAGAAGGGGAATAAGAACTGAAAACAAGATGCTTGATCTCGGAAGAGCTTTATGCTTAAGTTAAAATACACAAAAGAAAATAAAGCTTGTATTTTTTAGCAGAACTTTAAAAACTGTCATTGGCAAAGCATAATGACTTTCCTCACCTCAATTTTAGCTAATGGAATTGTTTAATCCTTTTCACAATAGAAGTCCTTCTATCATATCTAGACTATCAGTTGTTAGGCTGTAAATGTTCTGAGTGAAAAAAAAATCAGGAAATGCTCTGTTTGACTGTCCCAGACCACGCTGTTTTACTATGTACCGAGGGTGGCAATGACATAACATGCGTGCCAAACTTGGCACGTCAAAATTTTTTTCTGGGACGTCAAAAAATGCCATTTTCAGTTCAATTGATAACAGAAAATATTTCACTTGAAGAAAGTTTTCGGGCATTTCTTATACGGGTGAAACTTTTCCCCCTGGTTTTCGACGGGCCGGTATCGAACCCAGAATTCTCCAGTTATGAGCTCAGGGCCTTACCGATTCGCCCACAACTGCCCTTTTTAAATTGTAGCCAGAAAGACGAAATACTGATACAAAAGTTAAGAAATATACAGGGTAATTCTAATTTGCTTTACAAATTAAGACGCGTGTCCTTCAGCCGACCAATAACTACATATTAGATCACATTTCACTCTGAGAAGCAGAAAAGAGGAATATTAGAATTCGAACTTGAAAATACAAGAGTTTGGAAAGCGAAGGAACGATACAAAATGTCAAAAAATCAGATTTATTGTTGAGTATCACAGCAAGTGATTAAAATGCCGACTACGCTTGCTGTTGCACAGGTGACAACGGACAAGGAACGGCAGACACGAAGATCCCTGATGTAGAGTTAATTTTGGAAAATGCTGCTTCTTCTCAGTGACGTCAGATGCAATTACTTGTGTCGCTTCATGTCTGAGGAATCACTTCTACATTCCTGTTTTCTGCCTATTAGAATAGATTGTAACCATATATTCCTGTGCAATTATTGGTCATTCGAATGGATACTATCACTCCTCTTAGTTTGTAAAAACATTTTGATTTACCCTCTGTGTAATAAATCACTGGTAAAATTTTAGTGATCAAGTGCTGAAGTAGAATTTATACTCGTGCACCCTAGTTAAATCTTACATTAACAACATTTTCGGGGGCCACGTGGGCCTAGAGGTAGAGTATTCTCCTCATAAGCAAGTGGTCGCGGGCTCGAGTCTCGCCTTGTCCATGAATGTTATTTTATCCTCTCTGTGCCGTAAATCAGGAGGCAAGGTGCATACTGCCGTGGGCAGGTAAACGGCAGTATCTGCAAAAAGGAGTTTTCGAGATATTTGAAGAAACGCGTTTTTGATTTCCCACAAACATCTATGAAACATTGAACTTCGAACATAGGCGATACTATATGTTTATACCGGTATATTTTTTGGGTAATCGATTGAATTTTGCTTTTGCAAGCGCAGAGAGAGGTAAAGCAGATACTGCCGTTTACCTGCCCTTTTCACTCGAATTGTCATGCGGAATTGACTGGCAGTTGGCAGTAACTGCACAGTATGCTACTAAATGTCCAGTATTTACATATTCGACTACATGCAGAGTAGATATGTTATTACGAAATATAGTATTGCATTGTGAATGATATGTTTTATTTAAAAATATACATAAATACCGCGTATCCACTTGATATAGATTTAATATAAACGAACGCGAACTATAATTAAAAAATATAATGAAACTGTATTGTATTATGCAAAATATGAAGCAAAACTTGATGATTCTTCAGCCATTTGTACTTCCTTTTACTTAGTAAAGGAAGTAATGTGATCACAAAGAAAATTTCACTCCAAATTCGGTCTAAATTTTGATTTTGCTCAACCCCGAATGAATGTTGAGTAGTTTTTTTTGACCTATCAGCACGTGCATATGTATCTACTAACATATAAACAGCCGAAATATCCTTTTCATCCATGCCCCAGTTAATTACGACGAGTTTTGTCGTGACGTCTGCATGTACGTATGTATGTGCGTATGTATGTATGTCGCATAACTCAAAAACTATATGCCGTAGAAGCTTCTAGTTTGGTATGTAAGCTCTGAGGATGGTCTAGTTGTGCACCTCTCCTTGTGGTTGCATTCGAATGTTCTCAAGGGGGTCTTTTACTCCTTTGTGGGGTAAATCAATGTTAATTTCAATGCAGATTGAGTGATATGATTTGGTGCAACCACTAGCCGATATATCGCCAAACTTTTAGTCGTCAAGTGTTTCCCGCCAAGTTGGCGACAAATTTGGTGAAAAAATGATTTTTTTTTTAAATTTGGATTCAGTTTGGCGCTATTGGGCACATTTTGCGAACAACTCACTGAATCATGTTAAAAGCGGCGATATTTAGAAAATAAATCATTGCAAAAAATTATTTTGCATTGATTCGTGACAAACTGGGGGTGTAAATATTTGAGTTGTTATCTTGCTCACTCTAATGAACTATTTTAGCACTTGAGGCATTTATTATGGAATTTAAACGTAAAAGGAATTAGTATGGCGTTCACACTAGATGTTTTAAAATAACTACAAATCAGCTAATGCTTTGTACTTTGCATCAAAATAAGAAATCACTTTGAGAAAAAGAGCGCTTGAAATGCTTGTTGTGCTGACGATTTTTTTCATAGTACTATTAAAAATGCAACAGCTAGAGATTAAGCTGCAAAAACTATCGTCTGTTAGTATGAAAGCAACTGTAATTAAAAGAAAACAAAACAATGTAAATAAAATCATTTCATTGTTGCATTTTTGTTTGTTGTCTGCCAAGTTTGGCTTGTGTATCTTTGAAATCGCGAAAAATATTGTCTGCTAGTGGAGAGAAACTTTATTTGAAAGAAAAAAATCTGGTATGGACCCCACACTACTTCCTTTTATTTCTTAGTAGATGCCTTAAGTGTTAAAATAGTGCTTGGAATGAGCAAGAAACAATTCAAACATTTACGCCCCTAATGTGCCAAGAAATAATGCAAAAAATGATTTACAACGATTCATTTTCTAAATATCGCCGATTTTAGCATCATTCAGTGGATTTTTCGCAAAATACCGCCAATAACGCTAAATTGAACCCAAACTCATAAAATAATTTTTTTCGCCAAATTTGTGGCCAATTTGGCAATAGGTCACCAAGTTGGCGGCAAGAACTTGGCGACCAAAAGCTTAACGATTTATCGCCAAGTGGTAGCGCCAATTTATATCTCTTAAGTCTGTATTGATATTGACACTGATTCACCCCATAAAGGAATAAAACACCCCTTTGGGAACATTCAAGTGCAACCAATGACCTCCCGTGACCTCCTATTAGGGCACCCCTACTTTTGCTCAGTTTAGGTACAAAGGAAAACGGTTTTTGCGGCTTGATGCAATTTTTGCACGGCGATTCATATAATGTTCATCCCGCAGACATGCAGATACTGCCGTTTACCTGCCCACAGCAACAAAAAATGCAGTTAGGGCCCTGTTCCACATCAGCGTAAAACGCGACCGAAACTGAAGGCAGAAACCAAAAATCCGGGTATTTTCCGTAGGAACACTATTTGCTCCATTTTACGCTTCTGCTTTATTTTTCTGCTTTACGTCAATGTGGAGCAGGGCCCTTACTGCTAATTACCATTGGTTAAAAAACAGTTTTTTTTTTCATTGGAAACCAAAAAAAGATGCTTGTACCATAAAACTAATGTAACATAGATTTCAAAAATGCAAAAAAATGAAAATCGAAAAATTTGCAGTTACTGCCCACGGCAGCATAATACGCAGTCCTCATGTATGTTGAAGCTGATGGCTTCTGAATAAAAAGAAAACAACTACATTTTCTGTTGTTGGCATTGACCTTTGCGAGTTTGCATAGACCTCTGGAGGTATATGAGAGTCATTTTGGAAGCCACTACTTTTCATCTTAGCTAAAACCGAAACAGTCGAAAGCACTAGCGATCGGGGAGTTTTTTTTTTTTTTTTTTTGTCATCAGGGAACTGACATTTTCTTCACTGCTGGATATTTTTGCACATTTAAATCGCTGTCTAATTAGAGACGTTGCGTGAATGCGAATTCCAATTCCACTCGAAATTACTGCAAGGTACAGATCGGTGTTGGCAACAGCAAGCAGAAAATCCTTTTAATTTTGAATCATCGATTGGGGTCTCAGTGGCCGAGCGGTCTAAGGCGTGTAGCCGATAACTCTGAGACGGTGGGTTCGACTCCCACCCCTGCTCCGGATGTACTTTCCTTCCTTTGTGATGTAACTCTTTCATACATTATCTGTACAAGATATATGTAATAAAAATCATATGTAACGGAGGCAAAACACTATATTGTAGTCCTCATCAAAAAACCTCGGCATATAACCCAAAAAACGAAACGAAACGATAGCTCAGTGGGCAGAGCGGTGCAGTGTGGCTGATACAACAGTTGATTGAAGTTTTTTCGTTGCGTAAAGGGCAAGCTGATTTTTAACCCTTTAACTGTCAAGTTATTTTGATTTTTAACACTTTTCCAAGCACAAACCCGAGAAACAGTCGGGTTTGACAAAGAGATGAAGCCGAAATAAACGTCTCCCGATATATATTCGGGTATAACAATACGATGCACTCAAAAAAAAAAAAAAAAAATTACCCCGAGTAATATTCGGGCGTGACATTTTCGAAAACCAGCTGTGCCCGAGACTATCTCGGGCATGACAGTTAAAGGGTTAATCTTGTGTAGTGAAAGTGTGATCCCCATCCATATATTCAGAACTACACCGCTTGAAAAAATCAGGTAAGTCTCATAAATTTTATTGGCGTTTCTTTAAAAAATAGTATTATCCTATCTTTGAAAGTACGAGCCTGTATACTAAATGACCGACAAAGATCTAACCTACTTTATATAGGTTACAGGAGCAAATACAATACTAGGTACGCAAATACAATGATTTTAAATGGGTGAACCACGTCTATTTATTAACAGTCATTTTTTTTGTTAATATTCTGGTTTTTCTGTTTAATACTACAACTGATTGAAAAGGTTTTTTTGTAAATGCTGACTATTTGTTTAAAACTCATTTATAGCAAATTTCAAGTTCATAGAAATGACTAAAATGATGTGTTAAAGCAAAAAATGAAAATGTTACTTCAATTAAAGGCACACTTTTCCCCCTATTGCCCCGGGAACCACTCACCTATCCTTACTGTATATTATCTTCCAAGGGGCCGTTTCAAAATAAGTCAGTGTATTTATATTTGAAATTAAAGACTGCAACGGGCGGGTAAAGTTTCCCCCGAGCCGTTTTGAAACACTAAGGAAAGGCAAAATGTATGAAAATATCACTCGACAGTTATGGAACTTCATTTCAAAATAAAATCTCAAATATTAGCCATGAATATCTTTTGCTATTTCACATAAAATCTCAATTCATTCTTCAACACTTTGACGAGAAGGAAGGGGATACCGATTAAATTTCCCTTCTTTGTTACTGAATGTAAAAATTCAATTGGTACTCGTTTACTTAAGTTATTGTAATATACAAAATCAATATGATTCGTTAATTTATATGCATATACTTTGAACACGTAGGGGAATGTGGGGCAAGTGAAATGGCAAAAATAATTAAACAGTTTGTATCACCACCAATCTAGCAAAATTTTCTTAGTTCCTAGACAAAAAGCTGATTTATGGGTGATTCTCTGTAAACTCGTCATTTTTCACACGAAACCTGTCCGGGCACGGTTTTTTGAGATGTTCGTATAATTATAATACAATTGCTCAGAAAATGAATCCATTACTTTGGTTTGAAAGAGGGCCAATTGAAGTTTGTGTTTTTCTGATTAATCATGATAGGGTGTAAGTCCCCCGCCTAGTATAACTAGGCAGGGGACTGTGCCAGGTGACCGTGTTTTTGCTCTTTGTTGCGTGATATCTGCAAAACTATTGGAACATAATTAGTTACGAGACTACCTATAAATTTAGGCACAAATCGTGGACATAACAATGTTTTATAGTTAAATTAATTGACATTAATAAAATCACTTCCCAGAGGACTTTTCTCAACGACCCTGATGCATACTTTCAACACTAATGTGGCTCTCAAACTAAGCAAAGTAGCGTTTCAACACCATTCTCGGCGATTTCGGCAAATTCACACTGATTACTTTAAACTTCATGCCAAAAAGAATTTGCAAAAGTTATAGATTTTTTGTATTACAGCTTTGAGTTTGTTGCAGGGGACTGTTTGAAAAAACTTCGGACAGAATTTACATGACAATTTTAAGTTTTAGAAATACGTAATTATACCTTATTCATAAGAAGAATATAGCTTCATTATTCTATTTTTAGATATTAATTGCCAAATTTATGTAGTGTTAATAGGTTTTTGAAATACTATCTTTAACATTTAGACTATGGGATTGGGACAGCCAGGGGACTGTGTTTTTCGCGCTTAGATAATTTCTAGAAAAAAAAATTAAATTGTTATCATTCCAAATACAGTTGGGCCACAAAGTATTAATGCTTTACTTGTATTAAGAGAGATAATTACTTTATTACACTTTAATTATTTTTAAAATACTCAGTCCGGACAGCCAATTACCAGTTTACAGAGAATCGCCCTTATGTCAAAAAATAAATAGTTCTAAAGATCAAATAAAAAAAATTATGGAAGTCATTTTAAAAATTTGATGCCTTTGTCGTAATATCTGTAATTTTTCAAAAATATTTCTTGCTACTATAAAATTTTTGTAATTTTGATTTTAACTATTAATTGAGACCTACTGATGTCCAGTGCAGTTCTTATTTAATTTATATAAGGGATTTTTTTATTTTAAATGTTCAATGTAATTCGCTAAGTGCACGCGGGGCATTCATTTACTAAATCATGTACGTATTTCTTTATTTATCAATTTGATCAAATTCTTTCAGTTATTAATTCACTTTTTTAATCATTTATTTACTTATTTTGTAATTCATTCTCTATTTTATTCACTCATTTCTTTTTCTCATATATTAATTCATTTATTTATTCTTTTATTTTTTCATTAATTTATTCGTTTATTTGCGTATTCATTTGGTAGACATTACTGTAAATTGTCAACTAGAAAAGTTTTATTGCAAAAGTACTACATTTTTCACTTTACCCCATAGTTCTTTGAGCTGAAAATGTTCCACCTTTTTTTCGAAGGTGCAATATAACTGCCTAAAACGAAAAATATTCAACGCAAGTTGTTTTGCAAAATACATTATTCCTTCTGTGTGTACAGTAATTTTAGGAACACATTTCCAATTTTTTTTTCTTTTCAAACAGGTACGTGAACTTAACTATTTCACTTTGCCCCAGATTCCCCTATAATGTACGTACGCATATTCTATCTGAACGGAGCTCAATCTCCTGGATCCCTCATTTCCTCACATGGATACTAGGGTGGGCCGAAAAAGACTTTTTAGTTCGATGATGGGTATTGGGGAAAAGTTGCCATTAAGGGAGCGAAGTGCATATAAACAATTTGAAATTTTTTGGTCCATTTCTTGATCTGCCGCAATACCGTTGAAGTTTGGAAGAAATGCAGTTTTTTCGTGATTTTCAGCAAATTATTAAACAAAATTTCTTCTAGTTTCGATAACGGGTAGGGTAGAAAAGGTGCCATTGGGGGCATAGAAATCAGATAAAAAAAATGAGGTCTGTGGTGTAATTCCTTCTTTTTTCAGAAATGCGTAGAAGATTTGGCAATTTTTTTTTTTTTATAACTTTTTAATAAATTTTGTCAAAACGTTAAAATGCTGTTTTCGGGGCATTTGTTTTAAATTAATTTTTTTGTCATATATGATGCATTGTTAGATGTTTGGTGCTAAAAATGCTTTTTTCAATAAAGTCTTAAAATTCTCAAACTTCAAATCAAGAAATTTACTAAAAAATTTCAAATTTTTTATGCGCACTTTGCTCCTTCTTTTCCGCATTACCCATCATTGAAATAAAAAAGTATTTATCTGCCTACCCTAATGGACACCTTTTCTTTCTTTCCCGTACCGCTGGGAGCAGGGCCCGATTAAGATATCACGGGGTCCTAGGCCAAATACTTTTTTGTATTGAGCCTTTACAATTTTATCCTTAGGATAAAGCAAATTTAGCCATTGTCTACAGCAATTTTAGCCATTTTGGGGGATCTAAATTGTGGGGGCCCTAGGCCGCGGATTAGTTGGCCTATTCAGTGATCTTGCCGTGCCTTAGGAGTCCGTTTTTACTACTTTGGGAAGCAGCTGAATTTCTGTTACAGGTATTTAAAAAAACTATCTGCAGCTAATTTTTTTGTGAAAGGGCCTCTTTCTACCGGACACCGATACTGATTGCGATAATAAGTCCCTTAATTCCGGTACTGCGGATAGATAATTCCATATCTATTACTAGTAACGTTCCTGTTCTGAGAACTTCAAGTTTAATATTGTGTTTTCCAAAATTTTTCAAGTAATTTGTCTTACTGAAACTAAAATAACTTTGAAGACATTACTTCTTCTGAATTGAAGGGTTTGGGAGATGAAGGGGTTATGTGATAAAACAGAAATTTCCAGTAATAAAAGCTCAACGTTTGATCGTTGCAGTTGTTGCAACTTTTTTTTTCTGGTTTTGTCGTTAGTGTCCGTATGAAATTGGCGTATCTAATGACATCAACTTTTTGATGTACCAAGTTTTATTTACTTACCTGTATCTATTACTTACCACTGTCCTGAGCTTATCATTGTCCCTTCATCCTCCAAGCCCTTCAATTATTTGACGATAGATGCGCTGTTTTTTTATTTGGACAGATTGTGATGATTATATTACTAATGACTGTGAACGCGATGATGGTGTAGTTATTGCTATAAAGATCAGTTATTGCTTTTCAACCCTCCATATTCATCTGCTTGACTTAGGTGTCGAGGCTCTTTGGATATCCATTAATGTAAGGTTTCGTCGTAAATTGCTGTTCTGCTTTTTTTATTGTCCACCAGGTATTGATAATGAACATTGTCATTTGACTGTTTTGGCAATTTTTGACTGTTTTGACCGATTTAGTAGTTACATTAATATTTGAAGGGTCAGGGGGAAAAACCACGGTAGTCCTCTTTTTGTTAAATTTAAACTGATGCTACCACCTGTTAGAAAAATAAGTGTCATTTCGTTTAGTATATGCAATATTCGTGAAAAAACACTGTAGTCCATGTATTATTGTCATTTTAGAACAAGTATACTGGGGAAGTTTATGAGTTCGTAAAGTTTAAATTTCGTTTTTCTCAAAATGAATCAAATGTGACTACCGTGGTTTTTCCCCCTGACCCTTCATTTTTATTCGTGGTAAGTTTAACATGCATAATATTTGTAATAGCAATGTTCATTACTTGGATTTAGAACTTCAATGTAATTGTATAAGATTTGAAGCAATTCAATAATGTTCTTCACTACACTAGCAGATATTTAGATTTAATCGCAGTTGATATGTTGTAATCTGATAGTTTTGTTGTGCATTGCGATAATCCCCTTGTTTTTGAAGATAACATGGGTCATTTTCAAAATTTGCTTACATTTGCTGTCCGGAGGTTAAAAAGACGATTTTGAAGCATAACTTATATTTTAAATTCAATGCGAATAATTATTTTCTGCAAGAAATACCCCCCAAAAAATTCTATCACTCAACAAATTATTGAAATTTATTTATTTATTTTTATACAAGTCTTTAAAAATGAGAATCAAGGCAAAAACGCTTGTCCATTTCCAATTTTCGCAAGTTCAACTATTTTATTCCTATACTTAATGATCAAAAAAAGTAAATGCGACATATTATTTTTATATATTGACTATTAGTATATGGTATTCATGATAAATATTGACAATAGTAATTTTATTTCAATAAGAAATGTATGAATATATTTTGTCCGGAAGTTCTTGTCAAGTCCGTTACCCTAAGATTATTTTAGCTAAAAAAGGTATTTATTGAAGTCAAAAGATGGTAACACGTATTCAGTTAACATAACAAATTAGTGACGTAACTATTTTGTACCATGTTGTTTCCCTGAGTCGAGAAGTATTGCTGTGGCGTTTCGCACAAAAATTTTTTCCAGGTGCGTATTTTTATTCTTTGTCAAGTCCGTTACCAAAGATTTTAGTATTTATTTTTACTTTTTCTAAACTTTTACCCCTAAATATTGTTCATTATACAACTCTAAGAAAATGCATATTGTAGTTAAATTTTTAAATTCGACAACCTAGCCATAATTTGACATTTTGGTTGAAATGTCAAGTCCGTTACTGGTCAAATCCGTTACCAAATGTCAAATTCGTTACCAGAGAGTTTTTGATCAATATTTTAATGATCGCAAACATCGTTTTAAGCTTCAGGGCGCAAATAATTTCAAATGAAGTTGGTTCTATGCTCTATGATATAGTTTAAAAGTGAGATTTCATATTGATTTTGTATGGTAATGGACGACAATTTTCCTTGCAACTTACAGTTTTACAACCAGTAGCGGATCACCCAATAGGCGCATGAGGCGCGAGCCTGGGGCCTCCAGCAAAGCAGGGGGCCTCGGAACCGTAAAGTGCCAAATTTTTAAAATCAAAATATTTGGATTTGAGAATTTGTTATGGAAAATCACGAGTTTTAGTGGGAGGTGCTCAAAACTCAAATTAGCAATTAGCCAGGGATTTTAAGCACAGTGTGAAGGCCCTGATTGTTGCCAATTAATTGGGCCCTGCAATTAAGCTATTATTATTTAACTAATAGAAAGGCAAAAGGCCCAAAATAATTTGGAGGCCCCCTGAAGATTTAAAGACAAAATGCAGTGGCTGATTTACAGGTTTGGGGGCCCGTCAAAATACAGTTTGTTCCCCCCTTCGGGGCCCCTATGGTCATGGGGGCCCTCACAGCTGCGAAATGATCAGGCCAATACCGGCAGAATTAATAAAGGTTCTCGTTTAAGAAAGTTTTTCTCCAATTAGCAAATAGTTAGTTTGAAATTATTTTTCTTAAAATACACGTATTGTTTGCATAGCTTTAATGCGTAAGCCTTTAAAAATAAGGCCAAAAATTCAGAACTACTAATAGTGAGGTCCTAGGTCCACAATATTTTGGAGGCCTCCTGAAGATTCAACGACAGATTGCAGTGGCTGATTTACAGATAAGGGGCCCGTCAAATTGCATTTTTGGGGCCCCATTGTATATCAGCACTATGTAAATCATTTATCATATTCATTTTTTGCTTCCCCTTTGGGCCCATGAGGGTTATTGGGGATCCTCACAGTTGCGACAGGCCGACAGATTAAATCCTATTCAAGCAAAATGAGTAAAGACTCGTTTAAGCAAATTTTCAATAAACCGTTTTTTTTTTTTTCTTTTTTTTTCCTTAAAAATACACGTATTTTTAGTATAGCTTCAATGCTATGTGTAAACCTTTAAAAAAAATTGAGACTCCTTAGAAAGGTGTGACAATAAACCGACCCCTAGTTGGCTTGCCTGGTAGGCTATTCATTGAGGGATCCGGATATAAGGTCCAAAGCCAAAAGGTCCAAAACTAAAAGGTCCACAAACAAAAGATCCACGTCCAAAAGGTTCGAGGGATAGAAAATCCGAGAGACAGAAGGTCCACATTTTTGGACAGCAATAGCATAAGGTCCAGTTTTCTCAGCGGAGTGGACATAGGGTCCAGGTTTCGAAGTTTACCTTTTGCCTCAAACTTATTTTGTTAAATATTTAAGTTATGCGTGGTAACAGCCACCATAATACATGTTTTTTACGATAGAATGTGTCTGTCCCCCTTCCCCCACTCACGAGATGTAAAGGTTAAAAGCATGTAAAAGTTTGTAAAAGTATGTATGTTAGAAGCATGCAAGGTATGTAAAAGTATGTATGTTAAAAGTATGTAAAGGCATGAAATATGTTGCTTGTTTTGATAAAGTATTCTGGAGGAAAGAAACAAATTATTTTAAAACTTTAAACTTGAGACCTCTAGCGTGTTGAAAAATGAGATAATAAGCGTGAGAGATCTCTCTACAGCACCGGGATTTCTTTTGCAAGGCCTCGAGACGCGTAATCCAAGATGAGTCATGCAATGAAAAACCAACATTCAGCTAAGGCCCCCCAGCGAAAAAGAGCCATTCACTTTTTTCTTTCTTCAGTCGCGGTTGTCCTGTCCTGCGCCGTTATGCACTGACCAGCCACCAGCCCGATGCTTATCAGAAACCTACGCTTGATTCTAAGACCTTAGGCAAAGTGGTTTATGGCCCTCATTTTTCAGACTCCCTCCTCTTGTCAAAAGCTTTTTTGACCTTGACACTGAGAGCTACACGAAGAGAAAGTGGGTGCTTTTATGAGCAATCTTTCGAGATTGTTTCAGAATAGCCAAACGCTTTCTTTTGTCGCTTCTCTTTTATACCAGCAAATAAATAAAAACAAGAAGCGTTTTGGACACCGTCATTTTGTTATAATGTCTGGAAACTCAACAGTATTTTCGCTTT
The DNA here is from genome assembly GCA_038373865.1 of Uloborus plumipes. Classification (NCBI taxonomy): domain Eukaryota; kingdom Metazoa; phylum Arthropoda; class Arachnida; order Araneae; family Uloboridae; genus Uloborus; species Uloborus plumipes. Next base: position 165,506 of record JAXGGA010000864.1, read on the forward strand.
GAGCTCTTTTTGTGCTCCAACCTCCAACCTTGCATCTTCCGAAAGCCGCCTAGTATTTCCCAAGTCAAAACTTGTACCATTTGTTACGCATCGCATTTTAACCCAAGAACTGTCAAATTTTGAAGAATAGGCAAAATTCAAGCAAAGAAATCTCTCCGAAGTAAGTTTAATATTCTTAAAAATTATTCATTGACTGTGTTGTCTGCAGGAAATTAAACATATTACAATTTTAAAAACAAGAGTTGTAATAACTATAATTTTTGAATCAAGCACCAAAAATAAAAGATACAATGGGTTTATTCCATATCAAATCAACAAATTGATAAGGCTTCAGGGTTCTCTTTAACCTCAGGCTGCTTGACCCCCCCCCCCCCGCCCCACATATTATGTTCGAAAATTTAGCATAACATTTTTTTTTTTTGTTTTTGTTTTGTTTTTAATACTCGTGAAAACAATCTATTTTCTGATAAAATACATGTTTAAAGTTTTGCTAGAATAACTGAATATCTTGTATCATACCGAGCTGCATTTTGGCAGTATACTCCGCATTAATTAGAACAACAACAGCAGTTTTCAATTTAAATTCACCGGAAATTTATTATGGATCTCTCGAATATGAATTTTTTTGCAATTGTAAAATTATACTTAAAATATTAAGTGTGTGCAAAAAAAAAATGTTAGGAATAAAATTGAAGCAAGTTTCTGTGAACCTGGAATAAAACTCATTGACAAAATGTTGCAAGAAATTATTATTACAAATCATCAGCTTTCGAGATACCATCCCCCTCCCATGTTCGTATGGAAGAGCATAGAGCAGAGGTGAAAAATGTGCGGCTTCCGCGAATTTCATGATTCCTTTGAAAAACCTATCTTATTAGCATTATCATTGCGGCAATTTGAAAACGAATTTTATGAATAATTTCGTTTTCACATGAACTTATCTATTGTTAAAGAAGTATTTGACAAATAAAAACTATTTCGTTTCATTATCTATCGCTGTCATTTTAAAATACTAATTTTTTATATTTACTCGTAATAAAGCCTAGGATTTTACGAGATGCCACATGCCAGATATCGGGGCTCGGATCTCACCCTCTCCGTTGACTAAAATACTTAAAAATATAAGGCAATTTTTTTTTTTTTTTTTGTCAGATGTTTTTCTTTTAAATCATCTCCTTTAACCCCAAAGCTTTTTGACTCGCAAAAAAAAAAAAAAAAAAAAATTCTGTATAGTTCATATTATTGAACTATTCCATTTGTTGAAGCATCAGGGGGGGCTCCGTATCAGGTTGTGCCTGGGGCCTCAAAATGTCATGATCCGCCACTGTTTACAACAGCATTTGAATACTTAATTATTCATCAAAGTATACAACCAGTTACTTTTTTACACACCTACAATATGTGACTAAACGTCTGTTAGTATTTCTAAAAGGAAATAGCAAGTTTAAAAAATTACTTAAAAATTTTGAAATGTAAGCATATGGTGAAAATGACCCACATCCTCCTGCTCTTTTAATTACCGTTGTTATTTTGTTTGCTCGGTATAAAAAGCATTGCTCTCAATAGTGTAAACTATGATTTTAAAAGAGCTGATCTTTTTTAAAAAAATGTTTTGTACCAACTTTGAGATTGGTCAGAACTTTAAAAAGGTATCTGAAGATGCCAATTCGACAGTTACTAGCTTTTATAATGTTTATTCAATGTTTCAGTCGAACTATTGCCATGAAACTTACTAGTAATTTTCCTTTTTGGTATTCGATTGAAGCTGAAAGGCTAATAAAGCATAGAAATAAGATTCGTATCATTTAATATGAAGCTTATTTTGACTTTACATGTTTCGTACAATTAGTCAAGTGCATGCGAGGCAAAGTGAAACAGTTAATTTCGTTTATTTAATCATTTATTAAATCTTTTACGTATTCGGCTATTAATTTATTTGCATTGTTTCAGTTAATAATTAATTTATTAAAATCCATTCGTTAACTTATTTTATTACTTATTCACTGTTTTATTCGCGTATTTATTTATTTTATATATTAAGCTATTCGTTTATTGTTTAACTATCTAGTCATTTATTCACTCTTTATTTTATGTACTCATTTATTTCAATAAAATATTTTTAATAATCAAACAGAAAATATTTAACTGGAAAAATTTCATTTTTCACTTTGCCACAATGAAAAAAAAAATCCGCATTTTGTAAAAAGTAAAAGTTTACTGCAAAACATTAATGTTTCAGTGCACAATTTTTCTAAAGTACGGGTATATTGTTCTTTCTTAATGTACTATCAATTTCAAGAGATTTTTTAAAATTTGTTCATTTTGGAAAAAAAGTAAGTAATCTTGACTATTTCACCTTGCCTCACATTTCCCTACCTCATAATTGATACATTGAAAGAAAAAAATGAAAAGGCAAAAATGATCAGCCATTAGAAAAATAGTAAACCGAAATTAAAAATTATGAGATATTATAAAATATAGTTTAGGTATTTGCTGGTAAATTTTAATAACAAAATATGACGTAAATGTTCGATTTTGCATCTAAACTTTGAAATGGAGCATGATAAAATGTATTACGAGGCATTAAAGTCGGAACTGCTCCTTTTATTTTTCCCTGTCCGATAAGAATTATTGATAAATGAAGTTCGAAACCAAATCTGGAATCTTGCCAATCGAGCGGGGATTGCCTCAACTTCGAGATTTCATGCTCTATCAAAGTTTTAATGGATCACTGGGGCTCACTTTCTTAAAGTTCGCTTGGCTAAACTTTCGAAAGTACAGTTACATTTTTCTTACTCTAGATAACATTCCAAACTTTATGTGAATGAAAAGTTATGAATGGGGACTAGTAGTGGTGATTCTTTCTGTAGTTGGTATGTTTTTGGCTTCTCAGGGAACGAGTTATTTGACCATTTTTTAAAAACATGAATATCCTCTGACTTTTTCGGATTTTTTAAAATTCCTCCTTTACGAGTTCATCTTGAGTAAGTTTACTGTTACATTCGACGCTCGTTATAACAACCACTCGATTTAAGACTATCCCAATATAACGACCAGTGGGAAAACCCCCAACTTTGTCTCAATATACTCTATGTTCTACTTCTTATAGCAACCACTCATTATAAAGAACTTTTTCTGTGGGACGAAGATGGTCGTTATATCGAGCGGCGCCTATTTCTTATGGATGGTACATTATGTTTGACATTGTATTTCTGAAATCTAATGCGAGATAGAACTTTGATATCCTGACCTAAGCGATGGAACTAAAGCTGAATATTGCACCCAACAAGCGATATTTAGATTTATTTTGATTCAAAAAAGAGTTATATTCTCTTATCTCTTGAAAGTCAATGTGGGAAATAGCAAAAAAGGGAACATGCTACACATTTTTTATTTTGTGTGCATAAAACAAACGTGCAAACACATTTTGGAAAAAATATTCAAATGCATCAAAATCAATTTTTTACGCGTTGAGAGGGGTTGGAGGGTCCGCGGAGGTCTGGACTTTGAGAACCACTGTAGTATACCACGCAAGATACTGGATACAACTGCTTGATAACTTGTAGTATTGCAACTTTTGTTAACTTCGTGGATAGTTTTATTATTTTAATTTCAACATTACTAACTGCACATTTTTATATTTTTCTTTTATTTATTTGTTTAAAAAAGGAAATATTTTCTTTCCTTTTGTGTTCTTTAAATTTTGTTCAAAATTTTTTATTTATTTTTCTTTTATTTTTTTTCTTTATTTTTTAAAATTTTTATTTATTTACTTCAGTTTTTTTCATTGCCTTTATGAATTTTTTTTAACATTTTACGTATTTTTTTTTTGAACTGAGCAAATTTTTTTTTTTTTTTCTGTATATATCAAAATTGAACGTTTACCCATATGGGTTGTTTCGTAAATTTTCACTTACGTCCTCCCACAATTTAAATTTAACTCTGTTGAATATGTACAAAGGGGTAGCGTATTTATGAAAAAAAAAAAAAAGCTTTTGTTGATGCTAAGGAGAACTAATTGCAATTTTTTTCTCCTTTTGCCGTCAAGAAGGATCCACGGGGGCATCTCAATTCAAAGAGCCCCGTTCCATGAAGCGTTATCTGAAGGCCCCGGGGGCGACAGGATGGTTTGGCGAATCGTCCATTCCCTTGGCGATCCGCGGCCGACCTGTGACCCATTCATCGGGTTGTGACAGATAAAGGACCGGTCCTTGGTCCAGTAAGTTCTTTAAAATTGCTCTTCCATGAGGCCATCTACGAAAACGCAGTCATTTTAGTTCTGATTTTGTAAAGCCCCCGGTTAGAAAACTTAAGTACTGTCTAAAATTTTTTCGTACTAACCTCCGCCGCATCTGCGCACGCGCCAAGTCTCTTCGGACTTTCTCGAAATAGGGGGGAAAAGCAAGGAGGAAGTAGTAAGCGAACAAAAGCTGAAGGCATCGGGTAGTGCGCATCCAAAATCTAACTCCCCTTTTTCAGATGGAAGCGTCCGTGGCTGCCAGGCGCACAAAACGCAAACAGACAGTATCCAGTAAGTTGGGGGGGGGGGGGGGGTGAGGGCACGTGCCCAACTGTGCCCCCCCCAGACAGTACGCTTATGGTTTCCAATACAACTGCTTGATAGTTTGTAGTGTTGCAGCTTCTGTTGACGTTGAGGAAAACTAATAGCAATTTTCTTTTCCTTTTGCCTTCAAAAAGGATCCACAGGGACATCAATCCCATGGGCCCCGTTCTATGGGGGTTATCTGAGGATGGTTAGGTGATCGTCAGTTTCCTTGACGACCTTGGCGACTTCCTCTAATCTGATGAACTCGTTTCTCTGGAAACCTAACGGTGCCAACAAAAGGAGGAATGAGTTTCATCGGGTTGTGACAGATGAAGGACCAGTCCTTGGTCCGGTAAACCCTTTAAAATTTCTTAAGCCCCTTAGCTCCCCCCGTGGGTGCGACACTGACTGGGAGAATGCTCTGAAATTTTGTGGAGGTCAGATTTGCTTTCTGACTATCCAGAAATCTGTTTTAACATCCGAATCCTAAGTATATTTTTAAGATTTGAGTTTGGCTGTAGAGTATATATGTAAATAAAGAATGCTAAGTTTACTTCTCTAATTTGATGCTTGACCATTCAGCTTGCCACACCAGTAGTACACTAGTATATTGAAATTTTTAGGGGTCAGTAGTATTTCGTTGTAAGGGCGTATCCTTCTAAATTCTCTGCGAATGAAACGTTATGAATGGGCTAGTAGTGATGATTATTTTTGTAGTTATGTTTCTGGCTTTGATTTACACGCATTTTGTTTCAGTGTCTCAGGTACGGTCTATTTCAACTTTTACTTAGGCGAATATTCCTTAACTTTTGGATTTTTTAGAAATTCTTTGTTCCTTTTACGAGCTAAGCTTAACCCATTAATGCCTAGCATCCCTTTTTAGGGACGGTCCAAAAAGGGGACTGAATTTCCCCAAAATGAACATTTCAACCAAATAATAGTGTTCAATTAGTACCTTGGTATTGTTTCAATTCGTTATTAACAGATTGCAGCATATAACCATTGTAAAGTGTGTTCTGTAGCAGTTTTAATATGATCTTTATCAAAAATGACATCGTTCACAATCTCAAGAAAAAAAGCTAAGTTTTCAAAGTTATTCCCAGCTTCCCAGTTTATGTTAATTGCTGATTTTATTTCTTCTTTTGAAATGTCTTTTTAAATATTATATCGTAGGCGGAAAAAAAAATTAGTAAAAAACGTATGTACCCTCTGGGGTCTATCATAACTTTTAAGGGACGATTTTTCTTTCCTTAATAAAAAATTATTTTTTACATAATATTGTTTGCATTATTTTTCCTGTCCATTAAACACTGTTTGTAACCAGTATACGAAATATCTTTGGGAAAAAAAACGTCAGGCATTAATGGGTTAAGTAAGTTTACAGAGAATTCAAATGTCTCAAGTGTTAAAATATTTTCCCTGAAAATGCATTTTTGATCATGGATGCTAAAAGAGAGTGGGTGTACTGTTCGAACACCTATGAAATGAAGAGATGGTCAATCCCAATGATGTCACACTTTGAGGGGGGGGGAAGTTAGTGAAAATGTGATGATATTAAGGAGTATCCCTCATTTTTTAAAAACTAATATGCTTTTAAAAAACAGTGACATGTGACGAGGGGAGGGGTAAGGCGGAGTGTGACACTTTGTGACAAAGGTCGAATTGGTTGGAAGAATCATTTACGGACAGCTAAAAAAAACCGTTTATAGGAGGAAATGGACACATCTGTTACTTTGCAGGGCAGCCATTTTAACGAAGTATAGTATTAGCTCCCCCCCCCCTTCCTACTATTACCCAAGTAGCACACTTCGTTTTTTAAAGGTTGTAAAATGGTTATTAACGTTGCAACAACCGCTTAAAAACGTTTATAAAACGTTTAAAGGTTATTTCTGCCACCTGGGTAGTACTCCCTCTCCCTATGTATATCTTGTTCAAATTTTCAATCGTTAATTAAATGCTTTTTTTCTTCATCCATCCAAGTTCAAATGTATTTATACTTGTAGCAGATGACACTTGATGGTTAGTTTTTTCTAGTATCAATTCATTAATTAAATTTCATTAGTTTTAGTTTTATATGATGGCCACTTAATATTGTGATGTCAAACGAAAATACATTTTTATATTAATTGTAGTTATTTAATAAAAAGTACTGTAAAATTTTTATATGTTGACCAAAAATAGTATTGACATTTTTTCTCTTAGATAACAACGGTAGATATCCGGTAACAACGATAAAAGTTTGTATGTTTAGAGGAAAGTTCTTTCCTTGTTCCTTGGAATAAGCGCCCATGCTCTTTGAAGCTTTCAAGGTAGACTTACCAAATACCTGTTTTGAGAGAAAACCTGCAGTTCATTTTCAGCTAGTCTTAACGAATTCAGTATAGTTCTCAACTTCATAATTTCCAAGGAAGGAGTTCATGGACAAAATTGATTCCCACTTTATTCTTCTTTGCTCTGAGATGCTTGGAGGAGTCTTCATATTATAACTTATCAATAACTTTGTTCAACAGAAAGAGAAGCTTTAGGTATAGTCCATGTCAGTCAAGAGGGCTGTGGGGGCGGTCGGTTAGTTTACAAACCTATGGAAATATTTTTTTTTTGCCCCACTGATCAGAACACACCCTCATTTTTCTTACATTTATCCATTCTAATACCTAGGCACTATTTCAACCTCTTACATTTATAAAAAACGTGATGCTCAAATTTTAAATAGTTGTAAGGGTTAGAGGAATTACGTGTGTTTTTAGGTTGTACTAAAATTTTCTGTAGCATTTTAATTGAAACTAAAATATATAAAAACATTTAGTGTTAACAGTAGTAAATCTAACTTTTATAAAGCCAAAATTACAAACGATTGCAGACACTTTGTGTGGAGAGCCTTTTTTCAATGCAAGAACGGTGAGCTTTGGGATGTAAATTGATCCGAGAAAGGCTTGCATGGTATTATATTTCAATTTGGAGTGCGCTGCTTCACTTTTCCAACTGTACCATAATTTGGTGTGAAGTCCGACTTCGACAGTACACACATATATGCTACAGTAGGGTGATTCAGAAACGTATGCAAAAAAAACATTGTTATTTTGTGCCACTATATACACTGATTATTTGTGCAAAATTTTGACAAAATATATTAATATTTAGAGGTCGCGCAAACGCCTTCAAATTTCGTGATATTGACAAAAATGTGAATGTAAATGATATCTATGGAAAAAAGTAGCCTTTGTATTTTTGTTCGTTCGTCTTACCGTCTTATTTAGTGCCTTTATATATACTGAATTATTTGCCCACAATTTTAGTAAACTATATTTATATTTAGAAGTATTTCAAATTTCGTGATAGTGGCACAAATGCGAATGCAAATAATAATAATAAAGTTACTTTATTGTTTTTTTTTTTTAATCTCTGAAGAAAAAAAGCGTGCAATTACAAAATGATACATTTGAAAAACCAATGAAATACAGAAAAGTATAAAAACTAATCAAATACGGAAAAAATATGAAAAAAAAAAACACACAAATACATTCAATATATAGTAATTCGCTCATTAATTCTTGCACTACTTTTAAAGGTTACTTTTTTACGACTTTGCAACTTTCTTCTGTGTTCCTGTACCGCTTGAAGAAGATACTATCTTTATTCGTATTGTCGTTCACAATCCTCAGTTTCTCTGGTAGTACAAAGCCTCGTTGGTAGCTATCTTGAAGTTTCCAATGCTCAGGATCAAACAGCTGATATTCCTTAAGTTTCTTCTTTATATTAATCAAGATGCTGAAAATGTTCCAAATCGTTTCTCAGTGCTTGCGCAAAAAGGGTTGCTGTGAACCTAGATATTCTTTCTCATTAACGATTAGAATGTGAAAGAATTCTAATTCATATGTTACGAATACCTTTTTGTCCGGCTGCAATTTTGAACTGGCTGCGAAATATCCACAACTTGAAGCCCCATAAAGAATCTTTGACACCCATATAACAAAGAGGAACCACTCCTGGGACACGAAAACATACACCACAAGAAGGTGCTCCTCTCAAGAAAATCGCCCTAAGCTCCAGTATCTTCCTGTATTTCTTTTGCATGAGTCATCAGAGGTTGACTTTGGGCAACTTCCATTACTAGTTGCACGTCTATCTGAATTGGCTACCAACTCCTCAACTTCATCGTTTCTCACTCCAATTTTAAAATTAGAACGTTTTATTCTTGACTATGATTGTTGTATCCAACGGCAGTTGTATCCAATATGGCAGTGAATGGTTCCACGCAATTCGTGAACATCGCATTTGACATTTCACACAATCAAATACCCCAATATCTACCTATTTCTTGGTTTATCCGTTAAAATACCGAGAGACTAGGATTAGAATAGACTTTGATTATAATACTAGAGAAAGCACAATGTCTAAAATGTAATGGCGGAAAGCACAATATAAAAGTTGCTTCCCTAGCTTTTTTTTTCCAAGTTCAAATATTTAACCAACTCTTGTACCGGTTCTACATGTATCGAAACTAATACCACGTACGAGCTCAATAAGTTTCCTTTATCTTACAGGGAACAGTACAGCAGCGATTGCCGTAGCAATTCCTGTGCCTGACTCTAACTTAGGAGTACCCAGAAGTTAATCATCAATGCTTGCGGTCGTAATACTAATACTGGTATGAAATCCGCCGATCCTCCTTCATTTTTTCAGATTCATGATTTTTGTAAGTTAACGGCTGATTCAGAGCCAATAGTTTGTTTTTACCTTTTTATGGACGTTGTCAAATCCCCCCCATTTTGACCCATACTTTGTACTTTAGCAGCTACTATCAAAGTGGCTTTTCTGTCACTTGTATTAGGCCCTGTCTAGAGTGGATGCTGGGTGTTCTAGCCGAATAAACTTACACCTCAACCCCTCCCCCCCCCAACCGAAAGGAAAACAAACCACAGCCCGAGCTTGCAGCTACCTTTTTTACCCACTCAAGTAAGAGATGATGCAGCTTTGCCGTTTAGGAGCAGTGGGGGGGGGGGGGGCAACTCACTTTGAGCTATGATTTTATTAACTAATTATTTAGCAGAGTAAACTGACATTTAAAATTTTTCCATTTTATGAGGAACAATATTATTTCGGGTAATGAAGTTATATACTCCAACTCTCAAAATTGCTAATTTTCAGCATAATTCGATCGAGTTGTGCAACCTCTAAATATTATTTAATTGAGCTAAAATTTTACATACATCACATTTATAAATTGTGTAAAAAAACTGCCGGGTAAGACCAAAGAAATTCAAAAAAATTTTTTTTTGAATCACCCTAATGCCACAAGAACCCGTTTAGGTCATTCACAGCATGGCACATTCACAGAAAGAAAGGATAAGGTCATCCATGCGTAGCCAGGATTCGAACCCCATCCGGGTGAAGACAAGATGGAGCCAATGAGTTAAATTTTGTTGTTTACTCACCCAAAGAAGGCGTGAAGATCTCTTGGTCGGCCTGGGCTCTCAACTTTCTCGCGGGCCCGATTAGCCAGGTGGGCGTGATGACGGCCGCCACCATGGCCAGTGTCGTCGCCATGCTTAACAGCGTCCACAGGAGCGTCCGCGAAGTCGCGATCACGTAGCACATGGTGCTCGCATCACATCAATGGCAGCTGTAGGTAAACAAAGAACACAGCTCAGTCATATACCGCTAGGTTGAAACCTTTGCTTGCTATGCGTATTTAACCCATTAATACCTAGCGTTCCTTTTTAGGGACGGTCCAAAAAAGGTCTGAATTTCCCCAAAATGAATATTTCGACCAAATAATAGTGTTCAATTAGTACCTTGGTATTATTTCAATTCGTTATTAAGAGATTGCATCACATAACCATTGTAAAGTGTGTTCTGTAGCAGTTTTAATATGATCTTTATCAAAAATTATATCGTTCACAATCTCAAGAAAAAAAGCTTAGTTTCAAAGTTATTCCCAGCTTCCCAGTTTATGTTAATTGCTGATTTTATTTCTTCTTTTAAAATGTCTTTTTTAAATATTATATCGTAGGCAGAAAAAAATTTTAGTAAAAAAAGTATATACCCTCTGAGGTCTATCGTAACTTTTAAGGGACGATTTTTCTTTCCTTAATAAAAAAATGATTTTTTACATGATATTTTTTTTATTTTTCCTGTCCATTAAGAGCAAGAATCTGAGAGAGTGTCACGCCTGTGATTCATGACCTCTCAGATTTTCTCCCAAAAATTACCAAATGTTTATTATCTTATTGAAAGACCAAATCCAGAATGTGTTGCTCTAAAGTTGAATTGTTAAGTTTTTATGGACCCCTAAAGATGAAGGTGCTGCATCAAAAATTAAGCGGATTTTCAAGACATGGAAGTTGCCGTGAGCCAAAACTCTTACCAGGAACTGTTTAACTCCAATTTTCTTTTCGTATATGGAATATAGAAGGTTTAAACTTTACAAAATGAATGTTAAATTTGTGGTAAGTTGTTGTCGTAAGGTCAGTGAAGGCCCTCAAAACAAGGCATTTTTGACGTTTTTTAGCGTTTTTGAGGTCCAAAAACAGCTTGTACATTTCAGTTGGCACGGCAAAAGTAGTGTCATTTGAAAGACCAGTGTAAGCACTTTAAAATAATGTATAAATAACCGAGAAAAGTTCAACGTGCTTTTAGTTGCGTAAGGCCGAAATATGAAAAATGTCATATTTTACCGATATTCAAACGGTCATAACTTCCTCTGCCAACAACATATTGAATTTTTTTTTTGCCAATGTCATACTCGATTCTTTGTCTTAACAGAACAGTTGAGTCCTTTGAGGCGAAATGTGAAAAAAAATTTTACAAAAAATTTATTTTTTCCTGTATATTTTTTGTAAAATTTTTTTTTACATTTCGCCTCAAAGGACTCAACTGTTCTGTTAAGACAAAGAATAGAGTGTGACATTGGCAAAAAAAATATTTCAATATGTTGTTGGCAGAAGAAGTTATGACCGTTTGAATATCGGTAAAATATGACATTTTTCATATTTCGGCCTTACGCAACTAAAAGCACGTTGAACTTTCCTCGGTTGTTTATACATTACTTTAAAGTGCTTACACTGGTCTTTCAAACGACACTACTTTTGCCGTGCTAACTGAAATGTACAAGCTGTTTTTGGACCTCAAAAAAGCTAAAAAACGTCAAAAATGCCTTGTTTTGAGGGCCTTCACTGACCTTACGGCAACAACTTACCACAAATTTAACATTCATTTTGTAAAGTTTCAACCTTCTATATTCCATATACAAAAAGAAAATTGGAGTTAAACAGTTCCTGGTAAGAGGTTTGGCTCACGGCAACTTCCATGTCTTGAAAATCCGCTTAATTTTTGATGCCGCACCTTCATCTTTAGGGATCCATAAAAACTAAACAACTCAACTTTAGAGCAAAATATTCTGGATTTGGTCTTTCAATAAGATAATAAACATTTGGTAACTTTTGGGAGAAAATCTGAGAGGTCATGAATCACCTCATAATGCTAGGCGTGACAGTTTCTCAGATTCTTGCTCTTAAACACTGTTTGTAACCAGTATACACAATATCTTTGAAAAAGAAAATGTCAGGCATTAATGGGTTAAGGGGTAGCTCAAATCTCTTCCGAAACTATGCCAAAAAATACTTGTCATGCTTTATTTTTTCTGAAAAAACTATTAATGCTATTTTATTTTAATTTTCTCCTTTACTTTGAAATTGCATTTAAAAAATAAAACTATCATTATTGAATAATTGTACGAATTAAGTCTTTTTTCTGCAATATATATTTTTATTTCAGTTATCACAAACATCACTTATTACAGAACAATATACCTTTTTCCTCCAAACTTTGAATCCCACTAACAAAAACACCAAAATTCTTTAAAATTGAAAGTACTAAGCTGTATATTTAACACATTTTATAAGTGTCACAAAATAGAAATTTCAGAAGTATTACTTCGAATGCGCGTATATGAGGAAACCCAACTATCCTTTTGAGTGATTAAAAGACAATCAGATTTTTTTTCCTACATTGAAAAGATGCTTATTTTTTTTTTTTACATTTTTCATGTTAATGCCCCTTTAGCATCTATTGTAACAAAAACCATCAGAATCTAGAATATGTAATCAAATTTTATTGACCATATAGATGTAACGAGAAATGTGAATGGTAAAACCCTCCCCGAAACTAAAGTCTGGTATACGGTACATCAAGCAAAGATGCATCATCTCGAGTCTTTTGTTGTCTAGTGCCAGCTTGGTTGGTGATTTGGTTGTGCTGCTTCACTTCCTCTACTGTACCGACTTCCAGAGTACACACATGCCAGAGACCCGTTTATAGGGTAGGCGGCCATTCACAGCACAATTCATTCACACAAAGAAAAGACAAGGACAGGAGAAAGAAAGTCCACCCGTATTTTATCTAAATACAATATTTTACGGTCATTTGACAGCAGAAAATATTTTTAAAAAAATCTGAAAAACTATCCTCTAAATCAAATACATGGAGGCCCAAAACTTTAAACAGCAACATCTCAATTGGAGATCGTCTGCAAATACCACTTTTGCGCTTAACACGGCAGTATACAAGGTAGCCGGCTCGTCTTGGCTCTAAGAGCTATAAATCAAAATCGAGGTTTCTTTAATTCAGGTAGTCTAGTTTCGCTCGTCTAGTACCGTTATCTGTTTCAATACTTCAAATTCTTTGTAACCGAAAAAGACATTTGTGCCTTTCAGTCTTTTAAAATGGAGTTACGGAGAGGGAGAGGGGCATAAAAGGATAATGTAAAACGCGGTCTAAAACTTTGTCTTAAAATATCAGTACTAGGGATGCACCAATTAATCGGTAGTATCGATTTATCGGCCATAATAGGACACTTTGCCGACTATTAATAATCGGCAAAATCGGGTCGATTAATCGGCCGAAAAAATATTTGTAAGTATTCTTTAAACTACTTAACCTTCACTAAGAAACTATGATGAATAATTTTATGAACATTGGGTGAACAAACATTCAACATAGGAACAGTGGTCATAGGGACCTGCATCAATCTGTCATGACTAGTGACACATTAATTATAACACGTTTAGAAAAAAGGGCACTGCGTAAACGTGCCCCGGACTACCCATCTCGGTTAAAATCTTTAAAAGTCGCCAATTTTAATGAAAGTTCTGAACATGCATGATGCATCTGTATTTTTAGGAAATTCTACCTCTTATAGCTACTATTCGTATAAAAACCTTTTTCTGATGGAGGTGGTAGTTATATCGAGCGACGACTGTATTCGTTCATTTAATTTTATCAGGTTTATTCTTTTCCACTACCAATCCATTTCACACAAATTCGTAATTACTTTATCACACACGAAAGGATCGAATCCCGTGCAGCGAGCTTACAACGTCAAAACGAGCGCTTTAACCACTGGGCCGGTAAAGGCACATCTTGTTAACGTTTTTAAGACTTCAAGCGCTCTGCGCCGATGAAAGCGGAAGTGTCGTCAATTTAAACGGGCTGAATTAAACCCGGCAACCAGAAGCTAAGTGTGAAAATGATGACAGAGGAAGTAAAGAGAAATAGTCTTTAAAAAGTAAGAGATAAAAAATAGCATAAGTTGCTGCAATTATTTTACCTTGACTTTTTTCAAAGATTCTTGTGCAGACTCTTTTACGAAAGAGCCATACGGTGCACCTAGCCTAGGCTTCTGATTCATTGGAGGACCAGTTTTTCCAGCTTCCTGTAAGTAATGGGGAAAAAATAGCATTTTTGTTACATACTTGTCATCTAAATTCAAGCTGTCAGCCTGCATATGCAAATGCGGTTTGAACAGGGTTGCAATATTCAAATACCAGCTTGAAGGGTCAAAGCAAAGAAGTAAACAAATGTTTAATGAAATATAAACTACTTTTCGTATCTATTGCAGTTAAAATGGTTGTTGCAATTCAACAAAAAATCATGTAGATTGAATGAATGTGATGTTTTTTGTGATGTTTTTTTTGTTCTAAAGTGATGTTTTTTTTTTTTAACAAATCTATTTTTAATAGTTACTATTCTTAATTGATGACCTTTTATTCTAAATGTTTTAACAATAAGACGTTGCGCTTAAAGCATATCTTTTATTTAATCATGGTTACCTGTGTTTATTAATATTTTTAACTCCGAATCCAAGTTGTGGGTCATTACCTCAGTATCTATGTGTACTTTATTGCAAAAAATTTGTGAAGAATGTCAAACAACTATTGTCGAGTTCGCTTATAACGAGCAATGAGCCCGAATTTAGCGAAGATTTTGTTGTAAAATGTTAAGTCTGTGGGAGCATAACTCGCTTTTAACGAGCAAACAGCGCTTAATCCGAGTAATATTTTTGATTTATAAAATTTTTATTGATTTCCAGCTGGGCTAATCCTTTCATTTAAAGATTTCTTCAACATTCTGAAATGTACACTGCAAAAAAATGAACTGTTTACTGTCGAATACTGGCAGACGAGGTTCCAATTAGAACTGTAAAACGCACAAAAATAACTGTATAACTAGCAATTTTACAGTTCCTTACTGTAAAGTTGGAAATTTTACATTTTATTGCCGTAAAATTTAGCAATACTATACTGTAAAAACAACAGTATAGGTAGGCGAAGTTCCAGTTTTAAACTGTAAAATACACGGTAATAAACTGTAAAATTAGCAATTTTACAGTTTATTACTACAAAATTAGCTGCATTATACTGTAAAAACAAAATTCATTTTTTACAGTGTAGTGAGGAGTCATAAACCCTGAAAACGAGTGATGCGGGCTTTTTCTCTCTGTAATTTGTGGATAGAAAAGCATTTGAAAATGATACATATATTAACACCAATGTTATCCCTCAAGGATAAATGAGCTCAAATTGCAGATGAAAAAAACAATGAATGCGACGAAGAAAACGACAAATGTGAAGAATCGAAAGTTAAGCAACTCAAAAAAATACTTGAGGACTTTTGATGTACATTAAAACAAAGTTTTTCGAGGACAAGGGTGCAAAAGACGTTGTTTTTACGGGCCATGAGAGTTCCGCGAAAACATTAACAAACTTACAGTTTTTTTTTTTTTTTTTGAAAAAAATTGCAAAAAAAAAAAAAAAAAAATTGAAAATTGATTTTTAAATACATGGAAATAAAAACACAAAATATGTAGGTTTGAAGTTGAATTTTTAATTTTTTTTATGGTGTAAAATCATTTAGTTTCACCCGAGTTTTCTCGGGATAATAATTACCTGCAACTCATACGAGCCCGAGATAACTCGGGGTGATCGGGCAAGCGGTTAAAAGACAATAAGACAGTTCAAAACAAATGAACCAACTTCTCCGGTATTGTACAGGAAAAGAAAGCAAATGTGTATTAATTTTGACTTTTTTTTGTGAACTCGTTATCACGAGGAAATACCTCCGCTCTGGTTATAATAGTCTGACTGTATCTCTTCCTGAACAGTTTCATGCCTATTCTAATTCAAATATTGACCTTTTCACATCTGTTTTTGACTGTCCTTGTTTGTCCGCACCATCAAATTAAAAGTAAACTAAATATTTCTTATCATTTCACCTTTTCTCTTATAGAAAAAGGTGGAAGCGTATTAAGTAACGTAAAATGTGAAAAACATACCAAGTAAATATTCCACAAGAATTGAGGCGGTAAAAAGTAAAGGGACGTAAATGGATTTTTTTTATTTAGAGTAAAACGCGTGCAAAAGTCTAGGTAGGCTTTCATTGCAAAATATTACCACATTATGCTGTATATGAGCTTCTATCAAGGCTATTAGCCAGTAGCGTAGACTTAGGTGCGCTCCCACCGCAAGATTTGTAAGTGCGCCCCCTCCCCCTATCAAACTTCAAAAAAAAAAAAAAAAACCATATAGCTCATCGTGCTGTTTTTCTGGATTGTGCTTCCTCAAACCTCTTACACCCTACCCCGCTCGCGAGGGCTGCGGGGGCGCTATATTCGCCACTGCTGTTAGCGCTGTCTCGTGTAATAAAGAACAAGAGTTTATTCTGTGATTTTACGAGTTGTCTCTAGCTGCTTTAATTTGAGCAATGACACCCCTTTGCATCAAATGATAAACATAAAAAAATTGGTAAGAAAAAAAAAGCCCCTAGGTAAGCCACACTAACCTACATAATTTGAAATAACCTCCTCAAAGAAATGTTCCTCGAGTATGCACGAGAATAAATTATGCGGAAATGTAAGCATCCTCTCATTTTTCTTTGGACATAAATCCCTTCGTCCATGATAGTAAAAATTCCGATGAAATGAGTCCATCCTTTCATAAAGTGTTGAAAGGGAGAAAAACCTCCCTTAAAAAGAACTTGAATAAAGAGCTTTTTCCCGGTGGGTAATAAAAATGCTTATCCCAAAAAATCTTAGTGAACAATGGTTATAAACAACTAGCTTCAATGCAGTTCAGAATTTTAAAGGTGGTTGAAATTTGGACAAAGACTTTGTCTACAAATTTTGGCATCAAAATTTGGATCCCTTTATTCTTCAACGAGGAAAGAGGTTTTATCACACTGACGACGAGAAGTAAATCCTTAGATCTCTTAGAGAATGGCTTTAAAATATGAGTTCGCATAGAAAAGTTTTTAAAGTTTCGCTTTATTTGAAAAAAAAAAGGAAATCCTTCGGGGGTTTAAAAAATATGTGATTAGATCAGGGAGATGGAGGATCAGGGTCAGAAACTAAATTGAGATGTTTTTTGAAGATACAAATATCGACCAGCGGATTTGAAAAAAAAAAAAAAACGGTTGTTTTAATCCATTTATGCCCAGTAGCCTAAAAACGAAACGTTTGTTAGTTACTGCATACAAAAACCTGTGAAGGGTATATCATTTTACTAAAGCTGTTTTTCACAAGTAAAATGGTCCTTTTTCTTGAGAAAACAAGTTAGAACCACTATTTGGACGTCAGAGCTTAGAAAATGGACATATATTTTCAGACAAATCAGTCAAGCAACGATCCAGCATGTGTAGCCACCGAAAAGTAATTTTTTTTGCGAACTTATTTTTCATAAAATTAAGTTATTTTAAAATGATTTGCTTAAAATTGATCAGAGATGCCTTCTGTAATGTTACTTCGTAAAAGAGAAGTCAAGTAAGGTCGTATTTTGCTGACATATCTGCAAAATATCCCATAAACAG
Organism: Uloborus plumipes; assembly: GCA_038373865.1. Classification (NCBI taxonomy): domain Eukaryota; kingdom Metazoa; phylum Arthropoda; class Arachnida; order Araneae; family Uloboridae; genus Uloborus; species Uloborus plumipes. The sequence goes on from JAXGGA010000864.1 coordinate 183,192, forward strand.
GACGTTAAATCTATACTAATAATATAAAGCTGTAGAGTTTGTTTGTTTGAACGCGCTAATCTCAGGAACTACTGGTTCGATTAAAAAAATTCTTTTTGTGTTGAATAGTCCATTTATCCAGACAGGCTTTAGGCTATAGGAGTTATTGTTATAACTAAAAATAATAATGTAAAAAATAATAAACTCTACGAAAAGAATTAGTTTCCTCTCTTCTCGAGAGATGGCGCTCATAAGGAGTATTGCTAAGCTTTTGCAACTGTGGAGGCGCCCTCTACATTCAATGGTTGACAATCAAGCAGTTGCTCAAACGGGGAGCTTATAGTTTGCACTCCAATTATTCCCAATGATTTGTCTTTTAATGTGAATTAGTTTCCACTCTTCTCGAGAGATGTCGTTCGTTAAAATAATTTTTAAAGCGCTGGTTGACAATTGCTCTAGCCTCGAGAGTCTTGCCTTTTGCCACATGGCTCAGATCACGAACTGGTGTTTGTGTTTTTCTTTGATATTCAGGTATATAATTTGTTTTGTAGGATTTTTCTATTAATTTTTGTCTTCCTTATTTCGGCATTGTTAGTATTTGTTCTTCATTTGTGGTTGTTCTTTGTAACTTTATTATTATGATATACCTCAGGTACTTAACTAAGCACATAATTTAAAACCATAGTATATTTATATAGGGTATTGTTTTCTTATTCTTTTGAATTTTTTTTTCTTATGTTGTAGGTAGGTAAGTAGGTTTCAAATGAGTCAAACCTCTTTTTTTTAATTTAATGATTTAAGATAGTTACTAATCTAAGTAAATAATATGATTCGTCATATTTTTGTAACGTTTTTACTATTTTGTATCATTGGTACTAAGCACGTAATTTAATTGAGTAGTATTTTTATATTGGGTAGTGTTTAATTATTCTT